>CM075943.1:252534-336106 GCA_038030265.1 Corythucha ciliata | reverse complement strand
AACATCATTTGAGGAAACTCAAATAATCCGAACGGTGTGATTATTGTGGTTTTTTCGACGTCAGCGGGAGATACGGGGATTTGATTGTGCGCCCGGGTGAGGTCAAGTGTCGAGAAAATGTTTTTTGCCGCTGAGGTTGTTGGCGTGGTCATGAATGTGCTTCATAGGGTTCCTGTCGGGTTTCGTGACTCTGTTTAAGGCTCGGTAATCGCCGCAAAGACGCCATCCGCCACCTTTTTTCGACGTGAGATGAAGAGGACTGTCCCAAGGTGATTTGGACGGGCGGCATATCCCCATGTCGAGCATCACCTGAAATTCGTCTTTCGCGATTTTCAATTTGTCGGGAGCGAGTCGTCGGAAACGGCAGTGAATGGGTGGGCCGGTAGTTTCCCGGTAGTGAGGGCAAGGGGTGCCGGTACATTTCTGTGCCTTGGTTCCAAACGTGGCGTGATAGAAGCACGAGTTAGGGGTGTCGAGAGAAGAACGGCGTCGACCGGTGGGCATATCGAGATTTTGAACGATTGGAACGGTTTCGAGAAACGGGACGGCCGCGTTCAAGTAGTCGAGCTTCGATGCGTTCAAAGCGAGATGTAAGGTCTTGAATGGCGAGGGCGAGGGAGAAAGTTTCACAGATCGTTCGAGGTTCAGATCCGACTTCGATCACTTTATCGCCGAGTTCTGCCAATTTATCGAGATTTCCTTCGCTGACTGCTAGGGTGGCGTGAATGTTGTGAGGCAGCCGCTGAAGCCAAAGAGTTTTGAGTAGTTCGTCAGATACCGAGTTGTTGACTAAATGTCGCATGGCACGAAGAAGTTGCGTTGGGCGTTGGTCACCAAGTTCGAGGTCTGTGAGGAGTCGTTTTATGCGTTGTTCAGCACTGTCTGTGATAACTCCTACGAGCCGAGTAGTAATCGCGTCGAACTTTTGTACTTCCGGCGGTGAGTTGATAATGTCACTGACTTGTTCCATGACGTCCTGGTCGAGGTTGCCGACGATGTGGTTAAACTTGGTGTCGTCGGATGTGATGCCAGCGAGCCGGAAGTTGGCTTTGACTTGGCGTAACCATAAATCGGGTCGATTATCGGGAGGAACTTTGACTGCGACGCGTCCGATGACTTCGTTTTGGGGCTCGTTGTTCACGGTAAACAGAGATTTGTGTCGGGGTCATCAGATATAAGATGCAAGTCGCTCAGTTTTTGGTGTGAAACACGAGAAAATACTTTTTATTATATAAGAGCGACCTGCATCTTATACGCTCTATGGTGGTCACATACAGACTGGCGTCGTCAGACTGGACGACGACGGGTACGCAGTCTCCAACGCCGTTTCCTCATCGCTGCCTATCCTGGTCACGCTCGAGGCCGTGGAATACACCAAAACTTGCACACTAGCCGCCACCATCCGGCAATGGCAAAGGGAATGGAACGCCGCGACCACCGCGGACGCCACACCCACGCGATAATCCCAGATGTGGAGGAGCGTTGATTTCTACATTTTCGCCGTAGAATGGCCTCCATACAACGTGAATCAGCGATTTTTTTCACATTTTTTTTTCCCCCTGGGAGTTGGATCGTGAGACCATACGAATCAGCGCTTTCTCGCTGTTCTAGCCACGAATACTAGCGTTTTTTTTCCCCCAAAGTTTTTGGCGCGTCAGCAAGTTGCACATTGACGATTAGTACATTAGTGCGCTCAAGGACCTATAACGAAACAGGGGACGGTGTATTGTATCTATTTTAGCCTCGAATTTTCCTTCAAGAATGCGCGAAATTTCCAAAATTTGAGCCACTAGAAGCGCGCTCTCGGGGGCTCAATCGAATATTCAGCCCAAACTCTTTGCTGATAGAGACTGAAATTCGTAGAAGGGAGCAAAATCGCTGTCCAACCTCCAACCGTGCAATTTATTCACATACCTACATCCATGAATATAGATCCTAAAAATCCTGATTTTTTCGGGTTTAAGCTTTTCGGAGGGCCCGGAGCGGTCCGCCCCCCCTCACCCCTTCTACAGTAAGCTCCTGGACACAATGTCTCAAAGCGATTGCAGTGAGATCTAACGGGAGTAAATTTTCAAACCCACGCTATTGGTAATCACTTTTTCCCCTCTTTCTAATATGAAACTTCCTCCGTTCAAGGCTTTAGGCTGAATATTCAGTCAAATGACCTTAAATCTGTCATTCTTATTCATGAATCGTCTGTTTTGAATCGAAACAAGCAAATGCTCAGCTTGAGTTTGAGTCACGACTGTGAATACGGTCATCTTCTTCCTAAGAAGAAAAAAAAAGAGGGGATGTAATAAAAACTTTTTACTTCAAAGAGGAGGTTGAAGATAAACGGAAACTTTTTTTTTTTAGTGTTTTTTTTATCTTTTGTTCGGTTTTATCTCTCTTTGTAAACATTTACAGAAATAGCTCTCCTACACACTTCAGTGATAAACTTTAGGTGTGATCAAGGAGGAAAAAAGTTTTCAGTCCCTCAGGAACTAAGCATCAAGAAGGAGTGCGTTTTTCAATTGAAAAGGTACGTCTTTGGCGTTCATAGAAAAGTACAAAAAAGGGCGGTGGGTGGGGGTGGAGATTTTAATTTTTACACGTTTATACTTGAAACTGTGAAAAGTGGGTGTGTGGATGTGAGTGTACGTTTTACAGAGTTTTGTAAGAAATGTTTCCTCATCCAACAACGCAGCTTGGAGCGTAAAAATGGATTATACTACCGGATAGGGCCTCGCCTTTGCGAGAAACCTCACGCTCGGGAAACTCTTATTATATGTTGAGAGTGATTACTGGGTAAGTTTAATCATATTGTTGCACGGAGCGAGGTCTATGAAATGACGGGAAGGTAGGGGGGGAGGATAAGAGAGAGATAGACCCTAGCCCTTGAGTCTGATGGTACGGGACTGGGCATCACAGAAAGTGGGAGTTTATTTATTGCTGGAAAACTGTGTACACAATACCTGAAGGGACACGCATCCCTTTTTCACCACGACTGGGAAACCTGCCAAGCCAACCCTTTCTGTCTCTCCTTATTTATTTATTTTTTTAAAATGAAAGTTGGGAAAGTGAAGGGCGTAAACCCAAACAGAATCGTCTTTGTGCACCTTGTTCTGCTACTTGTTACAAGTGTTTTTTTTTTGCAAGACCATTTAATAGAGTTATGAGGATTTTTTCCCCCTGCCAAGCCCCCAGGCAACGGCCGGCGGCGTACAATACACGTACAAAAAATACGGTGTGTAAACAAAATGAACTTCTCGCTCATAAGGTAAAATTAGTAACCGAGTGTGAGTTATGAAGAAAGAATGAAGCGGGGCGCCAACAATCTCATTTTCACAGTTTCTCGGTTTGAATATTCCAGCGCAATTACTCGTCTGTTTTGGTTGGCGCCGTCGTTATATGTATGTAAAATCAATCGTCGGGAAGCATGAATCAGTGTCATTATTATTTCCAAAGCGTCGCGTCGAGAAAACGCAGGGAGGGGCACAATCACAAATCTGTAGTTCATAATTAACAACTCGCTAAGTGAGGAAGGTGAGTCTGTACAGGCGTTTCACGCAAAAGGGGTAACGAAAAAGATCCTCGGGAGCGAAGATCAGCTTATTTCATGATTTTTTAACAATTATTATTTAATACAAATAATATTGTATCATGGCTATTGGCCTCGCAAAGATTCAACTCTGTGCAACTGGCGGATTTTTTGCGAACTGACGTAGAGTAGACTCGAGTAAAACTCGAATAAAATAATTGCAATGGTTAATACATGAGTACATGATTCAATAGTTGGAGTGTAGTGAAGCCACAAGCACACACGTGCGTTATAATATACATTCGATGTCAATCATGATCATGGACATTCAAATTCAAATTAATTAAAAAAAACAAAAAAAAAACAAGATTTTCAAGTATCGCTACGTGCCACGATGCAACAATTATTGAAAAATGTGCAAAGAAGATGCTTCTGTAGAACGCGCCGTTTTAGAGTTACCTGTAGAAAAAACATCAGCATTGTCCCCCCCCCCCTCTCATAGGATTCAGATCTTGATCCGGCTTTAGGAATTTGGCGCCCCCGGGTGTATCTGCTACCGGCGCCCCTATAAATTCACTGATCTGAATAAAGCCGCGATATGGCGTTTTTTTTTCCATTTTAACAACAAATTAGCATGTTTCCTACACTTGGCGATTTTTCTCAATTGCATCAGTGAATCAGCTATTTGTCTCTTTTTTAGCCGCGAATTTTCTCAATTTTTGCCGTAAATTACCGCTTTTTCCTAATTTTCCACAAAATTTCCACCGCAAACCGTGGTTTGTCATTTTTTCAATTGTCTGTGAGCTATAACAAGTTTCCTCTAATTTCCCCCTTAATTAGCCCTTTTTCTTTATTCTAACCGCAAATTAGCGTTTTTCTTCATTGAAGCCCGCTAATTACAGGTTTTTCTACATTTTCAGCCACGAATTAGAGTTTTTACCAATTTTCGCCGCGCATTACCTTAAGGTATTTCTTAATTTGGCCGCGAATTAGCGTTTTTTCCTCCCTTCAGCGCTTCCTTTCAATTTTATCGATGAATTAGCGACGCATTAGCGATTTTTCACAATTTTAGCCTTGAATTAGCGATTTATCTCAATTCAACCGCGAATTCGCGATTTTTCCGAATTTTTGCAATGAATTAGTATTTTTCCTGTTTTTAGCTGCTGATGAGAGATTTTTCTCAATTTCTTCCATGAATTAGCACTTTTTCTTATTTTTAGCAGCAAATTAGCGATTTTTTGGCGCTTAAAGCAATGAATTATCCCGTTTTCTCATTTTGAGGCAGCAACTTGCCGTCAGAAGCAGAAAATTGTCGTTTCCACACTTCTATAGCCTCTAATTAGAATTTTTTATACGAATACTTTAAAGCTATAAAGGAAACTTTAGTCGCGAAGTGGCCAAGATGCAACTTTGTAAATAAAATTAAGAAAAAAAAAACGTCATTTTTCTGTTCTTTGGTAAAACTGAGATGTGCCCAGCTTTTTGAAAGCGCAGAAAGGCGAAAAAAGCAGGAAACAACGATTATTCAAGGCTATAAAAGTGGGAAACCCGTGTAGGTAAAATTGTGGGGAAAAAAATAATTGGGGGGGGGGGGGTAAAATGGAGAATAAAATGGCAAATTCGCAATTAGAAGCGTGCGTCTCGTATCTTTCGGAAGGCATTCGTGTTATCAGTTCAGTGTTTTCTCTGTGAGAAGTGGAATAAATTTTAAGTTTTTCTTGCTTTTTCTACGAACAAGGTAATTTTGAAAGCTGAGGCATATCATGGGAGAATTCCGAGTCCACGGCTGAACTTGGGTCGAACCCTCCGACGAGGGCTCACAGCTCTCCGAGCCTCTCCTTCACTTCAACTATCATCTAGAAGTTAAAAATGTGTTAATTTAATGCTACAACTAGCATACAATAAACCATAAAAGTATACGATTTCAAAATTACCTTGTTCCTAGAAAAAGCGAGAAAAACTTAAAATTGATTCCACTTCTCACAGGGAAAACACTGAACTGATAACACGAATGCCTTCCGAAAGATAAGACGCACGCTTCTAATTGAAATTGTTGATACAAAAGAGAAAAACCTCTATGTTGCATATTAATTAGCGAAAAACGCTAATTCACGACTGAAATGTGAAAGAATGGCTAATTTAGGAAGTATAATGATACCGTTTAGGAACGACAGTAAAACGAACGGAATTTATTGAATGAAATAAAAAAAGAAAAAGAAAATGTAAAAACTGGGAAACTTCTTGGTTGAAGCTCTAAGTTAAGTCTTTTTTTTTTTTTAGCATCTGTTTTCTGGTGGTGGCTTATAATATGTAAAATGACGCCACATCACCCCCCTATGCAGTCGATGAGGCCGGTGTCAAAAAAAAAAAAAAACGAACGCGGCGACTCGGCCGCAAGCTGTCGTTTCGAGTGTTCGTGTCGGTGAGTGGTGATTCAAGGTATGCCGGTTTAACCCGGTCTAACGACACCGTGCAGGCTTTGCTTCCCATTCGAAGGGTGATGGTTTTCTTCAATAAGTCCCAGCTGAGGATGGGAGGGTCCGGAGTAGCGGGGCTGGAGGGGTCGACGGGGAGCATCGTCGCGAAGAAAAGCGTGCGTACAATGGGCGAGTTCCTTGAAAACGAAAGAGCCAGGTTTCAAATGACGCGATGCTGGAATCGGGCGTAATTTAACGAAGTGACGACGTAGCCGGTCCAGAAATTGAGACACGCCAGTCGAGTCGTCCGAGTAACGGTCGCAGAAAAATTCTCCCGGAAGGCGCACTGGTTCTCCGTAGACAAGTTCTGCGGCTGTAGATTGAAGATCTTCTTTGAAAGCCGATCGAATGCCGAGCAAAATCAGTGGAAGGGTTTCAGTCCAAAGAGGGTTGGCGTAACACGCGATGGCGGCCTTCAGTTGTCGATGAAGTCGCTCGATTTGACCATTAGAGGCAGGGTGATAACTCGTTGTCTGCGCGAGTTCGATGCCAAACCGTTGAGACAGGGTTCGAAAAAGGTTTGACGTGAATTGAGAGCCACGGTCGGTTGTTAATCGAGACGGAACGCCAAAACGAGAAATCCAACCTGAAACAAAGGCCTGAGCAACGGTTTCAGCGTGAATGTCTTTTAACGGGATGACTTCGGGCCAACGAGTGAATCTATCAATACACGTGAGACAATATTTAAAATCGCCCGAAGAGGGAAGGGGACCGATAATGTCGATGTGGACATGTGAAAAACGAGATGAAGGAAGATCAAAGTGTCCCAAAGGAGAAGATACATGACGAGTTACTTTTGTTCTCTGACAAGAGAGACACGATCGAGTCCACGACTGGATGTCTTTCTTAACGGATGGCCAGACAAAATGATCCGTGACCAATTTAACCGTCGCTCGGACACCGGGATGACTCAGATTATGAATAAGGTGAAAAATATGACGACGACAAGGGGAAGGTACGAAGGGACGAGGGCGACCGGTTGACACGTCGCAGTATAACGTGAAGTTGTCACCTGGAAAATGTACATTTTGCAATTTTAAACCGGTGTCACCTGATTGCAGCCAGTGTTTCAGCTCGCCGTCGTTGGTTTGCGCATAGGCGATGGCTTTGTAATCGACCGAATGAGAAACTGCTTCGACCCTGGATAGAAAATCAGCCACGACGTTTTCTGATCCACTGATGTGACGAATATCGGTTGAAAACTGTGAAATAAAAATGAGTTGGTTGCGTTGAACCGGAGGCATTTTGTCACGTTTTTGGGAAAAAACGAAGGTTAGTGGCTTGTGGTCCGTGTAGATCGTGAACTCTTGCCCTTCCAAGGCATGGCGAAAGTGGTGAACGCCTTCATAAACTGCCAGAAGCTCTCTATAAAAGGGTGGCCAATCGGAATGCCGTAGCGACAACTTTTTGGAAAAGAAAGCCAGTGGCTGCCAAGCGTTGTCTACAAATTGTTGGATAACGGCTCCGATTGCTTTCAAGGAAACATCTGTGAACAAGGCAAGAGGGGCTTCGGGCTTGGGAAAACAAAGAAGGATGGACCGCGAAAGGCTGTCTTTACACGTTTGAAACGCGTTTTCGAGAAGAGGAGTCCAAGTTATTTTTGTCGAGCCTTTTGACTTGGGACCAGCAAGGATGCCATGAAGTGGGGCTTGGACTTCAGCGGCCATGGGAATGTGATGCCTGTACAAATTAAGCATACCCAGGAAACGACGAAGCTCTGAGACAGTGTGGGGTTTCGGGAACGAGACGATAGCTTCAACGCGATCGGCAGGAGGCGAGACTCCTGAGCCGGACACTTGGTAGCCGAGGAAAACGAGCTCTGACTGGGCGAAAATACACTTCGCCGGATTGACAACAACGCCAAATTGAGACAAACGACGGAAAAGAATATCGAGGTGCTTGGCGTGTTCTTCTTCGTTTTTCGAAAACACGAGAATGTCATCTATGTAAACGAAAACAAAATTAAGACCACGAGTTACTTCGTCCATGAACCTTTGGAATGTCTGGGCTGCGTTTCGAAGACCGAAAGTCATGAAGGGGAATTCGAAAAGCCCAAATGGAGTGCTTATAGCGGTTTTGCACACGTCGTCAGGATGTACCGGGATTTGCTCATTGACGAGATCGATGAGAGTGAAAACGGTGGATCCATGTATGCTGTGAACAAAATCATGAATATGCTTGACTGGATACCTATCCGGGATGGTTCTGGAGTTGAGTGCGCGATAATCACCGCACGGTCTCCAACCGCTGTCTCCTTTTTTCTTGACGATGTGAAGAGGTGACGACCACGAGCTGTCGGATGGACGTGCCGTTCCATTTTGGAGCATTACGTCAAATTCACTTTTCGCGACGCTTAGTCGTTCACCCGAGAGGCGGCGAGGTCGGCAGGAGACAGGAGGACCGGTTTGTGTTCGAATGTAATGAACTGTCGAATGTTTAATTTCTCGATTTAAACCAGGAGGGCGAGTTGTCTCTGGGAAACGAGTGAAAATGTCATTCGCGAGGCGACCGTTTACTGCCTTGACGCTTATTTGAGCGACTTTCGACGTTTGACATGTGATTTTGAGCCCGGTTTTTCCATCGAGTAAGCGTTGGAGTCGATAATCTGGTAACAGATGGTATTTTGCGAGAAAATCTGAACCAATAATTGGAATGCTAACGTCAGCAATTATAAATGCCCAACGAAAATCGCGGCGCAAACCAATATCAAATGATACGTTATACAGACCGTAAGTAGCGATGTCACTGTTATTAGCGGCACTCAACGTATGGTTGGACTTGTGTAAAATCCTTCCCGTGAGTAACCGTCGAGGGTAGCAAGAAACATCAGAACCGGTGCCGATTAAAAATTTTTGTTTTGAACGACGCTCAAAAATAAATAAGCGGTTTTTAGAAGGCGTCGTTGAGGCAGTCGTTGCCGCTTTCATTGACTGCCGCTCTCGTTTCCCTGAAAATTACAGGGCTGGACACACTTGGTGGCCTTATTTTGAAAACGAGAGTGGTACCAGCAGAATTTCTGATCGGGGGTGTAGTGTTTACTTCGGGAGCGAGAACGATTACGTTGCTTACCATGGTTGCCTTGGCGATCGTTTTGAGTGGTTGCTAGGCGCTCGAGTTGATGTGAAAGTCGGTCGATCCGTTGATTTAATATTTGAAGCGAATTTTGGGAAAAATGACTTGCCTCTTGGGAGTTCGTAGCGGTAGAAAGTACAGACGGCTGAGTTGGTGAAATTTCGACGATTCTGTCCGCTAAAACGGCTAATTGATCGAGGCCGAGTTCCGGTTGCGAGGCAAGAATTGCTGACACGGTATTTGGAAGTCTTTGTAGCCATAATTGTTTCAATAAACCGTCGCTTACCGCTGACGACGACGCGAGGGCACGAAGATGACGTAGGAATTGGGAGGGTTTTCTGTCACCAAGGTCTTCTTCGCTAATGAGCTGTTTAACACGTCGTTCTTCGGATAAAGATAGGCGCAGACAAAGTTCCCGTTTCAAAATTTCGTATGTTTGTCGTTACGCGGGGCCAGTAATGATATCCTCGACTTCAGCTGCAGCTCGGGTCTCCAGCTGCGAGACGACGTAATAGTAGCGCGTTTGGTCAGCCGTGATGCCGGCTAGAGCGAACTGAGCCTCAACGCGCCAGGCTTCAGCCTGGGCGAACCATAACGCGGGCTTGTCCGCCCAAAACGGTGGAAGCTTGGCCGAAACTCTGTAAACTGCTTCTGGTAGACCAGGTGCTGGAGCTGGAGCAAAATCTTCGTTTGGGGCGGCTTGCATTTCAATCAGTCGAGCGGTTGCCGGTTAACAAAAAAAATTGTTCGAATCGGGGTCACCAATTTAGGAAGTATAATGATACCGTTTAGGAACGACAGTAAAACGAACGGAATTTATTGAATGAAATAAAAAAAGAAAACGAAAATGTAAAAACTGGGAAACTTCTTGGTTGAAGTTCTAAGTAAAGTCTTTTTTTTTTAGCATCTGTTTTCTGGGGGTGGCTTATAAAATGTAAAATGACGCCACACTAATTAGCTGCTAAAATTTAGAAAAACGCTAACCCATCGCGTTAATTGAGAAAATCGCTAATTAAAAACTGCTAAAATTGAGAAAAATCGCTAATTCTAATGAAAAATTGAAAAAGCTCTAATTAGCAGCTAAAGTTGGGACGATCCAGGATACAAATGAAATGAATCGCTAATAATATAAATTGGGAAAAACGAGAATAAAATGCCTATACAAAAAACGTTAATTCGCGGATTAAAAAAAAATCGCCTAATCCACGCCTAAATTTAGAAATACGCTAATTCACGGCTAAAATTTATTAGAACACTGATTTGCCTGTAAAATGTAGGAAAACATAAATCCATGGCCTATGAAGGCAATTTCGGGCCTTAAACTAGGAAAAAGCGCTAATCCATGGATAAAAGTGAAAAAAAAATTATAATAGTTCATACGCCGCTAATTTGTGGTCAATATCGAGAAATATCACTATAATTAACGCGGCTGCAATTAATAAAAACGCTTCTTTGCACCTGAAAATGAAAAAAAGTGTTAGACTCACTGCTGAAAATTTTTCTAGATATTTCAAATTTGGGCAGAAAAGACACGAGACACCTATTCATTTCTTACGTTGTTTACTTGACATTAAATCTCAAAATTGGTTATGAAAAATTGGAAGAAATTGAAAAAGTGTAAAAAAAATAAAAAAAAATAAAAAAATAAGGTGAAGTGTACAAAAGAAAACAATAAGATCCAAAAAATCAGAGAACTAATACTAATAATAATAATAATAATAATAATCATAATAATAAAATAAATAACTAAAAAAGGAAAACAAGCAAGGATAATTTCACAGAAAAGACACGAGACACCTATTCATTTCTGACGTTGTTTACTTGATATTAAATCTCTAAATTGATTATGGAAAATTGGAAAAAATTGAAAAAGTTAAAAAAACAAGGTAAAGTGTATAAAAGAAAACAATAAGAACCAAAAAAATAAGAGAACAAGAGAAATTTTCATAGGAGAAACTCGAACTGTGCTCCTCCTTGCTGGATGCACAACTGCGTTCTTTTTCTCAACGAATGATGAATTCTATTTAGTGCACGTTGATTTCTCCGGACTTCATTACAGGAATCGATTATTTTTAGCCTTAATGTTTCGACGTCAGGAATTTGCGTTTTGTAAACGAGCGTTTTGATGTGGCCACATGCGAAAAAATCTAGAGGGTTGAGGTCTGGTGAACGAGGAGGCCATGCTACAGGACCGGCTCGTCCGATCCAGCGGTTTGTGAAGGTTTGGTCGAGGTAGCGGCGCGCCAGCCTGCTATAATGTGGAGGGGCTCCATCATGCATTAACCACATTCTTGCTCGAGTAGCTAGGGTAACATCCTCTAACAATGCCGGCAACTCTTCCTCGAGGAAATTGGCATAAATTTCACCGGTAAGTCGCGGCGGTAAAAAATCTGGGCAGACTAGATTTGGTCCTATGATCCCTAGCCATACATTCAAGGAGAATTGATGTTGGGACCTGCCCTCGAAGAAAGCGTGAGTATTTTCTTCTCTCCATTGGTGATTATTACGGTAGTTCACAATGCCGTCCTTGTCAAAGCATGCTTCATCCGTAAATAAAATATTTGCAGTAAAATTTCTGTCCAGGCGGAGCTGCTGCCGAAGCCAACGGCAAAAACGCAGTCGCGGAGCATAATCAGCCACTGACAGAGCCTGAACCCGCTGCACATGGTACGGATGTAGTCTTTCTTCTTTAAGAATACTCCATACCTGAGAACGAATAAATTTTGTTACCCAGTACTGTTATTACCTTGGGGAATTTAAAAAAATTAGGTAGGATCATACCAACGAAGTTAATGTGAGTGTGAGTTTGTTTCAACAATTAACAACGCTTAAGCGCGGTTAGGTGTAAGCGCTTTGACGCCTAATTACCTAAAACTCACTTCAACAAGTCAGGTTCTCAAAAAATTAAAAAAGGAAAAACGCAAATGCAACACGCCTATTGTAGCCGCCTGAGAACCCGGCCGGCTAAACTCTGAGTGCTACATTACCTCATACAATGACTCATTCATAGGTACCTGATTATGCTTGATCCCCAACAATTGTCCGATCACACGAGTGCTAAGGGTCGGGTCATCCTCGATGTGAGTAATTATCTCTTCTTCCACGTCAGGGGCCAATAATGACCGTGGTCGGCCTCGATCTACTGTTCTTCCCGCGAACGAACCACTCTCACCAAGGCGTCTATGAATCGATGAGAAAAGCTTTCTGTTGGGTTGCCGACGTTGCGGATAACGTTCCCGATACAACCGAGATGCGGCTAATGCATTTCCTTGCGCGAGTCCATAGATGTAATGCATGTCACGCAGCTCATCATTTGAAAACGTGTTCATTTCAATAAATTTATGAGAATGACAATGACGATGAAGAAACCTTGAGCTTTTTTGTGAGACGGCTTTTATTCGACAATTTCAGGCTTGTACACATGGAAAAATGAAATGATCATCAATCTTCTCGATCCTATTCTCAAACTGAGCCATACTAATTTCTGTGAATGAAAACCTCGTGTTGTCCTATGCCCGTCTACGATCGAGTAGCTGCATTTTAAAGGATCTTTGAAATTATCCTTGCTTATTTTACTTTTTTAGTTATTTATTTTATTATTATTATTATTATTATTATTATTATTATTATTATTAGTATTAGTTCTCTGATTTTTTGGATCTTATTGTTTTCTTTTGTACACTTCACCTTCTTTTTTTTCACACTTTTTCAATTTCTTCCAATTTTTCATAACCAATTTTGAGATTTAATGTCAAGTAAACAACGTAAGAAATGAATAGGTGTCTCGTGTCTTTTCTGCCCAAATTTGAAATATCTAGAAAAATGTCTTTCTAAGAAGGCAATTAAAAAATACGATTTTCATGGTGACACTATGCGCCAACTTTTCTGAAAAATGGTCATCTCGGAAAGCACCTGTTGAGGAACAGTCCAGCTTCAAAATGTCGTGAAAAGAGGTTAAAGTTTGACTTTGTGGCCGAATATCTGAGCACGTGTGGATTAAAATGGAATTGAATGCCTAAATTCTAATAGAAAAAAGTCCGCTCTTTCCAATGGTGCTGTCAGATTTGGCCTTAGAGCCACCGGTTACCACGCAACGGCCACTTTTCCAAAAAAAAACAAGGCAGAATCAAAAAGTATTTAAATCCTGAATATCTCGGAAAATCATGAGAATCGGACTATGGTCAATAGGGGTCATTTTGACCCGTTTGTGATGCAGAATCACCGGGTGAAATATTGACCTCTATTTCTTGAACACCCTGTATACTGTGTATTAGCTCTTTGTGCACCCTGGCTTCTGTAGATCTACCAATTCCAACACTCTTTTTAAACTAATTTGTTTAGAATTTTATAGTTATGATAATATTTGTAAAGCAAATGCGCTTCTTAGTTTTTTTTTTTCTTGTCCGCCTTCCCCCCTCTTTCATTTTGCTGGACGCGCCCCTCAGGACATGGCGCCCTCGGGCGGTCGCCCACCCTTAAAGCCGGCACTGCCGACAAAATTCGAGAAAAAACAAAGATCGAATTTCTGTGCAACTTCAGGCCCATAGAATAATAAAATTACTGTATTAACGTACAGAAGGGGCACTCTCTGCGAAGGTTTAGAACTGCAGGTTATGGGTTTATTTCTAGTTGCCGAGAGCCTCTTTAACAGTATTATTTTTGTCAAATTGCTAGCATTACTACGAGTATATTTCGGTTTCAAATACTACATGATTTTTGAGTTTTACGTTTATTTCGAGTCTACTATTACACTTCCTTCGCGTGCTTCTCATCTAACGTCAGAAAAATGCGATACTATTGCTGCTTCGGCGACTGTACGAGTTCTTCCGTTCCAGGTCGACCTGGTTTCGATCCAGCTACTAAATGTATCCCTTTCCCTCATCCATACCGGCACTTGACTGAAAACGTCCCAAATTGAGGAAAAAAAGAAGAGGAAGTACATGTGAATAAGGCGTGTGATAAATGCGCAAAAATGATGGGACTTCATGTTAAGGTGCCGCCGGAACGACGAGTTTTCATCGGTACATTTCGTGTGTCGGAGGCTGAAGAATATAATCAGAATTGAATAACTGCAAATGTGGTTTTAGTTTGACGGAAATGAGAGAAAAGTAAGTTCACTTTACACATCACAAGACAAGAGTAACCCATAACCTGGCCTAAGCGGGTTGCAAAACTGTTGAAGTAGGACTGAAGAGCGCATGAGTGGAAATCGTCTATTGTTGGGGTTATGAGACGCCAAGTGGATAGGTTTCTTCTCGCGGGGGGGCTGTTATCATTGTGTCAGGTTATGTTAGGGCACCCCTCCCTTCTTGGCAGTAAACTCCCCCTTCCCCAAGACCATTTATAATTTCGGTTTTTTTGCATTTTAAATTCCCAGCACTTTGGCCTCTGTGCATAGTAACCTTGAACAGACAAAATGGCAAGAAAAAGCGAGGAAATAGTCGAGAAACAAAAAAAAATCTTGTAAAAAGTCTCCAAGTACTTTTTGAAAATAAATGGTCGACGTCTATTTAAAACAGCAGCAAAAAAAAAAAAAAAAAAAAAAATGTTTTTATTATCAATGCTGCCACCATATGATCACTTTCTCTGTTTCCTTATTTTCAATAATATGTTACGTTGGTACGAGTCTAGCGGGGAACTTCCCCCCCAAATGATTCTTCCCGTCCCGCCATGAGTGTCACCCCCCTGTTCAGGCCGCTTTAAACACATCTACTAGAAGGCAAAACTGTAAACAATGCTGTAGATCATGGAGGATTTGTATAGATTAGGCAAGTACATTGATGGAAAAAAACGGCCAATCTGCTTTGAACTGAAAAGTATTGGTTTAAAGAAGCAAATACTTGCGGCAAAACGTACTCTTACTGGCACAAACTTAACCATAAAGGAGGATCTACCCCCTGAAGAAAGGCAAAGGAGAAAGTTGTTCTGGGAGTCAAAGCACTCTGGCCTACCACAAACCCCATCTGGCCTTAGAAAGCGTCCTCCTTCATCGCCCCTTCAGGTACAGCCTGAGAAAAAACTTCCTCCCCAGGCGTCAAAAAACTGACCCCATCGCCCTTGACACTAATTTTCTGGAACTGCTGTGGGTTTGGAAACTTTGTAACTGAGAAGGATAACATTTTTGAGAAGAGTTATGATTTTATTTTTTTTACAAGAAACGTGGCTGGAGAAGGATGTATACAGCCTACCTGAGGACTATAAAGCAATTAATGTACACGCTCACCGATCACATCGCACAGGGATTGGCCAAGAGAAACTCATCTTGGGAGAAGTTTATTTTAATGAGGGCTACACCGAGGAAAGGGACTCAGAGTTTTGGGAAGTCCTACACCTGCTAGATGAACAACATGAAGGTACAAGAATCATTATCGGTGGCGACTGGAACAGTAGAATTGGGATACTGAACAGTGGACAGGATGAAATCTTTGAGGGTACAAACCTGACTGACCTCCGTTGTACCAAAGATAAAACGATAAACTCGCAGGGTGAAAGGCTTGTGGACACCATGGAATCTTTTGGAATGTATGTGCTTAACGGAAGGTCTCCTGGAGAAGCACTAGGGGACTTCACTAGTATTTCACACAATGGATCGAGCGTCATTGACCAAGTTTGGGTTAGCCCTCTGGCTCTGGAAATAATCCAAGACTTTTCCATATCACCTTTCCCAATGACTTCGGATCATGAACCATGCCTCGTCAAACTTGTCGTTCAGGACGTTGTCTCACTCCCTATTCAACCATCTATCCTCATGCAGCCTAAATTCAAGTGGAACGCCTTGAAAAGGAAAATCTACCAAGAAATGGTCTCTGAGAAAATGGTTTAACGGCCCATATCGTGGGAGGATCCTTCCGCAACCTATGAGGACATAAAGAGTTTAATTCGGGAATGTTCAGAAGCTCTGCATATGTATCTCCCGGCCAAGCAGAAATATCTTACAGCCATCATCAGAAACCGTTGGTTTGACGCCAACTGTATCTCAAAGCGCTATGAGATGAGGAGGGCTCTTCGAAGGCTGAGGAGGAGCTACTCGCAGGAGCTAGCAGCAGAGTACGTCATGAGGAGGAGGCATTACAAACAATTTCTCAAGCATCGGAAGAAAGAATACTTTGAGGAGATACGTCAAACGCTGAGTGCTGTAGGGATGGTAGAGCTTTTTGGAATACAATCAAAATGTTTCGTGGGAGAGGCACTTCAGATGGACAGCTTTCTTACAACTGCAGACTGTGGTTCCTGTATGGGGGCTGGTCCTGGGAACTTGAAGGAGATGAAGAGGGTTTTCCTTGATAACCTAGCTAAAACTTTTAGGGAGGAAGACATGGAGTCGGCTCGGAGGTCTAGGTATAACATCACCCCAATAAACCAGAGCGCTCTCACCGGTAATTGTGCCAGCTACCTCAACTCGGACCTCCCTTTTTTCCTGAAACGCTCATTGGCTCAGGTCCGCACTGCAGGAGAAAAATTCAGCCGCATCAATCTCGTCGGGCTTACGAACACCTTCTCCAGCGTGAACCCCTGTCAGGTCTGCAATCTTGGCTCTCCAGACACAATTAAGCACCTCATCAAGGAGTGTGCTGTATTCCGAGCAGAGCGACAGAAGTTCCTGGGACGGTCTGTACTGAGCAGGGAAGAGTTTCTCGACATCTGCACCATGGCGTCACCATTAAAATTGTTGGGTTTCTTGAGAAGTGTTCTCCGCCTGAGAATGTGTGCCGTGAGTGAGGGTTCGGTTTATTTACTGCTTCATACGGTTCAGAACCTGAAGAATTTAAGGTCTTAGGCTCAACGAGACTATGCTCTGAGTTAATTTGATTTTATTCTTTATATTTAAAAAAAAATATATTTTTCTTTCCAACTGTTTGCCAATCTTGTAACGGCCTTTAAGGCTTTTTACAAATAAAATCTATCAATCTAAACAATGCTGTAGCAATAGCAACTAGTAACTACCATCATTGCGTGTATAATACCCTAGGAATGTTCTTTCAGACGCCACCAGGGGCGGTTGCGTAATCTTTGCGGGGCCAATAGTATTTTATTACCAAGATTTTAATAAGTGTATAAGATACTCGTAATTAGGATATTACCAAGGAAAAGGGTGTTTTCATTTTCTGAGAAACAGTTGTCTCGCGGAAAATAAATGTGTCCTAAGGGGCCCGCCTAGCAAAACAAGGGGGGAAGGGGGGGGGCGACACAAAATGGTCTAATAAGCGAGTTTGATTTATGATTGTTACGGTTAATGTTGTAAATGCATCGTTATAATGACGTTATTGCGATATAATTGTCGACAGACTGTCAAAGAATTTCGGCGACAGTTTCGGTTAATGTTGATAGTATATTAACATTTTAATAACAATGGAACGTATTTAATTAACGTCATTATCCATGTAAAGAGCTACTTTTTTGAAATTCACTGCTAAAAGTGAGGAAAAATCGATAATTCGCTCCTAAAAATTAGGAAAAAGCGCTAATTCACAGATAAAACGGAGAAAAATCGATCATTATACAGCGGATAAAATAAGGAAAAACACGAATTCACAGCTAATTAACGGGCAAAATGAAGAAAAATCGCTAATTCGTGCGGTAAAAATGGGGAGAAATAGCTAATTCGCGGCTAAAATGGGGGGGGGGATCGCTAATTCGCGGCCAGTAGCGAATCCAGGATTACATCTTTGGGGGGGGGGGGGAGGTTCTACAATAAATCTTATTTACTCTTTCTTTTATTCTGAGTTTCGCATGCCAGTCGCAAACTTGCCTCTTAAGAAACCGTAAAATAGCCGCGAATTTACAGTGTTTCCACAATTTTAGCCGTGAATTAGCGGATTCTCTCGATTTTGCTATTTATCGATTTTTCTCCGTTTCCAGCAGCGAGTGGGCGCATTCTTGTTCACTTTAGCCGCGAATTTTATCAATTTTAGCTGCAATTGAGCTATTTATCTACATTTTAGATGGGAATTAGCGGTTTGCCTCAGTTTTAGCTGTGACACTTCTCAGTTCTCACAGTCATGCGGATAAGCGTTTTTTCTCCATCATAGCCGCGAGTTACCGTGTTTCCTCAATTTTAGCCACGAATTAGCGGATTTTCTCGAATTGATCCGCGAATAAGCGTTTTTTATTTTTCATTTCATTTTACCTGCAAATTATTTCTGAATTTCACCCGCGAGTCACCCCAATTTTACTCAATTTCAGCTCCGAATTTTTACCATATCCGCGGTTTTCTCCATTTTAGCTTCACATTAACGCCTTTTCTCAGATTTTGCCGTGAATTAGCGCTATTTATAATTTTTCGCTTGACCTACGGATAAAGTGGCTATTTTCACCATGGCAACCCCACAGTGAAAGAAACACTTTAATCTCAGCGAGTTAATTGTTTACTTTACGTCACTGCTAGGAGTGATGTTATAGTATATTTCACAACGAGTGTGGAAAGCGTCACTTTACGTGCGAGTTGTGTTTGGCGATCGAGGCGAAGCCGAGTTCGCTAATTACTAAGAATGAGCGCACAACGACATTCCTCACGAGTTGCGAACGCTATCCCGACCAAATTTGAGGCACTTCACCACGACTCACTCAAAGCACGTCACTCCTAGCAGTGACGTAAAGTACTTTCGTTCACTCCGTGACGTAATGTAAGCAAATAACACGCTGAGGTTAAAGTGTTTCTTTGGAAGTGAGGTTGGCCATGGTGAAAATAGCCACTTTCTCCGTAGTTCAAGTGAAAAGTACTTTCCGTCACTGTTAGCGAGATCGATGTTAGGAGTGACGTGTTTGGAATGAGTCGCAACTCGTGAGGAGCGCCTTTACGCGCTCGTTGTTAGCGCCTCGACCGCCAAACACGACTAGCTACGTAAAGTGACGCTTTCCTCACTCGTTCTCAAATATACTATTAGCTCCGAATTATTTTCCAAATTTTAGCGGCGGATCATTTCTCAATTTCCGCAGTGAAACATCGCTTTCCTCAATTTTAGAGCTGCAAATTAGCGTCTTTCTCCATTTTAGCTGCTAATATGCGCTTTTTTGCAAAATCAGTCATGAAATTTGGTCTTTGTCTCTATTTTTAGCTACGAATGAGCATTTACCACCGTTATTAGGAAAGGTTCACAGCGATTTGTCTGAGTTTTAGCCGTGATTAAGCGGGATTTTGGTTTTATCACATGTATCCCACATGAATTAGTATCACATTGCCACTTATTCTCTACTTTTACCGTGACTTGGCATGATTTCTCAATTTTAGCCGTGAATTAGCGGATTTTCTCGATTTTGCTATTTATCGATTTTTCTCCGTTTCCAGCAGCGAGTGGGCGCATTCTTGTTCACTTTAGCCGCGAATTTTATCAATTTTAGCTGCAATTGAGCTATTTATCTACATTTTAGATGGGAATTAGCGGTTTGCCTCAGTTTTAGCTGTGACACTTCTCAGTTCTCACAGTCATGCGGATAAGCGTTTTTTCTCCATCATAGCCGCGAGTTACCGTGTTTCCTCAATTTTAGCCACGAATTAGCGGATTTTCTCGAATTGATCCGCGAATAAGCGTTTTTTATTTTTCATTTCATTTTACCTGCAAATTATTTCTGAATTTCACCCGCGAGTCACCCCAATTTTACTCAATTTCAGCTCCGAATTTTTACCATATCCGCGGTTTTCTCCATTTTAGCTTCACATTAACGCCTTTTCTCAGATTTTGCCGTGAATTAGCGCTATTTATAATTTTTCGCTTGACCTACGGATAAAGTGGCTATTTTCACCATGGCAACCCCACAGTGAAAGAAACACTTTAATCTCAGCGAGTTAATTGTTTACTTTACGTCACTGCTAGGAGTGATGTTATAGTATATTTCACAACGAGTGTGGAAAGCGTCACTTTACGTGCGAGTTGTGTTTGGCGATCGAGGCGAAGCCGAGTTCGCTAATTACTAAGAATGAGCGCACAACGACATTCCTCACGAGTTGCGAACGCTATCCCGACCAAATTTGAGGCACTTCACCACGACTCACTCAAAGCACGTCACTCCTAGCAGTGACGTAAAGTACTTTCGTTCACTCCGTGACGTAAAGTAAGCAAATAACACGCTGAGGATAAAGTGTTTCTTTAGAAGTGAGGTTTGCCATGGTGAAAATAGCCACTTTCTCCGTAGTTCAAGTGAAAAGTACTTTCCGTCACTGTTAGCGAGATCGATGTTAGGAGTGACGTGTTTGGAATGAGTCGCAACTCGTGAGGAGCGCCTTTACGCGCTCGTTGTTAGCGCCTCGACCGCCAAACACGACTAGCTACGTAAAGTGACGCTTTCCTCACTCGTTCTCAAATATACTATTAGCTCCGAATTATTTTCCAAATTTTAGCGGCGGATCATTTCTCAATTTCCGCAGTGAAACATCGCTTTCCTCAATTTTAGAGCTGCAAATTAGCGTCTTTCTCCATTTTAGCTGCTAATATGCGCTTTTTTGCAAAATCAGTCATGAAATTTGGTATTTGTCTCTATTTTTAGCTACGAATGAGCGTTTACCACCAATATTAGGATAGGGTCACCGCTATTTGTCTGAGTTTTAGCCGTGATTAAGCGGGATTTTGGTTTTATCACATGTATCCCACATGAATTAGCATCACATTGCCATTTATTCTCTACTTTTACCGTGACTTGGCATGATTTCTCAATTTTAGCCGGTGGATAACATCTTTATTTTAGCCGCTAATTAGCGCATTTTTTAAATCAATCCGCGAATTGGCGTCTTTCTTCGTTTTAGTTGCGTATGAGTGTTTTACTTAGACTATAGGTGAGGCTTAGCAGATTTAGCCGTGAATTATCGATTTTTCTCTCTTTTATCAATGCGAAAGAGCGATTTTTCTTAATTTCAGTCTCGTTGTTGCCTCGAGAAGCCACGAATTGGCATTTTTAAGAATAATAGTTGAACGTGCTAACGGTGCTGAGCGGTGAGCTGCAGCCTTTTTCTCCACTTTATAGCGGCGAATTGGCGCTTTTTCTCAATTATCATCGAATATCAGTGTTTCTCTCCATTTTTAGCCTAAAATTACTATGAATCGGCGCTTTTTCACACCATTTCAGACGCGAATATTAGCATTTTTGGCCAACTGTTCGCGGCCAAACTGGAAAAAAAATCGCTAATTCGCGGTTGAACCGTAGAAAACACCAAATCGCGACTTCTGAAAGCAACTTATTCGAGGGTGAAAGTGAACAAAATCCCTAAAGCCCTAATTCATGGCGAGAATTGGGGAAAAACCTGAATTTCGCGGCTGAAATTTAGATAAAAATGTAGAAAAATCGCTAAATTGTGTCTAAAATTGATAGAATTCGTGAATTCACCGATAAAATTGAGAAGAAGCGCTGACATGTGGAAAAAACGTTAATTTGCGGTTAAAATGAAGAAAACGCTAATTCGCGGCTCCTAAAGGTAATTTTTTGGTTGAATGTAAACAAAAACTCTAGCCCACGGCTAAATAAGGAAAAAGCGCTCTAATTCACGGATACAATTCAGGAAAAGAGTTGTCAAACTCGCGGCCAAAATGTGGAAAAATCGTTTATTCACGGCTTAAAATGGAGACAAATCACTTACTATAGGCCAAACTGTGGAGAAAAAAAATCCAAATTGACTAAATGAAGAAAACGCCAAATCGTGGCTTCTGAAAGCGAAACTTCATGGCTGAAAGTAAATAAAGTCATTGATCAGCGACAAAATGAGGAAAAATGCGATGATCCGTGGCGAAAAACTCTTCGCGGTGGAAATGCTGATAAAATCGCTCAATAGCGGCTGAAATGGAGAAAAACCGCTAATTCGGCTAGATAAGGTAAAATCGCTAATTTGCGGATAAAATTCAGGAAAAGTGTTTTTGAATTCGCGGCTAAAATGGACTAAATCGCTAATTCGTCGATGAAATTGAGGAAGAATCGCCAAAATGTGGAAAAAACTCCAGTTGACAAACCGAAGTTCGCAGATTAAATTCAGAAGAATAAGCGTTGATTTCCGGGATAAAATTGAGTGAAAACGACCGAATTCGCGGCTGAAATCGAGAACAATTTATAATTAGAGGTAAACTTTATTGATTTAACAATCTAGAACACTTCGCTAATTCACAGAAAATGGCAAGTCGCAGTTTCTGGAGGCAACTTCGTAGCTAAAATTGAGGAATATCGCTAATTCGTGGCTAAAAGTGAAAAGAACCGCTGGTGAAAGATTCGCCCGGGGGTGCCAAACGGCTTCAAATAATTGAGTAGGTATAATCTGTTTTTGAATCGGAATAAGCGAGTACTCAGCTTGAGTGACGGCTATGAATACAGGCCTAAAAATTTAAAATTACGTCATACTTTTGAATAGTTTTATATGTTAAAAGACTGTACGATAGGAACGGTGCTTTGGATCAAGTGGAAATCAGGCTTCATCCAGTTTTCGGTTATTGATTCTCGGTTACTAAAAGAACATGAAAAGAGGTTTCTAAAAGAAAATGGAACTTCCTAAGCAAATTTCAGATTTAAAGGGAAGGAAAACCGCAACGTCGTACAAGCTAACACTCGTCCTCGCCCATGCCCCTATGCCCACTTAAGCGCCTCGGGGGGATTTAGAGACAGATTGCTAACATCCCAAGGGTCGGCTTTGCTTCTTCTCTAACTCAATGCGTTGGATGCTTCCTTCGTCCTATTTCACTGCGGGTACACACATTTTCTTTCAAATTTTATCTATTCATTTTTGGAACAAAACTTGATACGCCTTTTTATTATAAAAACTATAATCTCGCCTTAAAGTTGAGTTGTTTCTCTAAGAGCCATGTCATGCGCTAATTAGGAAGAATTCATCACTTAACGGCTATAATGACTAGAGATTAGTATCGGAGGCCTGGCCATGGGCCTATAAGTATCATTCAGTGTTTTCTCATATTCATTCCGTATTTTAAGCCGATAATAAACTCTCTATACGTTGCTGAGAGCGAAAATAAACCCGATGGTTTGTTTTCTTTTCGCCTCCTCCACAGCCCCATCCTATAATTCCTGAAGCATTCCTCTCCCCATCGCTTCCCCTCCGCCACCCTAACACCAACACCGGTAAATACGATGCTACGGGGCCTTATAGTAGGTAAACGCCTCGGCGATATATCATGTGCCCTGACGTTTCAACAGCGGAAAAAGCATGAAGTATCTTACTTCTCCGCTCACGTTTGTATTCGTTAAAAGAAAAGAATTGGGGAAGGATTACAAGCGACGTTTACAGGCGGGGCTGGCGCTTTTGTTCCGACTTTTCTTTTTTTTTTATTCTTTGAAACGTTGAATCGATATTAAGTTTGAAAGTGAAACATGATTTGTTGCTCGGTTGGTATCTTTAACGTGGTGCGTTATTTTCTATTTTTTATTTATTTTTGGATGAACGTTTTGTTGAGAATTATTCAGCACGAAGTAGGGCGTAACTTTGTCTGAGTGTAGTATTAATCCCTGTCCCCTTTCTCACATGTTTATTTCTTATGTTTTATTTTTCATTCCAAACTCGTTGGCTCACATTAATTCTCGTCAAATAAAACCTTTCTAAAGGTGTCTTTAACCCGCGTTTTTCATTACAATTTATTTGACGATAATATGCAAAGCTCTTTGAAACCTGAACGGTTCGAAGCTGACCCAAATTCTAGTACGGCCGCTTCTGAATGGAGTCACTGGTATCGAACATTCGACAATTTCATTGCATGCGCAGAGCCTCCGCCATCAGACGCTACGAAACTAAAACTCTTGGTCAACTTCGTTTCTCATCACGTCGATAACTTCATAAGTAACTGTTCGGCGTTTGAAGAGGCTGGTGAAGTGCTCAAGCGCATCTACGACAAGCCCGTCAACGAAATTTATGCAAGATACAAGCTAGCGACTCGCCGTCAAAACTCCGATGAGTCAATAGATCAGTACCTTCGGGCATTAACAGTTCTGGGCAAAGATTGTCAATTCAAGGCTGTCACCGCCGATCAAAACCGGGACGATTTCATCAGAGACGCATTCATTAATGGATTGTACTCACCGGAGATTCGCCAACGTCTTCTCGAAAAGTCTTCTCTCACATTAGACGAAGCATCTAAGGACGCTAGATCACTTGAACTGGCCCGTCTGCAATCTCTCTCGTTCCCCTCGACAACAACAGTTAACGCTGTTCGATCCGATTTGCCATCTCCATCGAAATCTAAAAGCTCTCGTCGAGAATCTTCAGTATCCTCGAGCTCCTCCCAAGAAACAGTCGCCGCTATTCATCAAAAATGTTTCTACTGCGGCAAAAAGAAACATTCTCGAACTAACTGCCCAGCGAAAAACGCTCAATGCACAAAATGTTTCAAGAAGGGGCACTTCGCTTCCGTCTGTAGATCGTCCTACCAAGCGTCGAAGCAAAATTTAAAGTCAAACTCACGGCACTCGACCGCAGTTCTCAGCTCGATAGCCGGTAGCCTTGCCAAAAGCACAGTTGCGGCTACGATCAATGGCCACCCAGTATTCGCTCTGGTCGACACCGGAAGTACCTCGAGCTTTCTTAATACGAAGACTGCCCACAAGTTAGGTCTTCGTGTTCTTCCGTCTTCAGGAAAGGTGTCAATGGCCTCCACATCTGTTACGTCGCGAATAACTGGGCGATGTAAAGTCACTCTAACACTTCTTAACCACTCGTATGAAGGCGTGGAGCTGTCTCTTCTCCCCGATCTCTGTTCTGATCTCATAATAGGTCACGATCTCTTGAAGGCCCATTCCTCTCTTCAGGTAGTTTTTGGGGGTGCAAAAGAGGCTCTCACCATTTGTTCTTCTTTGACCGCCGCCCTCGTGAACCAGCTTCGCTTTTCGATAATTTGAAAGAAGGCTGCGCTCCTGTAGCTACTAAATCTCGTTGACATTCATCAAGTGACCTCGAATTTATCGAAGCAGAAATCAAACGTCTACTTTCAGAAGGGATCGTAGAACCAAGTTTCTCACCTTGGCGAGCTCAGGCTCTCGTTGTCTCGAACGAAAACCATAAACAAAGAATGGTGATCGATTATTCTAGGACAATTAATCGCTTCACACTGTTGGACGCCTATCCTCTTCCTCGGATCGAGGAAATAGTAAACAAGGTCGCGTGTAACGAAATATTCAGTACGATTGATTTAAAAAGCGCGTACCATCAAATTCCTATAAAAGAAGAAGACAAAGCTTACACAGCGTTCGAAGCATGCGGGCAGCTGTACCATTTTAATCGTATACCTTTTGGCGTCACCAACGGCGTTGCAGCGTTCCAGCGAGCCATCGACGGAATTATCCGCAAAGAAAACCTCCAAGGAACTTACGCCTACTTGGACGACGTGACAGTTTAAGGGCAAAACCAAAGAAGAACACGATCGAAACCTCAAAAATTTTATGAACGCCGCCAGGAAATATCGTCTCACCCTTAACGAAGAAAAGTCTTCGTTTTCGCTTCGTTCTATTAATCTTCTGGGCTACCAAATTTCAAATAAAGCCATCAAACCGGATCCTGATCGCCTCAACCCACTCAGAAAACTCTCTCCTCCTCATGATACCGCATCAATGGGTCGTACTGTCGGAATGTTTTCTCATTACTCGGCACATATTCCTAAATTTTCGGCCAAAATCCTCCCTCTGGTTCGTTCTTCGTTCCCCCTGTCGCCGGAAGGCTTGCGGGCGTTTGAAAATTTAAAATCGGACATCGAAAATTCTGTCGTTACGTGTATCGATCCGGATTTGCCGTTTGTTGTCGAAACTGATGCCTCGGAAAATGCTTTGGCTGCGACCTTATCCCAAGCTGATCGTCCAGTCGCCTTTTTTTCCAGAATTTTATCCGGTTCTGAATTAAAACACTCGTCAGTGGAAAAAGAGGCTCAAGCGATTGTTGAAGCGGTCCGCAAATGGCGTCATTACCTGATCGGACGCCACTTTACACTGATCACTGATCAACGGTCTGTATCATTCATGTTCAATGTCTCGCATTCGGGTAAAGTGAAGAATGAGAAGATATTGAGGTGGCGTCTCGAATTGTCATGTTTTCAATATGTTCCACAATCCAAACTTCTCTCGAGAAGCTTGAGAAAATTCACGACGAACTCTGTCATCCCGGTGTAACCCACTTGTACCATTGGGTTAGAAGTAAGAATCTTCCTTATTCTTTGGACGAAATACGTCGGATTTCTGCAGCTTGCAAGCACTGTGCTGCAATTAAGCCGAGGTTTCATAGAAATCAAGGCACTTTAATAAAAGCAACAGATCCTTTCGAGCGGCTTAACGTCGATTTTAAAGATCCTTTGCCTTCGTCCACCCAAAATCGGTATCTTCTCGTCGTCATTGATGAATTTTCCCGTTTTCCTTTCGCTTTTCCGTGCCGTGATACGTCCACTTCGACCGTCATAACTCACCTTCGTTCTCTTATTTCAATTTTCGGAGCTCCTTCCTACATTCATACGGACAGAGGATCGTCTTTCATGTCTGCTGAAATGAAAGAGTACCTTACTTCACAAGGAATAGCATCGAGCCGTACCACCCCCTATTGCTGGTAATGGTCAATTCGAGAGATATAACGGCGTGCTGTGGAGGACGATAGAATTAGCTCTACGCTCTCGAAACATCGATACCCGACACTGGGAAAGTGTTCTTTGCGAAGCTCTTCATTCTATACGATCCTTACTATGTACCTCAACCAATGCCACACCTCATGAACTACTGTTCAAGCACCCTCGTCGTACGGGAAAGGGAATTTCAACACCGACATGGCTTCTGAAACCCGGTCCCGCATACCTAAAAAAATATAATCGCACATCGAAATTCGATCCGTTAGTCGAGGAAGTTACGCTTTTGGATGGTAACGCAGACTACTCTCACGTCAGACTCGCTGACGGACGGGAGACAACCGTTTCATCTCGCCACTTAGCTCCATTTGGACACCCACTCGAGGAAGCTCCAACCAGCTAATCCATGCTCCAACCATCGAGCTGTGAAGACAGAGATCCTGAACAGGATGAAAGACAAACCCTTGATCACGCTCCCTCTCAAAGCCCTCTAAACGTCGACAGAAATCAAGTTATCGTCGTACCAAGGAGAAGTTCTCGGGAAAGACGTCCACCCCCTTACTTACTTGACTACATTCTGGACTAAACCCAGGAGGGAAGAATGTAGTATTAATCCCTGTCCCCTTTCTCACATGTTTATTTCTTATGTTTTATTTTTCATTCCAAACTCGTTGGCTCACATTAATTCTCGTCAAATAAAACCTTTCTAAAGGTGTCTTTAACCCGCGTTTTTCATTACACTGAGACACCATCATTGAAGCATTAATTGGACCATTCTTGTCACACTTGATTAACAGGGTAATTTCTGACGTCAATTTTTCCTCGTCATCTCATTGTGGTTGAGCGAGGGAGGGTGGAAGAAGGCGCGTAGTAACGACAAATAACGTTAGTTTCGTAGGTTTAACGTTCTGTGATTTTTCCAAGTAGCGTGAAAACGTTCCTTGAACGTTCACTAAACGTCTAACCTTAAGGCTAAAGTCCGCGGTGGTTTGGTGTGATTCTGAGTCAACAGATCGCGCCACTTTCGTCCCTAAATTGCGGCACCTCTCACGGCTTGAAAAATTGACCGATTTTAGTTTTTTCAACGGATTCTTACTTGTTAAAAGCATAGAAAATTCGGAAATTAGGTCTGTGATTTTTAAATTGAGTGTAAATGTGAAATGTGGAATTTAAATTTTTTTGAAATATTTTTTTGGAAAAAACTGCCTTATACCAAGAAGCAGCAGAATATTCGGGAACCAACAAATTTTGGGTTTTTGATTTTCCTCAATAAACATCGCCCGAAAGAGAAAAGTACGACTTCAAAGAGAAAAGCCGCCTCAATAGCAAGAGTCTCTGGGGGAAGCGGGAGGAATCACCCACCCACCCACTCACGCTCAACACTGGTTCAATGGGAGCTACGTTTTTTGTTTTTTTTTTTAATGTTACTTAGACCCTGTCCTACCTTTTATATTGTGAATATTATGTTTGTGGGTACTGTGACATTGTAATAAGCCATTGCTCCAAAGTCCAAACCCAAGCTTTTGTGGGTTAGGCAACGAACCAGTGGCGAATGCTGTTTCGAAAGGCAGGGCAAGCGGTCAAGGACCAAAATCGGGCTTCCAAAGAAACAAAAATGACGTTCCAAGCACAAATCAAAATATGTTACCTGAACACGTTCCCAACGAGTTAAGATTAGGCGTTCAACAAGATGTGTGTTAATACGAAAATCAGTGAAAACATGTCCAGACGATTAACCAGATCAATTTTCAGACTTGAAAATTATTCAACTGCATTGATAATAAATATAGTAATTTGAATACCAGTGACAAGTAGAGAAAGGGTGAGTTGAAAGAGTGAGTGAACCATTTGTTTTAACGCGAAAATGTACCAGACCAAATTTGAAGAGCACAGTTTTGCACAAGAAACTTCCGCACCACTTTTTTTCTTCCCTTCGCCTTTTGGTTGAAACAGAAGCAGGAAAGTAAAAGCTGATGGAAAATTGACCAAAGCTTGGAAGCTGGAAAAACTGAAAAATGTTTGGTGCAATCTCTTTCTGACCCGCCTCCTACCACTGTGGAAAAAATCTCCGAAGATTTCACGTAGGGTGTTGGCACTGCACGAGCTGGAGTTTGCATTTCAGGGCCATTTTTGTTTGTTTTGCTGAAATATCTGTGCAACCATCAGTGTTGACTAATCATTCTATTAGGAGTGAAGACCACAGAAAAACCCCACATCAAGCTCTCAAGATCTGTTTTCCTCGATCGCATAGCATAGTGGAAGCCGAATGAACAACTATGCAAAATTGTATAGGTATACCTAACTTTTTCTATGGCGAACTGATTTCATCGAAATCCGGGATGCGTTAAAAAAAATAGTAGGGAGGGATTGTAAACGCATGCATCTGAAGAACGTCTAGCAAAATTGAGCACCTTCGTTTCAAGAACTTATCCGACAAAATTTTCGATGGATAGTTTAGCGAAAGCATGCTATTTCACGTAACTTTCAATCTCGTAAATATATAAGATAACGTAAATCTTAAAAGGCTCAGTACAAAATTGCTCTCCATTGGGTTACCCCCTTTGTTTATAAACAACATCCTGAAATTGTACGACGGAAGAAACGTATTTTTAAGAATAAATAATGAAATAATCGGTCCGAAAATAGCTCGATTAGGAATTCCTCATGGAGACATTCTAAGCTATCTATTATATGCCATTTATACAGCTGATCTTAAAAACTACTCTCACCCAAACGTCAATATTATTCAATATGCTGATGACATCTGCTTATATACAATAAATAATAGTATTCCAACATGCATACAACATTTAGACAATGCAATACAAAATTTACTAACATGGACCAATGCAAATGGAATGACTTTCACCCCAGAAAAATCAGTGGTATGCCCTTTCACTAGGAGAAGAAATTTACTTTTACAAGAGGAACAAACTTTAGGAGGCTTGTCCTTTCCCGTCAGAAATAGTGTCCGGTTCCTAGGCTTACATTTAGATAGTAAACTAAAATGGAAAAATCATATACAAAACATAATAACAAAAACTGAGAAATATTTCAATATTTTAAAGATGATCTGTTACAACAATTACGGGACTGATCCAGCTACTTGCCTTTTGTTCTACAGATCAACTATCAGGGCAATAATCGATTTTGGCAGTATTTTTTATAGCAGAGCTAACAAAACAATGATGCAAATGCTAGACAGATTACAATACAAATGCATTAGACTATGCATGGGATACTTGAAAAGCACCCCGATCAATGTTATTTTAGCAGAATCTCACGAACCCCCGCTTGCACTACGACGTAAACTACTATGTGATAGATATGTTTTAAAGGCCTTATCAACATCTCCTCTTGTATACAGAAAAATATCCCAACTAGCAACCACAGTTCTTACGTACCGCTATTGGATAAATAAACCCACGCCTGTAATAGTGGACAGCTTTCTCGACTCGTCGAAATTCCAACCCCTAGTTACCCAATCCGATAAACTCCCCATATTTGAAAAACAAACCTACTTAGTACCATTAGAAATACCTGTTGTATACATGTCTCATTACAAAGATAAAACATCCCCACTTCAAACCTTCAAAGAAGAAATAACGCCTCTGATATCAGGTAAACACACAATTTACACAGACGGATCCAAAAAAGATGGGAATGTGGGAGCTGCCTTCTTAGACAAAACCGATAACATAAAAAAATTGTTTAGGCTTTCCAGCTATTTTTCAAACTTTTCGGCGGAATGCGTTGCAATAATTGAAGCCCTAAAACACGTAGAAACTTCTTCCGATAGAGACTTTACAATTTTAACTGATAGTCGAAGCGTTGCTGAAAGTATATCACACTTCAACAATGACGCTAATTCATCTTACCTGTTAGTTGAGATAATAAACTTATTACACCTTATCACCTGCATTCAGAGCAAAACAATTACAATAACTTGGATTAAAGGGCATGCACACATACCTGGAAATGAAGAAGTCGACCTGCTTGCAAACAAAGGCAGTACATGCAATAATATACTCCAATATAAAATCCCTTTCAGTGATATCAATACCTCATTTACGGACATTATGAAACGCAATTGGCAAGCTGATTTTAACGAACAACAGAAAGGTTATTTTTACAAATTGATTAATCCTCTAATAAACCCCAAGCCATGGTTCCATAAATTGAACATATCTCGCAAAACAATCAAAAATATCAATAGACTCAGATCAAATCATGGTATATGCAACGCATATTTAGTGAAAATAGGACAAATAAACAATGTAACATGCACCACATGCAGACAAACTGATGACCTTGAACATAAAATAATGGAATGCACAAAATACAATACACACAGAAAAACATTGTTAGACTCACTATATAAAAAACTCAATACTCCATTCAATTATAACTACATTCTTGCAAATATTGAACTTACATACATTGAACTAACGGCTTTCATTAATGATAGTAAGTTGGAGATATAATAACCAAATGAACGTCAATCATTTAATAATAGATAACAGAAAAAAAAATTAATAACATATTAAAAAAAACAAATTAAAGCAATAAACAAGTAAACAATTAAATTGAATATATCCATAGTAAAATAGTAAAAATCCATAGTACAACCAGTTTATTATCTGAACTTTATCCACTATAGTCCACAAAAATCCAACCAACGTCGGCTAATAGCTCTCGGTAGCATAAGCCCAAAAAAAAAAAAAAAAAAAAAACTCCCTGGATTTTTATGGGCCAAAAGCTGGTCCAAAATGAGGGTTTTCAAAGGTTTTGAGATCATAGGGGTGTGGGGTGTCGATTTTCATGTAATTTCAAGCCGCGGATTTGGCTACATTCATGAATAATAAACCCATGTGTAAAATTCGCAGCGTTTTGGTCAAAAAAGTGAAATTCTTTTGCTTTGTTCTGAGTGAAACCAAATACTGATCGTGAGACATTTTTATATGCCCATTCGAGAACCAGAGCCTGAAGAATAGTAGAGTTATGATTACGGATAAAAACGCTGCAAATTTTACACATGGGTTTATTATTCATGAATGTAGCCAAATCCGGCTTGAAATTACATGAAAATCGACACCCCACACCCCTATTATTTCAAAACCTTTGAAAACCCCCATTTTGAACCCTCTTTTGGCCCATAAAAATCCAGGGAGTTAGTTGATCAAACTGATCAGCTGTTAGGACCAACTAGATCCCAAGTGGAGTTTATGTGCGAAAGAACGAGTTTTTTCGAGCAATCCTAGGGGAAGATATGGCCCGGACGGCGTACGGCGGACGGACATTGCAGAAATCGAATCTAGACATGTTGAAACGTACACAGAAAAAGTTTGAGGGTGGGTTGTAAAAATTTTGTTCTGACCGAAAACATAGGTGTATTATTCATAATGAATAATAAACCAAAATATGATAATTTCCTTGGAACTCGCCTAAAGCGGGCCACACACGATCAAACATGCTTGACAAGCATGGTTTGCCAATCTGCTTGACAATCAGGTTTGATCGTGTGTGGGGTCATGTTTGAAGGTTTGACATCACGTTTGACGGTTTTCAGTCACTGCCAGAAAATTTGCTCGCAAACACGAGGTTTGGCAAGCAGATTTGATCGTGTGTGTGTGTGTTTCAATCCAACAAACCTTCAAACCATCGAGAAAAAAGAGTATTGGGACACTGCTGAAGCTTGGGCGCGCGTTTGAAGTTGAAGCTTGACGGCAAGTGTGACCGTGAGGGTGTGGCGTCAAACGTCAAAAATGCTTGACAAGCGCAACTAATAAAACCATGCTTGTCAAGCATGTTTGATGACCGTGTGTGGCCCCCTTAATGATACAACGTGATTTTCAGATCGACAAAAAATAGCGAGCGAGAGCGGACTTTTCGAAAAAATAAAATAATTCACTAAAACTTTTGAACCTCGTTATGAAACGCCCTTCCTCAATGTGCTACTGATTTAGTTCTGATGGCTCATACCAGTGGTCACAATGCTCGGAATTTCTTTACCTACACCGCGTATAATAAGTCAAAAGGATTAGAAAACAACGATGAAAAAAAACACCCTAGTTCATTCAAGGTCATTTTTTGGAAGATAATTCGCCCAGGGGGACACTACAGAATGGTGTATCGGCCACCCTCTTGAGTGAGCGGGTGATCCCTCTCGCTTCAGCCTGCAAGAGTCTTCTCTCTCACTCTTAGCTCTTGAGGCGGTTTTCTCTTTGAAGTCGTACTTTCCTCTTTCGGCCGATGTTTATGGAGGAAAATCAAAAACCCAAAATTATTTGGTTCCGGAATATTCTGCTGCTTCTTGGTATAAGGCAGTTTTGTCCAAAAAAATATTTAAAAAAAATTAAAATTCCAAATTTTACATTTACACTTAATTTAAAAATCACAAACCTAATTTCCGAATTTTCTATGCTTTCAACTAGTAAGAATCCGCTGAAAAAACTAAAATCGGTCAATTTTTCAAGCCGTGAGAGGTGCCGCAAATATGACTGTATTCTGTCTCTCTCGCACACTTGTCGTCCACTTTAGCCTTAACGTTAGAGCGTTCGCTGAACGTTCGTTTTCACGTAGAAACGAACGTTAGAATTACGTCCAAAGTTCGCACTTGGCAAACCATGATAGGTTTGGTTACAACGTTAACCTAACGTTATCCGAACGAATGAAAGGGGGCGGGTTTTGACGACAGTGCTGTAATTTCAAGACCGCGCCCGACCCCGATACAAATCGTTTGAACGTTGCTCTAACGTTATTATGTAACGTAAACATAACCGTTCTATTTTCGTTCGTAAAAAACGTTCGCCTCGTTCGTTTTGCTAACGTTAGTTTCGTTGGATAAACGTTCTGTGCTACTGGGGATGTATTTGATGTTAATTAAATGTGATGTTCATATGTGACTGATTCTTGTGTGTCGGATTCATTCTTCGGTTCTTCCATGAATAAGCGATTCCACGCGCGGAAAGTTTGTAACTTGCCCCATCATTTCTCTTACTAAAGTTTTCCTACTTTCCGCGTTGTTTGCTGTTTTGCGCGTTGTTATCGTATTGACATCTTCTTGGAGAGCCATTCTATCGTCGTGCTATGATACGTACAGACATCGAAATTCCTCATCAAGTCATCACCATCGAGGAAGCCGTTTCATTTGAATAGCTCAGAAGATCTCTCAGGTTTGAATTATATTCTATTGAAATGTGAGAACATCTGTGTACAACTTTCTCTTCCCTGCAGTATACGCAGAAGGAGCATTCTCGCATACACCCGGCTCCAACACCGTTTTCCAAGCTTAAATCTCCGGAGACTCTCACTCTAATTTTCAAACGTAATCTAATTTTACAGAGACGCAATTTACTTTAACGTTAGCCACGGATGTAATTGAGCACTTGCCTATCACTACAGTTCTGAAACCACATCAGACGGGATGAGCGCGTCAGTGGTAATACAACAATGACGGAAGGGGGAAGGTTCTCTCCCGAGTCTTGAATTCCACTACGCTCACGCCTCACTCAACTCACAGTTTCATTCCACATCCCTTTAAACTACACGCATCAATACCCCCCCCCTCCACCCTATACCTCTTCTTTGGCATAATATATCTCTCCCTCACTCTTAAACTTCCTTACCAACAGTATTACTCTATAGCTAAGACTAACTTAGTTCCCTGCAGTGTAATCAATTAAGCTCGAGTTTCGCTTTAAAGAACACTCAGAAGGAAGTTTAAAAGAAATTTTGAGCTCCCCCATTCCTCATCTTTATATTTATTCTCTTTGTGAACTCTTTCGGTTTAATTATTAAAATATCTATGGCTAAATTTGATCTCCCTACTCTCCTCTTGAAAGGGCCAATTCAGAAAAGCACGAAGCATTTCCTATCAAGTGAAATATTTTTTTCACAATTTTTGTTTTGATAAATGGCCAAACTCTTTATCGGCGCTTGGTCAACAAACATAAAGTGAAAAAAACTCAAGTTTAAAGGCTCAGTTTGAAGTAGAAAATGATGACGGTCAATTAATGAACCGTTGGGCGGGTGAGGGGGGTAAGTTTAGAGGGCAAGAAAACGGGCGGCACAATGACACTTCCCTGTGAGTATTGGGCGGGGGGGGGGGGTGCAAAGGCGAGGGAGTTTTAAAAGATGTTCAATGGGTTCTATCAAAGAGAAGTTTAATCTCTCTGCAAGCAATTTGGGAAGGGCCAAAAGTAACCTCCCCCCCCCCATGGATGGTGAAGAAAATAAATCTTAAAAAGTTAAGACACATCTTATCCTCTACTTCCCATAATTTTACTTTACTTCGCTTGACTTCTATACTCCACCCTTAATCCCTCCGGTGATTGTATACAGCCCAATCCCATTCTCGCTGAACGATGAATCATCTCCCTTCATTCTTGTGATTCGATCCCCCCACCGCCACCACCACCACGCATCGATTCCGCAGGGACCAGAAAGTATGATGATACTGAAAAAAAAATCAAGCCCGAACTGGCAACATATTCGTGTTTCCAGGACATCTGAAACACTCCAACAACAAGTTGAATCCAAAGGAACGTCGAGCGGGGAGGGAGGGCTTTTTTTTATTAAGGAAAGTTTATTCTTATGGAAGAGTCTACAGATACAGATAAACAAAAGTGTGGGTGCGTATTTATGATGGTCAAAGTCATTGGCAATGTGGTGGGGGAGGGGGGTAGGTTTGTAAGTTGTTTGGTTATAGGCTGCATACTAATGTAGTGTAGTTGGCGAAACCCGATTTCGACACAATCAACAGTGTGTACTCAAATTGAAATGATAAACGATTGTTAATGGTTCAAATAGTAGGGACGAGGCTTATGTAGCTGATGTTCTATAATAGAGAGGTCATAATTGAGTTATTTTACAGTTGGATTAGTTCCCTCACAAGTTGAAAAATAAATAGACTCTCACTTGTTTATTCTATCGCTTAACAACAGCCAAAAAGAGACGAAGTCTTCAAGAATTTTACCTGAAACAGAATTAAAAGAATAATTGTTAATTATTTTTTTCAGTCCATATCCGACCTGGAGAATAAAACGTTACAAGTGATGTCACTATATCAGCAAAGAGTGTGAGCTGAATATTCGATTGAGCCCCCCAGACCGGCTGAAATATAGAAATTTGCGCCTTCTTGAGGGAAATTCATAGAGAAAATAGACCGTCACCAGTTTGTTCGGTCCTTAAGCGCACTAAAGTACAGATCGGCAATTTACTGCTGACGCGGCAAAAACTTGGAGAAAAAAGCGCTAATATTCGTGGCTATAACTGTGAAAACGTGCTGATTTGTGGTCTCACGATGCAGCTCTCAGATAAAAATTAAGAAAAAAATGGTCGATTCGACGTGCGTGGCAGTCATTCCGCGGATAAAATGAAGAAATCAATGGAAAAGTGTTGCTTTTGGGCGAAGCCCGCGGCTACAATTGAGAATACACCCTGCTAATTCAAGGCTGTACAAGTTACAAAAACATCGCGGCTAATATTGAGAAAAACAACACTAATTCGGATTAAAATTGGGCCAAAATGGCAAATTCATAACTGAAGTGACGAAAAATCGTCCATTCGCGTGTAGAAAAACAGAATAGATATGCTAATTCACTGCAAAATTATCAATAAAACGCTATTTCCCAGCTGAAATAAAGAAAAATCACTAATTCGCGGATAAAGTTTAGGAGAAACGTTAATTCGCGAATATGAAAATGAAGAAAGTTACTAATTCGCGGCTGATATTGAAAAAACGCAAATCCGTATAGCTTCTGAAAGATTCGAGGCTCAAACTGAGAAATAGCGCTAATCCATAGCGGAAATTGGAAAACAATTGCTAATGCTGGGCTAAAATCTAAAATACAACGCGTCTAAAATTGAAAAAAATATATTAATTAGGGCGGCTAATATTAAGAAAAACACTAATTTTCAACTTAAACTGATAAGAAGTGCTAATTCGTTGCTAAAATTGAAAAAATGGCTAATCTGTAGCTGAAAATGAGGAATACGCTAATTCGTGGATGAAACATGGAGGAAAATCGCCAGTACAAACGATAGAAACCCTACTGCGCTGCTAAAATTGAGAAAAAGCGCTAACCCGTGACCAAAATTGGGGAAAATCACTAAATTTGAAAAATTGAAAAAACGCCTCTGTTCAAGGCTATAATTAAACAATAAACTCTAATCTATAGCAAAAAATGAAGAAAAAAATGCCAATGCGGAGCTGAAATGTAAAAATAAAAACGCATCTAATATTAAAAAATAAAAAAACTGTAGTTTTCAGCTCAAATAGAGAAAAAAGTGCTATTACCCGCTAAAAATTGAGGAAAACGCCAATTCGAGGCTAAAATTTAGAAAATTCGCGAACTCACAGGCTCTAGAAACGCTTCTACGCAGCTAAAATTGAAAAAAAACAACAAAAAAACGCTAACTCGCGGCTAAAATTGAGGAAAAAATTCGCGTCATAAAGTGTGTTAGAATTTCGAATTCCGCCATCTCGCCTTCTGAGGATAACTTTGTGGGTAAAATTGAGAAAAATGGAAAATTCATGGCTATAAGTAAAAAAGAAAAATGACTAACGGCTAGAAACTGAGAAGAAGCGCTAATCCATAGTTAAATTTTTAAAAAAATTGCTAATGCGGTGCTAAAATTAGAATGAATCCGCTAATTTGAGCTAATATTGAGAAAATAAGTAGTTATTCTCGTTAAAATTAGGAGAAAGGTTCATTTTCAGCCTGAATTTAAAAAAAATAAGTGCTAATACGCTGCAAAAATTTAATAATTGCCAATTTGCACTCAAAATATCGGAAAACACCATTTAGTGGTTAAAAATGAACCAAATTCGCTAATTCACGAGTTAGAAACGCTACTAAAGCTGCTAAAACTACGAAAAAGCGCTAATTCATCGCTGAAATAGAGGAAAAATCACTAATTCACGGCTAAAATTGGATTTTTTTTCAATATGCGTCAAAAATTGGAAATAAGCTGATTCGCGGGTTCCTCGCGGTCCAACTTTGAGGCTAAAATTGAGAAAAATCGTCAATTTATGGCTATGGGTGAAAACCCCTGAAATTTGCAGCTAAAACTGAGAACAAATCACTAATCCGTAGCGAACGGTTATGGAGAACAAAAAAAAAAAATGCTTACTTGTCGTAGACATTTGAAAAAACCGCTATTTTGCGGCTAATATTGTGTATAACGATAATGTTTAGCTCAGACTGAGTAAAGTGCTAATTCTCTGGTCCCTGCTAGAAAAAATCGCTAATTTGCAGCTAAAATTGTGGAAAACGCCAACTCGAGTAAAGTTCAGAGACATTGCTGATTCACGGAAATAAACAAGCTACTTTGCTTCTAAAGTTGAGAAAAAGCGCATGTTTATGTTTATCCGCGGCTAAGTTGTGCTGAATTGTGGCGAAAAGCGCTAATGTTCTGGTAAAGTTGACAAAAAGCACTCATTCGCGGCTTAAACTTGGCAAATAAGCGCTGTTTGTCGGATAGGTTGTGGAAATAGCGGTAATTTGCCTGAAATAAGGAAAAGGGCTCGGCTAAAATTAGGAAAATGGACCTGAAGGTTACCAATAGAGGTTTATAATGTAAAATTAGAGACTTTTAGGAGCCTCTTGAAGATTTCCGCCCTGGGCCCTGATACGTGTAGGTCCGCCAGTGGATACGCACACACTGGCACACTTCTTCGTTTTCAAATGTTGCCATTATCTCGTCCACAACCCTGTGGAGCTGCTTCTGACATGAATGCAGGGCTCGACAACCAATCTGGGAGTTACATATGGCTGGTGCGACGAGAGGGAGTAGTTTTGGTAACATAAGTCTTTCGAAGAGCTTAGAAAATGTTTCGCGCTGTATTCTCCACCCATAAGAAAGCGTTGACCCATTTCATGAATTATTCCCCACATTTTTGCACTACCTAACCGATGATTTTCTAGAAGGATCCAATGATATCGTGCTTTGATGCGGTTTGGCTTAATGGGGGGTCGTTCGGATGATCCGAAGATGAGGGTTGAAGATGCAAGAAATTAAAGCGGTCGCCACCTGTTGTTTGCTTTGGGTAACAGGCCCCAATATATTCTCAATATAATACAAAACTGCTTTACAATTTTGTTGGTCGTGCTTCCGGGCCCGGAGGTCGCGGCTGGCGGTCTGTTAGCGTCCCTTCGCGCTGTTTGCAGATCCTCTTGCCGTGGGTGTCGCTGAGTTGTCCATTTCCAATGTCCCTCGGTGATATGGGCAGACTTTTGGGCTACGACGGTTCGTTTTAGCGTTCCTTCGTGCTGCCCGTAGGTGTCGGAGTTGACCGATGGTGATGACAGGTCTTTGATTATCGGCTGAGTCCAGTCCAGTGTCGTCTTCCTCGCCGGGTTCGGCAAGGACAGGATTGGATTCACTCGATGAACACTTGTGTCTGCCCCTCCCCCCTCTGAGCCTTTCTCGCCCATTATGATGGGTATTCGGAATTTGACTAAAGGTGAAACTTCTCTAGTAAACTTTAGTTTATATAAATGGAGAAGAAATAACAAATAAAATAGGTATATTAAAAGTAAACACAGTGAGACAAGCTAGACCACGATGTTCACTCGACAATATATCCCGAACGGCACTCTTGTATACTTTTAATTACCAAAATCCTATATACGTTTTTCATTTGTTTAACAGGTCGTAAAACGTCACATACACGAACAGAATGTCTTCAGAAGCTGTCACCAACAGACCCAGGATATCTAAACCGCAAATGCGAGGCCTTCACAAGAATTACACGAGGAAAATGCTCATCGGCACGTTCATTTGTACCGTGGCAGCGGGAGCCTTGGCCAAGGTGTTTATAGGAGATCAACGGAAAAAACATTACGCTGAGTTTTACTTGTAAGTTTTTGCTAAAGGGAAACTTTTTTCTTTTGTTTTTTCATTATAAATTATTCATTCCTTTTAAAAATTGAGTAATTATACATATTTCTTGGGGGACGGCTTGATAATTAAATCATAATCACAATTTTTATCCACATCATTTTTCGAACTGAGTATATACAGAGTAGTGACACGAAGGAAACTCGTAATTTCTGGGAGGGAGGTCCTTGCTTTGGCTTTGAAAATTGACTTTTCTGTTCTATAGGAACTATGACGCTGACAAGGAAGCCGAACGAATGGCCAAAGCCGGGCTTTTTCAGTCTGCTCCTCGAGATCACTAGATATAGTAAATAACCGCGGTCGCCCATCTACCGGAGCCTGCTATGCTGACAATTTATTGTAGTGCGTATATGTGTGTTAATGTATGTATTAATATGAATTTATTGGAAATTGCATGAGATGGTTTGACTCACGTTGTTATAGAGAATACATTTTTCAACAAATTCTTCATCAAACTTTCAATAAACTTCTCATTGTCCATTGCTCCCACGATCATTATTCATTTCTCTCACCCATTCACGGCTAAACTGGAGCAAAACGCTAGGTCACAGGAAATAAACAAGAAAACGCCAAAACCCGGTTTTGATAAGGATTATATCGCTGAAAAAGCGCGAATTCATGACCAGAATTCATTACATGATAGCTAAAATTAGGGAAAAACGCTAATTCACGGCACAAATCGAGAAGACGCCCATGCCGATGTAGTGGAGCTCTTCGATGATAATAAGCAAAGAAAAGACGTAGTCACTCCACGATTTCAATTTATTATACTCCAGGCCGGTTTCAACCGTACAAGGTCATCTTCAGTGGTCTCCAGGGATGGCACCAGGAGTACTTGACTTGTCTACAGAATCGACCCAAATGGATACGCAGAACTGATCCCCTCAAAGTAGGCGATATGGTACTAATAAAAGAAGACCACATGCCATCTCTGTCGTGGAAAGTTGGACGAGTGACTGAAATCTCGGCAAGGACGGACAAGTACGATCCGCTTCGGTCCGCACCGCTACCTCAGAGAAAGGCAAGGTCGTGAAAAGGGACTGGAAACGACCTGCCGTAAAACTCGCCCTGCTCCCATTTCAAGTTTCTGCGTGCTGAAGCTATGACGCTTCAGCGGTTGGGTGGGATGTTGGATATTTCTTCCTCCCAACTTGATAATTAGTTTTCTTTATTTTTTATTTTATTGCAATCACTATGAATTGTACAAAATATGTTATTATATTAAGTCCCCTCTCTCTCTCTGCGGAACTCCTTAAGATGTGGCCAGTACCTAGACCTTTTTGCAGGCCTTTACCTGGCCTGTACCCCATCTTTGGCCCGGATACCGCAACAGAGTCGGTCCCATCGCTCAGCTCAACCCGTTAGCCACGGCTGCTGGCCAGCCAGCCGTGCCCGAGAGAGACCACGCGGAGGTGGGTCTTTTGAGCTGAGGATGCTGGCTTCCGCCATGGACCGAAACCGGACAGGGAAGAGAACCCTGCCCGGGTTGCCCGAGTAGGGAACCCTACTCAAGCATGGCCGGTCCCAGCCCTCTTCGCTCCAGCCAGGAGCGGGAGAAGGCCAGGAGGCGGCCATACGCCCGCCGGTCTCGGACAAGAGCCGCGTCTCCCGGCGGGCCTCCACTCCCCCATGTCGCCCGCCGCAGATCCCCGTGGAGGCTGCAGCGACGAAGCACATGGTCGGCGGTCTCCTCCTCGACACCACAAGGGCATGTTGGAGAGTCCCGCCGCTGGAAGAACCACAACTTGGCGTTAAACGAGCCGTGTCCAGTCAGGATTTGCATGGCAGCGTGCTCAAGGGTGAACCACTTGGCCGCTGCCAGTCTCGTCCGAACGTCGGGCACGAACCCGAATGTACGCCTACCCGTTGAACTGTAAGTCCAACGCGCCTCCAAGCCTCAACGACTAGGTCGTCAAGGAGGCGGAGGCCCCATGCGGCCCCCCACTCCTCGGCCAAGAGACCGAGGCGCTCTGCCCAATCTTCACGGCACCGTACCCGGTCCAAGTTTCCCTGAACCAGGCGGCGCCCGTGAACCCATGCGTCGAGCAGGAGGTCCGCAGGAGGTATTCCCGCCAGCACCTGAAGCGCGTCGGAACTGACAGTCCGGTACGCCATGGTCACCCTTACCAAGGCCTGCCGCTGCAAGCTGAGGACCTTCGCCCTCTGAGCTTTCGTGGGCCGGTGCCACCACCACGTTGCACCGTACAGCAGTGGAAGTTCGTGCCCCATACGTTGCCCCCCACCGACCTAAAGAGGGCAAAGGTCCTCTCCAGCTTCCCCGCAACCGCCTCTAGCTGCGGGGTCGCTGTCCTCCCCGGGTTAATCTCGACCCTAGGTAGCGGCCCTGCCGTTCCCCCACAAGGCGTGATCCCCGATAGCGCACCACCAGGGGGCTACCCTGCGAGAGACGACCCCGCATTAGGACCATTTGGGTCTTCGGCACCGCGAGAGCCAGTTTGACCGCCCCGCACCATTCGTCCACGACTCGCAACAGCCGATCGATCTCCCGACCGGCCTCGTCCCGGGAGCGCGCCGCGACAACAACCGCAAGGTCGTCCACGTACGCCACTCCCTCGAAACCCTCCCCCTGCAAAAGCCACAAAAGGGCGGCAAAGAGAAGGTTCCACAAAGCAGCCGAGAGAACCGACCCCTGCGGGCAACCTCTGGTGAGAGGTTCCCGCACCTCCTCACTACCGTAGCGGAGCCGCACCTCCTCACTACCGTAGCGGAGCCGCACCTCCCTCGACTCGAAGTACGAGGCGATCACCCTAAAGATGTCGTTTGGGACACCAGCATCTCGCAGCGCCATCAAGACCCCGGGCCACGACACTGAGTCGAAGGCCCCCTGCACATCCAGCAGGACCGCCACCTTGTACTTCCCGTAGGGGGCATCGACGAGGGTCTGCACCGCGTCCAGTGCCGCGTCCGTCGAGCCCCCTCTTACCCCCCCAAACTGGCGCGGATGGAGCGCCTCCTGGGTCCCCTCTCAAGTCCCTGATTAATTCTATTTTTTGTAAAGAGCATGGGAACTTATTTTAAATTTCGTACGCGGTCTGGTACACCCGGTGACCTCCCTGCAGCGCCACGTATCGGTAACCCTATACAAGAAAGTGCGGGAGTGTGTAAAAAAAAAAAAGTTTTGTGCGTTGATGTTCGTTGTCCGTGAAGTCGTACCTCTTTTTGGTTAAAAAATAATTAATAATTTCGGTCCGATTGACACCTCTCTCGCCGTTGTTTGAGAAGTTTCTCGACGCTTGAGCATACTAAAAAAGGACCTAAACCAAAGTGAAGACTCAAGATTCCCCTACATAGTTTGGAACGTAACCGGCGTAAAATTTAATATTCCCATGCTCTCGTGGCCATAGAGAATTATCTCTCGCCCAATGTTCGGGATATTTTTATTTACGGGATTTATTCGATTATTCCACACAAAAGACATTAGGCACTTCCTTCCGAACTGCATTCTTTCCATCTGTGGACAGTACTTCCTCCTGATAGTATATGTATGCAAAATAAGTGCACTAAGAATCGAAGGGTTCAAATTATAAGCCGTCAACTCGAATAACGCAGTATTTGTGACGTATCAGATTCATTGATCGATAAAAACCCAGGTGTACCGGACGCCAGAGTTCATTTTAATTCATATCAAGCTTGAACATTAATTTCCAACTCACTCTAGTCACTGCACAATTACACAGCGGGCCGCTCTAATTAAAATCCTGCGGCTTCTATTTCACAGGGGAAAATCTTTGTTGGTTCAGACCAAAAAAAAAAAAAGTGAGAGAGTACAAATACCAGTTTCCTGGTAGAACTTTTGATTTAGGTGCTTTTTTAGCCATCCCCTCATGTGGGTTTTTAAGCTTTGCATTTTCTCCCGCCTTTTTTAAAGATCTAATTGGAAATTTATTTAAAATGAAGCTTATCCGACTGTCCATCCTTTAGTGAGAAGAGAATAGACCCCCTCTCCTCCTCTCCGTTTCACCTTAACTCTTTTTGTAGAAAAGTTTGAACTGCGCGCTGGGAAATCGAAGGGTTCGGTGGGAGTTTGGAATCAAAAACATCGACTCGACATTTTAGTGACCATTCCTGGATTCCTTGAGGTCAGGCAATAAATCCCATCACTCGGCAATATTTTACCCTCTGTCAGTAAACTGGCGCAGTAAAATACATAAATATGTCTATAGGATATTTAAATGACCCCCTCCCTACCACCAAGTGTAACTGGCTGCATCAATTAACGACCTCAGAACCGCCAATGCGACAAACGCCATTTTCTCACAACGCAAACGACGTATTTCTGACACAGAAATGCACTTGGATTTCCTTCATTGTTATTTCCATATTCACCCTCCGCGCCTTTTCCCCTTCACTTTCACCTCTTGTTGGTTTTTTGTGTCTCTTTTCCCGTTGATTGCTTAGCTAAAAGTTTTATCCAGAAACGAACCCTCTCCGTCATCCCTTGCTCACCACCTTTATCAGGCCCCTACTGTATTCCTCTAGTGTATATTAAATGAAGTTGTGATTTGTCTTTCTTTCTTTCTTTGAGTTTTAGCTTCTACTTGAAGTTTGTTTAACTTCTTTCTAATTTTTCTCTGGTTTTAATTCCTTATTTCTTTCTTTTTTTTGTTTTTGTTAAATTCGATACTTTGACTCCTAATTGTATATTTAATGTTATGAAACATTCTCCCCTCATCAGTCTTCATCGTTCCTTCAAAACACAACCTTTCACGTTTTGTAAGAGAAGTTATTTACAGTTCATTCCCAGAGCTTATGCAAATGTATAGTTAACGCTCGTTTACTCGAATGAAGAGAGCAGTGGCCACCAACTTGTTTGTTTGAAGTGAATGTTTGGCCCACTCAAGTTTCACCTCTAATGAACTCAGAACTTGGTTCGCACCCAGGAATGATTTTCATTGGGAATTTAAAAGAGGATCGGGGACGGGTGCGAAATTTATCGCCTAATTTGCGCCGAGTCTTCTGTAGCGAGCACGTTGTTTCATGATAAAACGATGTTTCATGCTGTCTATTATTTGGGGCTTTTTCATGAGTCATGAGTTATTGGTTGGTAAAATACTTCTCCCAGCTTTATAAATTCCCTAACTTTGAAAAAATTCAAGCGAGACTCAAATGGAGTGTGAATATTTCCGAACGGTAGGCGGAGAGTACTGAGTTTTGAGTGGGGAAAAGGGGTTTGCATTGAAAATAGACAATTTATTACATCTCTTCACAGCCCTGGCAGGGCTTTAGTTTTGATCCCTTTCCCTCGCGCGTCTCTTCACCCTGTCGAACGGTCCATTACTAACCGCCTCCACACTCTGCTAGTAGCGGACGCGAAAGCGACGCTGGGATTGTTTTACCCCTCCAGTTTGAGGTGCATAGTGTGAAGAGTACAAAAGGAGAATATATAGCATATAAACAAGAGGCGAAAGGGGCAATCAATAGTTAAGCTCCGCAACGCGAAAAGGCTGCTTGCTGAGCCGTGATCGCACTCGTATTGTACACTTCCTCCCCCCTCAGTCATGTGGCAGTGCAAGCAGCTTGAGGGGGAATTGAGAGAATCCATTCCTCTCTATTTCAACCCCCACCCCAACACCACCAACCCCCTCACCAGTTCCTTCTTTGTAAGTCTATTGAATCTCAGCTCATAAATCTGGAGAATTTCGACGAAAAACACTTGTGCGTGCAGGCTGTTCATATAAAAGCTTGGAAGCGTGCGGATGAGTGTGAGAAGGAATATAACAAGAGTCTTAAAAATCACTTCTCTTTTGTCTGTTTGTCATTGTCTTTCACGGATGCACTTTTTCCTCCTGATCTGCATCGGTTTGAATAACAATAGAGCTCGACTGTTCAAAAATAATACAATCCTTCGGTTACCAATGGCGGACTGGTCCGGGAGGGGGTGGGTGTCCAAACCTCCCCCGCGCCCCTTGGGCGTGGCGCCCCTCTCTCAGACCATCGTAAGATTTTCATAAATAATCGATTAAAAACGAATATCTCTTTTTGAAATCGTCAAAATCGAGTTGCAGAAAAGAGACTCTGCGGAACTGACGTTTATTCAGGGACTGACTTTTTGCGACAGAAATAACAATTTTCGTCGGGATCACTCCCCCCCCCCCTTAACTATTACTTTAATTTTTTTCCTAGAATTGACTGGCTGTTCAAGAATAAAACTGGAAATTTAGCCCCTTTAACTTGATTGGAGTTGCTATAAATCGTGTACCTATTTCAGCCCAGAAACCGCAATGTTGGCTCTATTACCAACCTTTAAAATCATTACCTCGCATAAGCACTAGTAGACTCTATCTAACAACGGAAATGGTCAAATTTGGCTAAAAAAGTTGACGTTTTATGCCCAAAAAACCACATGGGCCCTGCCCACCAGCCGATTTATTGTCACGGAATACCGTTATTTGGTTAAAAACTGGTAATTTTGCCCGCTAAAAACTGACAATTCGGCCCTAAAAACGTTCAATTACGCCCAAAAATGTGTCAATTCAGACAGAGAATCTCCCAGCCCAACTGTAGCGTATACCGAGGGAGGGGTGAGGGGCCCACTATCAGCCCTAAAAAAGGTTGAATAGGAAAAAATTGACTTTTTTTAGGAACGCATACTTACAATAATAGTTCGCGGCTAAACTTGAGTAAAGTCACCAATTTGCGGACAAAATTGTGGTAAAATTTCCAACTTGAATACTCTAGCCTTCGTGCCTTCTGAAGGCAACTTTGTGGCTAAAATTGAGAAAATCGGCAAATTCATAGGGGTTATAAAGTTAAAAAACATCGCTGATGCTCGAACTGAGAATAAACGCTGATCTACAGCTAAAAGTAAGAAAAAATTGCTAACGCTGTGCTAAAATGTAAAGAAAAAAGCTAATTTGCGGCTAAAAATGGAAAAAATAGTCAATTTGCAGCTAAAATTGCGAAAAACGCCAATTCGTGGCTAAAATTGAGAAAATTTGCTAATTCACGGGTTAGAAACGCTACTACGATGCTAAAATTTAAAAAAAACGATTATTCGCGGGTAAAATTCAGGAAAATTGCTCGTGGCAAAAATTGTGAAAAATTTCAAAATGTGACAACTCGCGGCATCTGAAGGCAACTATGAGGCTAAAATTGAGAAAAAGCGCTAATTCACAGCGCATGGTGAACAAAAAAAAAAGCGATTTGTGGCCTAAATTCGGAAAAACCTGATATGTTGAGGCTATTATTGAGGAAAATAGGTACGTAAGAAAACTCTAATTTTCAGCTCGAACTGAGAACAGTGCTAAAATGTAGGAAAAATCGCTAATTTACTGCTAAAGTGGAGAAAACTCAACTTGTGGGGGGGGGGGGGGGCTCTTGAAGATCTTCGCCGTGGGTCCCCAGTGCAGCCAAAGAAGAAAACTGACTGTTCCGTGGAACAACTTCTGGTGGATAAATTTGTCGAGAATGCAGTCAAAATACGGTGGGGGAAGGGCCGAAAATATACTTTTGTCCTTGTGTTGGGTGGTCAATGGCCTGCCTTATCAGACACAAGCTGAAGCTGGCGCCCCCTTAACCGAGGCACCCCCCCCCCACCTGTGCCTCGATACCCCAGTCCGCCCCTGTTCGGTTACATAAGAACTTCGGCTTAAATAATAATTTAGCTAGAAAAATCAAGCGGTCATATTGTCATAGTGCCGTGAACAGTGCCCAGGCCCCGGGGGCGCCGTGTCTAGCAAGAGGCGCGTCTAGCAAAACGAGAGTGGGAAAAAATGACTTAAAGAAGCGCATTTAATTAACGAATAATAATTATGAATGAAAAATCGCTAATTCACGGCTAAAATGGAGAACAATTGCTAATTTGCGGCTAAAATCGCTAATTCGCAGTTTAGAATTGAGAAAACGTCAATTCGCGGCTCCTGAAGGTAATTTCGTAGCAGAAGGTGCACAAAATCGCTAATCCGCGGCGAAATTTAGAAAAAGCGTTAGTTTTAGGTAATCAAGGTGAAAATAGAGGGACAACTCTAATTCACGGCTGAAATGTATGAACGATCGCTAATTAGCGGCTAAAATTAGGAAGAACGCTCATTAGCGGCTAAAATCAAGAAAAATTGCTAATTGGTGGTTCTTTTAAGAACATCCAAAGAATGACAATAGCAAGTCACCGCTGTTTCCAGAGGCAACTTCTCGCTAAAATTAGGATGCGATAAATTATGGCAAAAATTTAGAAAAATCGCTACTTCACGGTTGAAATGGAGAAACATGGCAAAATCCATGCTAAAATGGAGACAAATAGCTAATCCACCGGCGGAAACGGTGGAACCGCGGATTCGCGGTTGAAACGGAGAAAACGCCAAAAAGAACTGTTATAATTCATTGAATCTGCGCGTTAAATCATCAAATTCTTTCCCGGAAAACGAAATTCACAAAAAAGGCCGTCATCCGTCAAAAACTAACACCTCCGTTGGAAAACTATCGGTTTTAACCTTCTATACCTGTCGGAGAGACGTGAAAATCCAACATTTTCTAACTGAAAACTGGCGTTTTTTAACTCAAAACTGAAGATTTCACTCTGTAACTCAATACCCAGCCGCCCTCTGCCCCGTGCTCTGTCAGCTACCGTCTTTAAAACTGACTGGCAGTCCACGAGGCAAGCGGTTCTGAGCCGCCGGATAGATACGGCTGACGAACGATCTGGACCCAAAGACAATAGCTCGAGTCTTTTCTATGTTAAGTGGCATATGATTACCAATCGACCATGAATACACAGCCATCACACTTGTCATCATTCACTCGCAAAATCCTCTTTGCCAGATCAGCCAGTCTGCACGAGCATTATATGACAAGGTCATCAGCGAAAAGATGGTATCCGCAGTGTCTCAAAGCAAGCGGGAACGTCAGACAACATAACAGAAAGGAAAATCAGGTCCCAAGACCGCTCCCTGTGGCACGCCGTCTGACTTAAGCATGAGCCAAGACGACTCCCCACTCTCCGGATCCTCCACCACCTGACGAGGTTACCCAGCGCAAGACGCTGCTCGAGAAACCCAAACCGGCTGCCGATTTACCCGGTCGAATGTCCTACTAAAATCGAATTGAACAACTATTGTTACCTCCCCGCTGTCCACCACCTTGAGTAGCGCACTCTGCTTACTATGGCCCTCTCTAAATCTCGACTAATGACGCTTGATACGTCCATTCGACTTAAGGTACCCCATCATCTGCCTGTGCACCCACCTTCTCCAGAACCTTTGATAAGCATGGCAATACCGAAATGGGCCTGTAATCGCCCCGGGGTCCGCGGCCTTGGGACCTTAGGGAGCGCTCTCACGCTCGCAACCTTCCAGACTTCAGGGAAAACCCCTGTCTGAAGCGACGCATTAAAGAGGTAGACCAGAAATTGGTCTTTGAATTATGTCACCCAAGCGAAATTCGTTTTGTGAGCGGCACAAATCATCGATATGTGAGCGCCGACGAAACAAAATTTGGTTATCCTGAAGGATTTCTTTCTGTGGGTGAGCCGCTGCCCCACTAAATCTGCTCTTTCGAGTCTATGGGAGGGCAGCTGCCTACCTCTGCCCTCTCTTAAACAGCGTCCGTGGAAACCACCTGTCGCATTTTTGGAGACCGTTCGTACTAAGCCCCCCAAGCTGCCTAGCGAGGTCCATATGCATCAGGGAGCTTGAATCCGAGGGTCTAACAGCCACCGCCTTCGTGGACGATTTGGCAGTTATCATCTCTGCCGCGAATGGACTCTGTCGTCGCGATCTACTGCCACTCCTGCCGACTCCAAGTCAATTACGGTAAGTCCACGCTAACGATTCTTCGCGGAACGCAACATTTCCCGAACTAACGGCACCTGCAAACATCGCAGAGAAACACTATGCCACTCGTCCACCCTGAGCGGTACCTCGGGGTCATCATTTTGAGATCTGGCCTACCTACGCAGCACCTGGCTGGAGGACGATCCAGGCGAGGTACGACTTTCTCAGGGGAATATCGGGCAAGGGATGGGAGCCTACCTTCCAGAAGCGGCTCCAGTACTATAAGGCAATCTTCCTGGCTAAGGTGTCCTACGCGTGCGCCGTCTGGTGGCCAACTGCTCGTCCCACCGACCGTCGAGCAGCGAGGACCATCCATAGAAGATTCCTGCTACCTACCCTCCGTGTATACTCCACCATCGCTCTCCTATCTCTGCACGTCCTTGCTGGGGTATTGCCGATAGAACTCGAGCTAGAACGCCACACACACACACACATCATCCCAAACATCACTGAACGCCTTCGGTGGGGGCTACCCTGCTGTTCAACTTTTATCGGGGGCCGTGGAAACTTTAATGAGAAGCTCCACTTCCACCGCCGCCGTGACAGCTCGCGATGCCGATGCGGTGGCGAGGCCGAGTCCGCGGAACACCGTGCTGTTCCAGTGCCCGCTGCTCAGTGACCTTCGCACTATGGCGAATAACATCCATACCCAGCCAGCTCGTCGCCTTCGAAAGTCTCCGCGTCTCATTTCCTGGCCTTCGCCAACGCATGGTCCATCGCCGCGGCACTGCACCCAACAACGTCTCCGCAGACACGCTCGGCCAACCACCACAGCCAGGTTCGGATACCCAGAGTACCGTCTCTTAGTCAACGGTGACCCTGCAATCCTTTCTTCCGCGCTTATTTCGGCCCCGAGTCTAACACCGCCCCATCAACGACGCTGAAGCACCATTGTCACGCTTTGTTCACCGTCTCTGAGAACCGGTATTCTACCATCAAGGTCATCAACAACGGGTATCACTCCTCGTTCCACACTACACCTGTAAACTCCCCACCGCCAAGCGGTCCATACGTGCCAGCCTTGACCAACTGGCACGGCTGACGAGGAGTGGGGCGAGGATAACCAGGACTCGCACGTGTCGGGTCACTTCCCGGCCGTCACGTCCAACTTAACCACGGTCATGTGCCTTTCAAGGCATCAAGCCGGGGCGGGAAAAATGCACAATCCTGGTTTGGGTCATTTTTTTGTGACTAAATCACCCCTGCTACCTCCCAAGCCACCCTGGTTTGGGGTTTTACTCCAATTCCCGGACACCGTGTACTTGCACTTCTCCGGACAATTCGTGAGGCTCTTTATGGAAACGTGTTCAATAAGTGGCCAAAAACGGTAGCATCGAGTCGGTACCTTTTTGCTGGACAGTCAGTTCACGTCCAATATTAATTTGTTGAATATTTGTTGTTTTTTTTTTTTCACTTTTCCGGCGTATGTGATTCCTTTTTATTTTCGATAATTTAATGTTGAGAGACTCAGAGCTATCTTTGCCACAGAAAGTGTGTGTTGTGATGTTGATAGATGCGGTGGCAGGAAGGGGTCGTGGCTCCCTCCTTGAGCCGACTCTGGATCCATCTGGCGATGCAGGGGGGACCAAACATGGCGACTGTCAGTACTCGTAGGAACTTATAGAGCTTTACTTTTTCCGGACTTATTATATCTTGTAACTTGAAAAATATATTTTTTAAACCTGAAATGTAGGATTCGTGAGGAAACCAAACCATTATTTTCCTGAGTTCGATCGGTATAATTGCACTACTCTCGACGGGTCGTGGAATCGAATAACCTCGAACACGTTTTTACTTCAGCTTTGTTGCAGGTTGACTATGGAGAGTGACTATGTACTTCCCGCTCCCTTCGAGTTTGCCAAACATAATCATCGTTGTGATGAACCATCTCTCTTGCACCCTCTCCCCGCCCATACCACCACCACAACACTTTATCAACTGGACCACTTATCAATTTTGAAGTTTTCCCTGTGCCAATCTATATCCTTTCGCCGTTAATAGACTATTTCGAGGTTAACACATATCCAGGCTATACAACTACTGATGCCCTGTTCTAATGCACACAGAGGGTGGTGAATTTGGACGTGTTTGATTGGTGAGAATGGAATATAGGTAGGGGTGAGGGGCTGCGAGTGCAGGGGGAATGTCAGAGCGTGTTATCGTTTCAGCCTATCTCAAGAGCCATTTGGAACAGTTCGAGCGTAAATTAGATGAGTTTTTCGGCATCGATCCCAATCCCTTCTCCCCCATACGCACACACCTCCACACTACATCGGTAATTTATAACGGAAAAGAACTATACGCCATTAATCACACCATTTCACTTCACCAGAATGCAAAATTTCATTCTTATACGCATATAAAATTGAATTTCCAACGTTGAATAGAGAAATTTTGACAGGCCACCTCGTGTGACACGCTACATATTATTATCGTAAACTCAACTAAGGAACATCTGTATCTATAATGTCCTTCAGTCCATGGTAATAAGCCACCCAACCAATCTTTGTCGGCTTGACACGTATTACAGTCATGAAGAAGGGTCGTGGTGTAGACCCTCCCCGACAACACCCCCCCCCCCACTTCTGCATCACTTAATGTTGTACGTCAGGGCTGACTTAAGACTCTTCAAAACTGCTTGATAGAGTGAGAGATGTTACGGTATTATTAGATTTTTGTAGCGTTTGGGAAAAAGAAACACGTCGATACGAAAAAAATATTTATGAATAAAAAAACTATTGAAATAATAGAGTCACAGAATATTGTTTGAGTCGCTAGTTCACGCACACAAAACAGGGTCGCAATGACAGAACGGTTTCACAAAACTTGTTAAGATATAGTACCGCGTTTCGCTTCTGTGAAGTCGCGCCATTTTCATAATCAGGTGGAAGATTCTATTTTTAAAAAAATAAAAATAATAAACAGTTTTGTTGGTGCATTCGAATCGTTCGTATGAGTCTTTTTTTTGTGTAATTAATACATTACAGTTTTGGCGACGAGGATGAAGCCAAAGAGGAAAACGAGAATTCCAATGGTCGAAGATGACCGCAGTATTGGTTTTTCCAGATTTTCTTCGTCTTTTCCGGTTGCTCAACGATCACCTGAAGTCCGATAGTAGGTAAAAAAGGCGGCTATGAGTTGTACAGGACAATAAGACAATAACTCCTCTCTTCCCCTGGGGACAACGCCGGACACAGCCCCCGCCCAACAGCTCTCCTGAACAATATCTCTGTGCCAGTGCCCCCCGCCAACCGCCGCGGGTACCCCGTGTTAACTTCATCAGTGCTCCTCGCATGGCTTAGTCCCCCCCCCCCATCACTGTGTCTAGAAGATGACATCAGCATCCTGTCAGCGGTCCCGTCCGAGCTCTTCGCACGCCTAAGTCGTCATAGCCTGAGGACTCGCCCCGGCCTCCGCTATCCGTCGCGGTGTATCTCCGCAAAGGATATGAAGCCATTGTCCCGAATGGAAGAAGACCTGTGCGAACCTCGAAGATTGCGTTGCGGGTGCCATACGTGACGCGAAAAAAAGTTTAGTTAGGGTGCATTTTCCGCGCATTCAATTTATAAAATAAACGGCGGTCACGCCGTCAAGGACTCCTCCTCCTATCTAAAGTTGGCATGTCATATAATACTTATTAATTTCTTATATACTTATTAAAGCGTGAGTTCCCCTTGAGGGGATTTATCTTATATACTTACTAAAGCGCAACTTCCCCTTCATCTTATCTTATATACCTACTTACTAAAGCGTAAATTCCCTTTAGAGGACCGTCCACTGCCGATCTCCGGTTTTTCTCGCTTTTCGGTTGTTTCTCTTATTCTCACCTTCAACCACCCCGAAAGAGCCACCGTTCAACTTTTAATTTCTGATATTTCTCTGGCCCGGCTACTTGGCCCTCCGGTCAAAACTTGTATTAATAAATAAAATGAAAAAACGTCTGCTAATGATTATAGCACAGTGCTTCCTCGCTTTTCACCCCCTCCCCCTTGTACGATTTTGACGAAATTGATAGGGGACCCTCTGCTAGCCAACACATATATTCCCTGAAAATTTCATCAAATTCGGATAAAAACTATGGAAGATATGCTTGTTACAAGGATTTGCGGACAGACAGAGAGACAGACAGACACGAAACCGAAATTGTTCAGGAAGGTATAAAACGTGAAATGCAAGTGGAAATTTCGATTTTAAAGAAGAAGAAAAAAATATTTCCTGAAAGTGAAAACAATGCTTCCGTAGCTCGGAAGCAAAATCGAGCTTAGGTTACTTAAGTGGCTGAACTTGAGCAACCGTCTGTCTACGCGACTTCTTCTATCCCAAATAACCAGAGCAGGAAGCTTTCTCGTCTCTGATTTATATGAACCGGGCGATAGTTAAAAAACTACAATACATTCAATTCAAGATTGATACTAGATAGGTCATAATATTTTCCCTTTTAAACGGGGACTGAAATGAAACTGAAGTTAATGACCTTTCGAGCGCTCGTCTACACTTCTTTTCGTGCTCTTACCAGGACAGACGTATACATAAAAAAGTTGAATGCACCAACAGTTTGGCCTTAAAATGAATCCTGTATGATCAGTTCTTCAGAGTGTCTTCCTATTACCCCTTCCCCCTACGCTCAGTGATATAATCTTATTTAAAATAAAAGAAGATTCTTCCTCAATTAATTGGGGGGGGGGAAGTGGGCCGGCCTTGTGAATGCGTGAACAGTTTGTTAACCCCTCCCCCGCTTACATTTGATTAAAGAAGTTCGCAGTTATATCCGCATTCAAGTGAAAGTTACTCGGTCAAGTTCACGCTAAAAAGATCGCGGAATAAAAAGTAAAAGTAACCTGGCCAAGTTCACGCCCCAAAAGTATGCGGAAATGTCGACCCATCCTGACATTGACGGTCTAGTTTCGCCAAGTTATCAGTTTCGCGGGTAATAATCCATTTGCGAACCGAAAGAGTTGATGCTGGGGAGGAATAGACAATTTTCTGATATGAATGTTAAAATTCACAGGTTCCAGGACAAATTGCTGAGAAAAATAATCAATGCGGTGGTTGATAGTACTTCGCCGAAGCGAAATCAGCGTTTGCGGCAAGTTTCGTGGCCTCAGAGTATTTTTGTGGTGAGGGAGAGGCGGTAAACTTAAGATATTGTTGAATGGTATTTCTACTGAAAATTATTTAAAAACATGGACGAAAAATTAAGGAATTACCGACGAGGAACCCAAAAAATCCGTGGCACTCACCCTTCTCCTCATAGTAATTTACTGGGAGGTATTTTCAATGCGGTCATGCAGGATTTCGAGACTTTTCTTACTGGGTTTCATGATAGTAAGTAGTATTTTAGGCCCCCCCCCCCGCCATTTTAGAAACATTTTTCAAGTCGAAATTAATTTGTGATGGGTTTTAGTTGAAACTGTCCTTTTCTCGTAGCGGTGTAGGTCTAAATCACTGAGGCTAAATCACCCCTTTTGGGCTTGGGGCTATTAAAAGGGACTAAACGAGCAAATTTTCCAGATTCAGAAGCTACACCTATTTGCCAAACAAATTGATTGGGCGATTGAATTTTCAGTTTCAAATGCCATGTTTCTTGCAGCCGAATGGTATGGTTTTCAAGCGGACTTTTTGGTGGAAGTGGACGCAGTCACACAGTCATGACTCAAGACTTAGCATCTGGGGTTTTAGGTTTCCTGGGTAAAAATAATTTTCAAGAGTCATTGAACGCTCACAACGTCGTTACTTTCCACAGTTTAGTCAAAATAGTCTTTCTGAGCTTCAAATGCAAGTATTTTGGCGGAAAAGCGTGATTCAAGCAGGAACTTTTTCTGTTTCTTGATCGAATGAAAGCGTGTAGGGGGAAGTATGCCCTCTATTGTGGTTCGAACAGGAAAATTCATATTTTCGGACATAATCGACTGTTTCACGGCTAAATAGCTGGTTTCTTGCTCCTTGTCGATGCGGTATTTCTCAGCTTAGTTTCTACAATGGAGATGGTAAAGGGGAAAATTATTGACAATTTTCCAGCGGTTTCCTGGCTTTTTCATGAAAGCATATATGGTTTTTATACTTTTCCACAGTACCATCCCACGAACATATTGAAAATTTGATGGTATGACATAAATGTCCTCGTGGGCTTTACGGAAAAGTCATGGGTCGCGGAAACATCTGAGTTTAGGGGCACTTTTCCACATCCACTCTCGACAAAACACAATTATTATTGCTACCCTCGGTTAGAACTGGCGGCATCAAATGACAATGATGCAAAACAAAGTCAACACTTAATTCAAGAAATAAACTCAAAAAAGCTCAGATTGAATAATTCTTCCTTCTTATCAACTGCCGGTGTCGTTAACAACATCCCCAAGGTGTCCCGGGAAGGCTCAAATCCGTCAATCCCTCTCCTCCAATCGGTTGATTCTGTGATAGTAAAGTGCGATACTTTCTCCCCGTCGTATTGTAGGGCCGCATTTGTGAGAATCCTCGACGAGAAGCATTTGTCGGATGTATAATATCGCGATATGTGACCAAGTCAGACGTAGTATAATTATCGGGGTGAGGGACGAACGGACGGGGGAAGCTGCCGTAAATGGTCCTCCACACATACGGTGTCAGACATGGATACCTCCCGCTTCTGGTCCATAAATGATTTTTCCTCCTCCTCCTCATTTCGGATTGTTCCGTTGGAATCTCCGTCGGGATCTCCGTCGGACTCGCCGACGGTCACCGTGGGATATTCCAACGGACCACGTCGCGGGCGAGGTCGGGTAGTGTAGGGGGTTGATGACCGGGTGGCGTAGTCAGGTTGAGGGGGTCGCGAGGAAGTTCAGGCGTTGTTAATCTGTTATTTGTCATAGTTATATTTTCAGTGTTCGTATACGTGAGGATCCATTGATTGTTGAATTTTGTTTAATTAAAGACTCAGAATAAATAACCCGGTGCATGAGTGTCATGTTAAAAACCCCTTTTTGCCGTCACAAAGAAACCGACTAATATTCTAGGCAGGGCCGGATCTTGCTCTTTTGCCGCCCGGGGATAATTTGTTTTGCCATGCGGCTACCCCCCCCCCCCCCCAACTTCCTCCAAGACTTGAGGAGTCAAGCAAGAAACAAGAGAATGGATTTTGCAAGTTACTAGATGAAAACTAGTTTCTTCAACCTGGCGAAAAACTTCGAGTTGGCTGCTACTCCAGAGATATTACATGTTGGTTTTTCGTGATGAACGCTTCCCAGAGTGCATGGGTTTCAATCCCACTCAAAACATGCCGAGGTATAGTGTCAAGGGGGACAGACAGACCTCCCCGCGCCACTGTCCTGAGAGGGTGCCCGAAAAGCTTAAACATGGAAGAATGAGGATTTTGTAAGTTTCATGCTCATGGATGTAGGATCGTGAAAAAAGAACAAAATATATACATTTATACTTTAAATTCGCACCTTCTGAAGGCATTTTGTGGCTAAAATTAAGAAAAATGGCAAATTCATGCATGGCTATAGTACAATGTTAAAAAATACGCTAATTCACGGCTAGAACTGAAAACAAGCAATAATCTATATCTACAAAAATGTAAAATGTGAAAAACCGCTAATTTGCGGGTAATATTTAGAAAACAAAATATTCAGCCTGGGGGCCTATTCTCTAACTCCGAAGCAATAGCTTTTTCGCAGTCATATGTTTATTTCATTAATTTTCTTCAAACAAATGAATGAAATAGACACATGGCTGGCGAAAAAAATATTGCTTGTTGTTAGAGAATAGGCCCCCTGGTCAAAATTAAGAGAAAGGTTAATTTTGAGCCTAAAAATGGAGAAAATTCCTAATTCGCGGCTAAGAATGGAAAAAATCGGCAAGTTTACAGCTAAAATTGCGTCAGACGCCAATTTGTGAGTGAAATTTAGAAAATTCGCTAATTCACAGGTTTGAAACGCTACGGCGCGTCGCCGCCACAATTTTAAAAAAGCGCCAATTCGCGGTTGAAATTGAGAACAATTCTTATTTGCACCAAAAACTGAATATACGTCAATTTGTGAATTCTGAAGGCAACTTTTCAGGCTGAAATTGAAAACAAAAACAAAAAAAAAACGCCAATTTCTGGCAATAGGTGAAGAAACCACTAATTCGCGAGTAAACTGAGAAAAATCGCTCATGCATTGCGTATGGTGAACCAAGAAAATCCTAATTCATGAAAAGTCCCCATATTTTGCTGCTAATATTGAGGAAAACACGTAAGAAAAACGTTAATTTCCAGCTGAAACTGAGAAAAGTGCTAAACCCCTGGTAAAAAAATTAAAAAAATCGGTAATACACTGCTAAAATTGAGGAAAACGCCAAAACTCGTGGATAATTGAGAAAAATCGCTCACGGGATAAAAACGATAGCTTGTTGCTAAAGTTGAGAAAATGCGGAAATTCATGGCTATTGGAGGGGTGGGGCAAAACGGCTAATCTGCGGCTGAAATTGAGAAGAACGCTACACTCGGCCAAAATTGAGAAAAGCGCTAATTTGCGGGTAGAGTCCCAAAATCGCCCTTAACTGAGAGATTGAGGCTATGATGAGGCCAGCAAGGTGTCCAGATTCAAGAGTGTGCTGGCTGGGTGGAATGAAGACTAAAATGTGAAATACCCGCCTTCTTTCAAATTTATGAGATTTATCTGACCCCCCCCCCCCGGACAAATTAGTACTTACGCCACTGGTTTGGGGTTTCGATCTTTGAAACTTTTGTACCATTTTTCTCAAATTTCAAATTGGCAACCCTAAGCTCGAGGATATCGCTCGTGTCATAATTGCTTTGAAACTCTTATTTTTCGGAGAATTTCATGCAAAAACTCCTCCAAAAGCTCCAAGTAAGGCGACAACGGTCCACAGTTTTCGTCATCACAGTTCGCGAACTTTTGTGAGTCAAACGCTATCCACCATGTCAAAACGTCTCCTTTTCATCCGTCAAGTAACGGTGCGGCAGAGAATAGCGTTAAGAGTATCAAGAACGGGATGAAAAAAATTCGTCAAGATTCGAACTCTGGTAACAATATAGACATGGGCGTAGCCAGCGGGGGGCAGGGGTGGACAGTTGCCCTCCGCTAGAATCAAAAACGCCAATTTCGTGGGGCAGCTGCCCACCCCCAAAATTCCAAAAATATCCAACACAAACACAGATTTATTATATTTCGCTCTATAAAACCAATTTTGCGGATTTTTCTCACTAAAAAAAAAAAAAAAAAAAACACACATTTTCGCACATCGGTGTCACCAAAAATAAGAAATTTGCGGATGTTTGTTGCTGAGAAACCGATTTCGAGGTTCGGCTTAACTTGGAAACCGATTTTGCTGATTTTTCGCACTAAAATACCATTTTCGCCAGGTTCGACGCGCAATTTTGTGTGTTTGGGTTAGCTCAAATCGTGTTTAGCCTGCTGCTGGGCCATACAGACTTATGGCGGGAGAGAAACTGCCAGCTCTGCTTACCGTCTCAGGTCTAAAATTTATAAAGTTTAGCTCCAAAAGTATCACTCTCCGGCGTGGGAGGGAGAGAAGTTTCAATTTTTCGACATAAAATGCGAAATAGAAGGCTACAAACGACAGGTTTCCAGCAGATATTTATTTTTTGACGGATAGTGGCCGTTTTTAGTCTCGCAATTTTAGTCTCCGATGACCGTGAATTGACGCGATTCTAACCTCCAGATCCTGTTATAAGCCTGAAAAAAGGCAATGGTTTATCTGTTATTTTCGCCAGTGAATCTGCCCACAGGCGTGGTGGATCCAGTTTTTCCTCAGTGGAGTCGCACAGAATCCCCCCCCCCACATTTAACTCGTGAATCAAATTTACGTTTTTCTTTAATTTTAGGTGAAACTGAGTGCTTTTTCTCAACTCTGTCTCGAACTATAGCCTATTTTTTTCATTTTATCCGTAAAAAGGTCTCAAAAAACCGTGAAATAACGCATTTTTGATTTACTATTTTAATTGCGGCCAGCACTGGGCATCGCCTATAAACGGCGAATAGGTGCGTTCTTTCAATTTCAGCCGCAAAAGAACAGTTTTTCCTCAATGTAACCTGTGAATGAACGCTATTTCTCAATTTTAGCCACGACAACTACACTATAATCAACAAAAAACTGTGACAATTTTGCCAATTCATTTTCCCTCAATTTTAGCCGCAAATTCGTGATTTAAATCTCAGTTCCCCCTTGAGCAATTCCCCTCTTCCAATTTCAGCAGTGAAAAGGTCCACATAATACTCATGTTAACGAATTTCATTAATTTTGATCCGGACGTTACATCAAGAACCTTAAAATAGGTGTTTTCCTCAATGTGCCTTAATTTTAGCCGAAAATAAGAACTTTTTCAGAAATGTGTCGATTGTACCCGCAAACTTGCTATTTGAATGTATAAAAACAGTCAATTATCACTTTTTCGCAATATTCACCGAGATGTTGGTTTGAGAAACCACGAACTGGTGCCTTCTCTCAATTTTACCTGCGTGAATGAGCTCCATTTCTCAATTTTAGCCGTGAATTGGCATTTTTCCTCAATTTTAGCCGCAAGTGAGCGATTTTTTCTCAATTCTACATTGAACGCGCAATTTATTTTGTCAATTTTAGCCGTGAAAAGAGCACTGTAAACCGTGAGTTAGCGCATTTTCTTAATTTCGGCCTGGACTTTGGATTGCGAAACCTCAAATTGGCGTGTTTTCTCAATTTCAACCGCGAACAATGAGCCGATTATTTCTCAAGTTCAACGTGAATCAGCGCTATTTCTCAATTCTGGCCGTGAATGGGTGTTTTCGCTCAGTACTAGCCGGAAAATGTCCTTTTCATGGATTTCATCCGCGAACGAGCACTTTTTCTCAAGGCGTGCGCCCCCTCCCCAAACTCTGAATCCGTGTGCCTGGCTGGCTGCCCACCCCTTGATCATGGGCTGGCTACGCCCCTGATACGGCTATGTCACTATATTTATTCAATAACAGGACATCAATGCATTACACGACTGGAGAATCGCCAGCCAAGTCAATGTTCGGAAGAGAACTAAGAACTATAGGCTGGACATTTTAAGGAAGGACTTCACGAATGAAAAGACAGTTGATAGTTCAAGAAACAAAAAAGGTCGGATGGTGAAATTCGGCAAGGAGGAAACTGTGTACGTTCGCGACTATCGGCCTAATCCAAAAAACCGGAAATGGATAAAAGCGAAGATTGAGGAAGTTGTCGGCGAAGAAACCGGATGGTTTTTCGAAGCCTTGGAAGCGACACCAAGATCAAATCATTAAAACCGATGATGCTAAAGAGATGCAAAGAAATTCAGTGGGAGGGTGTGAAGTCGCACCATTTTTATAATCAGGTGGAAGATTCTATTTTTAAAAAAGAAAAATTGTCGTTCAGTGTAGTGGTGCATGTGTAATTCGAGCAGTCCGGTATTGACGTCATTTTTGAAAAGCAAACGAACGCTTTTCGTGCAAATGGCTAACCTAACGATAACAAAATCGTTACCATTATAATTTTATTCCCGCTTCCCAGACAGAAATGTTGACAAAATGTAATTATAGAGCAGGTTATAACATCTCGAGCAGCGAGCGCCTCAAGTTCGTTTGTCAAACCTCGGACTGTTCAGTGCAGCACTATCTACACTGAAAAATTAGAAGGAGCTTGCTGCTCGAAATGTTATAACCTGCTCTATAATTACCTTTTGTCAACATTTCTGTCTGGGAAGCGGGAATAAATTATAAATGTAACGATTTTGCTATCGTCAGGGTAGCCATTTGCACGAAAATCGTTCGTTTGCTTTTCAAAAATGGCGTCAATCCCGGACTGCTCGAACTACACCTGCACCACTACACTGAACGACAAACAAACGAACCTTCTATGGTGTAGATAGTGCTGCACTGAACAGTCCGAGGTTTCACAAACGAACGCTTTCAGTGTAGTTTGGGATTACAAAAGAACGCTTTTCGGACTGTTCGTGCAGTCCAGAGCAAATCCGGACGACAAACGAACGAACCTAAACAGTTTTGTTGTTGCATTCGAATCGTTCGTATGAGTCTTTTTTTGTGTGTAAAATAATACATTACAGCTTCGATACCAAATAGGCGATTTTCTTTTCGATGTACCTACTTGATTTTGAGGGGCGTTTAAGCCCTCAATCTCACTTTAAACAGTATAAATGGGTCATTAATTTTTACATTGAACCACGCTAAAAACATTAGTATTCACTCGTGCGTAAAGTCAAAAGGGAAAATACCTACAACAGAAACGTATAGACATATCAAAAGAACCATCCATAGAACAATGTCTCTATTCAGCGGGTGAGATATTCACTCGAGCTGCGCCATGTGACGCGGGAGGCGGGAAGACGGCGTTATAAATTATTGTGCCCGACGCCGTCACTCACATTCCTTGTCAATTGCAGCGTTTGGAGCTTGTCTGCGAAAAAGCGACCTTTTCTTTTCACGTTTGTATATATATACGCCGACAATGATGTTTCCCCCCCCCTTCCACCCCCTTTTGTCGCCGGCGGCGGAGGCAGAAGTCGAAAAGGGTGCAAAAGGTTCCGTTAATGTCGGTGAAGCTGAATTGTGGTTGTGAAGGGCAGAGAGGAGATTTTTATTTTTAAAGAGAAAAACAGCCCGGGTGTAGTGCGTGAGAGAGAGAGAGAGAGAGAGAGAAAAAAAGTCAGAACGGAAGCTTTCAGTAGAAAGGGATGGGTGTGAGGAGGGGAGTTTCGATGTGACGCGCGAAAATGAGAGGCGGAGGAAAGAGATCGTTTCCTTCCTCACTTTACCACCCGCGGCAGTTGAGCAAACCGAGCGTGAAAAATGCTCATTAGCGGGATTAATGGGTAAAATGCAAAATAAGAGCGAAAACAGGGTAATGGGTTATAGCGTAGAAAGGTTTTAAAGCGAGCAAGAAAAGGAAAGGATTTGAAAATGTCAAATTAGCACCCCCTGCTTTTGGAACTAAATCTTTTAACAAACAGTCAAATGAGAAAGGTCTCCGCAGACCTAAAACCTAAGCCAGGGAACATTAGAAGTATTCTGGCTTCAACTCTTGTATAATTTATTACACTGGTGGAATCGTCCAAAATCATATCAATTTATTTCTCGCTCCTCTCCAATGGACTCTGGAAAGAGCGTATAATTAAACCATACTCTCAAGCCTCACTATAGTCGCACTACTATTAAATTGGCAGAATTAGCAGAAATGAGGGTATTTCAAGAGACAAAAGCTTTCTCGCTCATATAGCGGTTTTCTATTACAGAGCGCGGGAATTGAACAATCTCGTATTACGCGTCTACGCTCAGTACTTCTGCACGAACAATAAAGCGAGTGGAAATTAGGGAAAGAAAAGGATGGATACGTGAAAATTTAATTAAAAACCTCGATGCCTGGAACATCGTACACAGCAGGGAAAGGCGCCGTGGCGTTCTCAGGGTTAAAGAGCTGAAATTGCCCCGATCGAGAAGTCGCAGGGAGTGTTAAAAAGAGGTAAACTTTTTTCATCCCATGAAAAAGTAACGCGTTTTTTCGAAGACTGTGGCAAACTTTCTATTCAGACCGTATACCTTCAAGTTCTCCAGTTCACAGTTTCAAAAGTTTTGAATCCCAGATTTAATCGAAAGGATAAAAAGGAATTTCTCTGTCTAAATTAAACTATAGCGTCCAACAGGAACACCCTTATTATGCATTTCATTTTGGTGTAAAACGAGCTACTGGCAGGAGCGAGGTGTCTGTACGTACAGTTTAGAAACAGACCTTAATGCTAGAGGCACGATATTGACGTTTCATTCTTTAGAAAAGCCTTAGTCTCAAACAACAATTCACCAACAATTCAAGGTGCATCCCAGAGCGCCCGAAATGTTGGTTCGAACTGTCGTAGTCCTTGAGTGATGCTAATTCGTGATAGTTTCGTGTGCTCCTTTCTAAGAATTTCCGTCTGTATCTGACCTGGAGAATATAACGTTACAAGTGATATCAGCAAAGAGTGTGGGCTGACTATTCGGTTGAGCCCCCGAGAGTGCTATTCTTGTGGCTGAAATACAGGAATTTACGCCTTCTTGAGGGAAATTCATGGATGAAATAGAGAAAATAGACCGTCTCCAGTTTCGTTAGGTCCAGTTAGGTTAGGTACTAATCAAACTGGCTGACGCGGAAAAAAAAAACTTGGAGAAAAGCGCTAATATTCGTCGCCATAACTGCGAAAAAGTGCTGATTCGTGGTCACACGGTGCAACTTCCAGACAGAAATTGAGAGAACATCGTTGATTAGCAGTGTAGGTCGTCCATTCCGCGGATAAAATGTAGAAATCAATGCGAAAGTGTTGTTTTTGGGCCAAGCCCGCGGCTACAATTGAGAACACACGCTACTAATTGAAGGCTGCACAAGTAAAAAAAAATGGCGGCTACTATTGACAAAAACAACGCTTATTCGGATTGAAATTGGGCCAAAATGGCAAATTCATAACACTGAAATGGCGAAAAGTCGTCCATTCGTATATAAAAAAAAGAGAATAGATATGCACATTCGCTGCAAAATTATCAGAAAACGCTATTTCACAGCTGAAATGGAGAAAAATCACTAATTCGCGGATAAAGTTTAGGAAAAACGTTAATACGCGAATATGAAAATGAAGAAAATCACTAATTCGCGGCTGATACTGAGAAAACTACAGAAACTTGCGCCTTCTTGAGGGAAATTCATAGAGAAAATAGACCGTCACCAGTTTCGTTCGGTCCTCAAGCGCACTAAAGTACAGATCGGCAATTTACAACTGGCTGACGCGGCAAAAACTTGGAAAAAAAGCGCTAATATTCGTGGCTGTAACTGCGAAAACGCGCTGATTTGCGGTCTCACGATGCAACTTTCAGATAAAAATTAAGAAAAAAACGCTGCGAATTATCGAACAATGCCTTATTATTTCTACTGTGGGTTTATTATTCATGGATGTAATCAAATCCGGCTTGAAATTACATTAAAATCGACACCCCACACCCCTATGACCCCAAATCCTTTGAAAATCCCCATTTTGGACCCGCTTTTGGCCCATAAAACCCAAGGAGGTTATTTGATCAAACTGATCAGATGTTAGGACCAACTAGACCCCAAATGGAGTCTATGTGCGAAAGAACGAGTTTTTTCGAGCAATCCTAGGGCAAGATATGGCCCGGACGGCGGACGGACATTTTTTTTTTTTTATTGCAGATTTGGATTCTACGCACTTTGAAACGTAAAATTACAAATTTTGAGGGGGGTAAAAAAATTTTTGTGTGATACGATTACAAAGACTTATTATTGAGAAATAATAAGCCAAAAATGGTGGATTCGACGTGCGTGGCGGTCATTCCGCGGATAAAATGAAGAAATCAATGGAAAAGTGTTGATTTTGGGCCAAGCCCGCGGCTACAATTGAGAATACACCCTGCTAATTCAAGGCTGTACAAGTAACAAAAACATCGCGGCTAATATTGACGAAAACAACGCTAATTCGGAATAAAATTGGGCCAAAATGGCAAATTCATGCTAATTCGCTGCAAAATTATCAATAAAACGCTATTTCCCAGCTGAAATAAAGAAAAATCGCTAATTCACGGATAAAGTTGAGAAGAAACGTTAATTCGCGAATATGAAAATGAAGAAAATCACTAATTCGCGGCTGATATTGAGAAAACGGAAATCCGTACAGCTTCTGAAAGATTCGAGGCTCAAACTGAAAAACAGCGCTAATCCATAGCAGAAATTGGAAAACAATTGCTAATGCTAGGCTAAAATCTAAAAAAAAACGCGTCTAAAATTGAAAAAAATATATTTATTAGGGCGGCTAATATTAAGAACTGATAAGAAGTGCTAATTCGTTGCTAAAATTGAAAAAAAGGCTAATCTGTAGCTGAAAATGAGGAATACGCTAATTCGTCGATGAAACATGAAGGAAAATCGCCAGCACAAACGATAGAAGCCCTACTGCGCTGCTAAAATTGAGAAAAAGCGCTAAGCCGTGGCAAAAATTGGGAAAAGTCAGTAAATCTTGAAAAATTGAAAAAATTCTTCCATTCGTGGGTGTAACTAAACAATAAATGCTAATTCGTAGCAAAAATTGCCATTGCGGTGCCGAAATGTAAAAAAAAACGCAGCTAATATTGAAAAATTCATTAATTAGCCCGGCATAAATAAATAAAAACTCTCCAATAGAGAAAAAGTGCTATTCTCTGATAAAAATTTAGGAAAACGCCAATTCGTGGCTAAAATTGAGAAAATTAGCGAATTTGCGGCTAAAGTCGAGGGAAAAATTCGCGGATGAAGTGTGTTAGAATTTCTAATTCCGCCATTTCGTCTTCTGAGGACGACTTTGAGGCTAAAATTGAGAAAAATTGCAAATTCATGGCTAGAAGTAAAAAAAAAACACTGATTCACGGCTAGAACTAAGAAGAAGTGCTAATCCATAGTTCAAATGTTTTTTAAAAAATTGCTAATGCGGTGCTAAAATGGAAAAAATCCGCTAATTTGAGGCTAATTTTGAGAAAATAAGTAATTATACTGGCTAAAATTAAGAGAAAGGTTAATTTTCAGCCTGCAATGAAAAAAAGCGCTAATACGCTGCTAAAAATAAAAAATTGCCAATTTGCACTTAAAATATCGGAAAACGCCAATTTGTGGTTAAAACGTTTAAAATTCGTTAATAATGCACGGGTTAGAATCGCTACTAACGCTGCTAAAATCACGAAAAAGCGCCAATTTACGGCTAAAATTGAAAACATTTTCAATTTGCGTCGATAATTGGAAATTAAGCTAATTCGAGGCTTCCTCGGTCAACTTATGGCCATGGGTGAAAACCCGCAAGTATCCGGCAAAAGCCCGCTATTTTGCGGCTAATATTGAGTAAAACGCTAATTTTTAGCTCAAACTGAGTAAAGTGCTACTTTCCTGAGCCCTGCTAGAAAAAATCGCTAATTTGCAGCTAAAATTGTGGAAAACGCCAACTCGGGAAAAGTTCAGAGACATTGCTGATTCACGGAAATAAACAAGCTACTTAGCTTCTAAAGTTGAGAAAAAGCGTATGTTTATGTTTATCCGCGGCTAAGTTGCGCTGAATTGTGGCGAAAAGCGCTAATTTTCTGGTAAAGTTGACAAAAAGCACTCATTCGCGGCTTAAACTTCGCATATTAGCGCTGTTTTGCGGATAGGTAGTGGAAATAGCTGTCATTTGCCTAAAAAAAGGAAAAGGGCTTGGCTAAAATTAGGAAAATGGCCTTAGAGTTTACCAGTAGAGGTTTATATGTATAATTTTTAGGGGCATCTTGAACATTTTCGCCCCGGGCCCCGGATACGTGTTAGTCCGCCAGTGGCTTTCCCTCAATTATAGAAGCGAATTAGCGCAGTTTATCAATTTTAGCCACGAAATAACGCTTTTTCTCCAAACAATTTGGGCGCAATCGCCGTTTTACTCAAATTTAGCAATGAATAAGCAATCCCCCCCTTCCCTTATATTCTTCAATTTGATCTTATCCAAGTCAAAGTTGTCTCCCGATGCCGCTAATTGACATTTATTAAATTCTAGAATGTGAATCAGTCGTATTTTCACTTTTATGCTAACGAATTCGAGCTTTTTCTCAATTTCGGTTACGAATGGCCGTTTTTTCCAATTCTAGCTGTGAATTAGCACCTTTTTTCACTTCCTTTACCCAGCTTCTTATCGAAGAATTAACTGGTTTTCTCAATTTCTGCTACTAATTAGCGTTTTTATTTAATTTTTGATGATAATTACAAATTTTTCTCCATTTTAGTCGTATATTAGCACCATTTTCTCCCTTCTCTTTGCGAATCGACGAGTTTGCTCGTGGTTTAACCATTTCCTCCCCCCCGTTCTTACCCTGAATTAGCGTCACGCCATGAATTAACGCTTTTTATCTTTTAGGCGGCGGCGGCGGGGGGGACTTGGCATATAAGAGCTGCACAATGGCGTCTAAACCCGTCAAATTTGCGGTTTATCCTCAATTTCACCCGCGAATTAGCTCTTTTTTTTCAATTTTTTGCCGCGGTTTAGCGTTTTCCCAAATTTTAACATCAGCAAATTAAGCGCCCTTTTACAGCACTAATGGGCGGATGTGACCTAAATTTATTAGAACTTTTTTTTTTTTTTTTTGCTGCGAATTCACGTTTTTCCATATTTCAGCGACAAATTAGCAGTTTTTTATCACTTTTAGTCATGAATTAGCGTTTTTTTTTTTCGATTTCAGCCGAATTTGCCCACAGAAACCACGAATTTTCGTGTTGTTCAGACGCAAATTATCGCTTTCTCTAATTTTTTGTCGTGAATTTGCGCTATTTCTCTATTTTAGCCGCATATTACGTGGAAAGCACCAATTTTCCTGCTACTGAAGTGCAGGCTGGAAACTAACTCGAGCAATTTCAGCGGAACTCAGAACAAAATAGCTTTATAAAACGTCAAAGGAAAGTGAAATTTTCGATTTAAAAAAAAAAAAAAAATCAGAACTCCAGAAATGATAATAAAGGCTTCCTCTTCACCGTCCCTATATTCTAGGAAGCAAAGTTATTACTCTTTAATGTCTTCATATTCACGAGAATAGGGCAGTTTAGTGTCGATAATAATTTAACAGTTTATACCGTGTTTATTTCTTATTACTTTGAAAACTCGGTAACAACAGGAAAAACGGTAGACAACTAATAGCTGCAGCGGCGCAACGCCCAGTTATATGGCTTGTTAAAAAGGGGTATAATCGTTTTAATTGTGATAAAACGGTCGAGCGTTGCGTGTAATTTGTGTATTTGCTATCCACGGCTATACCCATTAAGCACAATTAATTCATGCTCGCCCCTACATTGTGCTATCGGAAAACGCACCTAGATCCCCTCTTGACCGTAATTTTAGCGTCCCCGCAATAGACTTTGCTTAAAAAAAAAATTGACATTTAAATGCATGACTAGCAATACAGAGCAATCATTCTTGGAAGCTTTAAAAGACAAAAAACTGGTTAGCAACAATCCAGAAATTTCATAGGGACAAGCCCGTTTCATTATTTAGTTCAGTATGGCCTCGACAGTTGCACAAAAACCGGAACGTCAACTGAACTGAAAATTGCTCTCCTGGGGTTGGTGGGAATAGATATTTTGACGGGTCAAATTCCAGTAAAAAATGTCAATTGCCCGGAAAATATTTCGCCTGGTTGAATGCCCAAACACCTGATGGTTTTCAGAGCTTCAAACGTCTCAAACCACGGCCACCGAGCTCTTTTCTCGTATTGACGCTTTCATTAACCCTCCATAGGTAAGGTGAACTCATGGGACGCGTATGGTAAGGTGGGGTCATGCAATACCCCATTGTTTTTTGACCTGTTGATCTGATTTTTCTTGAGCGATTTGCTAGAAAATTTGACTAGAGGTCCCTGAAAGTATGCTGAGTACATTGATATGGGTCACTTAAGTGGCTGGTCCCCACATAAGAGAGCCAAAAATGCGAGAATGGCTGAATCCGACCGTTTCCGTGTGGCACACGTCTACGAGTCGATTTGGCTGATAATTTTACTAGGTGACTATTTACGTATGCTGAATCCGGCGAAATGGGTCGCTAATGTGGTCGGTATCTACAAAAAGAAGTAAAAATGCGAGAATGAATCTTCATCCAGAATATTTTCGTATTCTTCTCTTTCTTCGTCTCTTCTCTCAAGCTCCGCAATCGAATGGCTTCTGAAGTACTAAACCTCGGACTAGCGGTCATTACTATATGAAACCATAAAAAAGAGCGAGATAATCATGCATGGGCGCGTAAAATTACGGAATACATGACTATAAAGTGATCAAGAAATTCGATAAAAAATGTTACGGATTTGGTAAGGTGGGGTCTCACGAAACCCCAACGGCAAGATGTGATCTTTGAAGTTCAACACGGGACACTATTTACATGATACCATTTTGACGTTACGGCTGCTGCAAGAAGACATCCGAAGGAGAGGCTACCCAAGAGCTGGTTAATTTGCATCAATTATTCACCGATACGCGAGTGAAAGAAAACGAGTGGGGTCCCGCTAGACCCCACCTTACATATGGAGGGTTAAAAATGTTTTCATCGTAAATTCTGTGCACTTTGAAGTAATAAAATTCGTCAGTTCCTCGTGCACCCTCCCGGCATTTTATTTAGCTATAATTCTATAAAGGATAGACGAAATAAATATTTTTCGAATTTATGGCAGCCAGGGGAAAGAAAAAGAGCACCGCACAATGCAACGTTGCCGGACTGTGCGTTTTGTTGCCTAACTTAAAACTTGTTTCTAGCATCTGCTTCCCCGTAATAAATTGAGTACAAACCTTTGTTAATCCTTTACTTCCAGCGACTAGGATTGGGCGTGGTTACAAGAATGAGATTTTCCGTCAAATTACGGACTTTTAAATGTAATCTAAACTAGTAAGGCAGGTAAGGCCCATGTACCTGCTTGTATTACTTTTTTTTAATAGCACCACACTTCCATTTTCTTCCGACCGCTAAAGTAAAAAAGTTTCTCAGATACCCATCACATTAAGTAGAAGTTGAAAAAGACCGTGACCACACATCTCATTTCTTTAAAAATGTCTCACTCGCAATATCATCATCGTGATGTAAGAATTCGACGCTAAATTGAGAGCAAGTGCTAATTCGCGGGTAGAACAGAGAAAACCGTTAATTCATATAGCATACCTAAAATTGAGAAAAATTAATGAACAGATAAACTAAGAGACAGCGCTAAATTGTAAAATAAAGTGTACAGCAAGACGCTAACAAACGGATAAGTTTAAACAAATCACAATTTCACTCGGCTAAAATTGAGAAAAAAGCGCTAATTCGTGTTGCTGATTCGCGACTAAAATTAGAAAAAAACATTAATTCACAGCTTTAAATGGAAAAAAAACGTTAATTACGGTTAAAATTGAGGGTCCATCAACTGGAAAAAGTATTAAAGACATAATATTCGAAAAATAAACTTGAAGGTACCCTTCAAGACACCAAGGGATATTGACTCAGCAGTTTCCAGCTTCACTCAGCTAATACGCTCAGCTTCTCAAATCCCGAGAAGCTTGGTACAAGAGGTTCTCGAAAGCTGTCACACCGACCCCCTCGGAGGAAGCCACCTAGGAATCGCTCGCACAGTACACAAAATTAAAACCCGGTATTATTGGGACACCCTTTATAAAGACACAGAAGAATAATGTACGAACGTGCCCTGACTGTCAATCAAAAAAGTCCCCCCAGACAAGAAAACCCGGGCTGCTCCAACCGATTATCACTACTGCCAACCCCTTTGAAAAAATGTCTATAGATATACTAGGGCCCTTTCGAAAGCCGTTGAAGGGCAACACCATGATCGTGGTAGTGACCGACTTTGCCACTCGATACTCCGTTACCGACGCACTGCTAGACGGAACCGCTTCGAGCGTAGCCAAATTTCTTATCAAAGACAGTATCTGTAAGCACGGGTGCCCAAAAGAAATTTTGTCGGACCGCGGAGCATGCTTCCGCTCAAATCTGGTAAAAAACCTCCTACTCGGAATGGGCTCTACTCCTAAGTACATATACAACTAGCTTCCACTTCCAGACCAACGGGTTATGTGAAAGGCAAAATAAAACCATTGCGACAATGCTTAGTATGTACACGAATGCGATCCAAAACGATTGGGACGAGTTTTTGCCTATGGTAACATTCAGTTACAACACCAGTCTTCAGGAATTCAGGAAACTTTGCAGTGTACCCCCTTCGATTCGAACTCATATAGAAGAAAGTCAAGTCAAGGATGTGACCACATCTAGGTCACCAAGGACAGAGGAAACGAAGAGAGTCAGATAGCCTAGGTCAATTACCCTCCAGGAAAGTTAAAGAGAAAAAGGGGATTTAAAACTATACACGCGTAATCTGTAGAAAAGAAATAAGGAGCTCCCCGGCTCATGTAACCCGAGCCGTGTACTACTCCTCAGAAGATGATTCCCTCCCCCACCTTGTATTGTATAAATTCTTTCTATTCGCCGCTTGCCCTAGTTTCTAATTGAAAAAAAAAAAAAAAAAAAAATCGTAGGTTAAAATAATAATAATCATGAAATATCCAACATTGGTAGCTATAAGGATAGATTTTAAGATTTCTTGTTAGCTCAAGAGGGGTTTGCCAGTGATTTTCCCGTTCAATTTTGTTTCAGACTTTGTTGTAAACCACCGCCCCTCATGATGCACTTCGACACCCGCCACTAACCATACACCCCGCACCCGCAATGAAAAGCCGGGACGGCTTTTCGGTGACGGGGGGGGGACAGTGTCACGATGCAGACCCGCAACACACGGCCCCACTCTGCGGACGCGACGCCTTGGAAGTTGGAAGGAGCGAGAGAGGATTTAAAAAAAAGGAGCGTCGCCTTCCGAGAGGGGAATGAGAAAAAGGACGCGAATTCGAAGGTCTAAAAAGCAATCATTCGGGACTCTCGTGAGAGTCTTCACTGGGGCTCGGTCATAGTGAATGTTTAATAAATAATTGAATAAAAAACTAATGTGGGGCGGTGGGACGTATGAATTAATAAGTAAATAAACGATAAATGTGAAATAGAGATCTACGCCTCTCGTCTCCCTTCCTGCTTTTAACCCCGGCCGTCACGGAGAGAAGCTGGCCCGTGACAATATATCTGCTTTTATACGGGCTAAAAAGAGGACACCGTAATTAAAAGAAAATTCGGGTCATTTCTGTATTAACCAATTTCGTGGTGTTGGCACACCCAATTGATGTTTTAACTTTGTATGGAGGACCCCACGATACTTCCATGTTCCCGAGAGTTCGCTTACATCATGCCATTCACACGAAACAATTCCGTTACGAGTGATTGATCATCAAAATTCACCCATCAAAATTAATTAATTTGCCCTGGCCTGCCCTGAAGTTCTGTTCTCATAAAAATGTCAAAGTTCCAAAATTTGCTGGATAGAGCTCTATTTCTCTCAATATTCATCCCATGTCAACGATTGATGTAATAATAACATACACAAATTCTAACGACGTGACGAATAAATAATTTTGTAACCTAATACTTCTCTTAACGGTAACTATCAATTTGAAATATTCAACAGGATCAATGAATGAAATAATGGACAACATTTGATCAGTAAGACACTTGCTAAAACTCAAAATAATCGAAGAGAAACGTGACTTCGAATTCATCCTCGTTAATTGTTTTTTAAAATGAATTAAAAAAAAACCAAATTGAATTTCGAAAAAATGGCCAGTTCATCGATGGGGAATTTTGTTGTGGTCATTTTAAGCCATCATGAGAGCAAATCGGCAAAAAAGAGCTCAAACGCACTCCAGCCCGTAGCAACTGCGCCGCTCAACAATAATCTTATCCAAATTTTAGAACCTGGATGACGATTTTGAACGATCGATCATCAAAGTTTATAATATTCTCTTGGAATTAGAAGTATGCAACCATTTTTACTTCAAGCACATTTGTTATAATATCTTTCATATCGCTCAACCAATCGTTTTCAAATTTTACTGTGTACATCTAGAGATGAAGACACAACTTTTGAGCCATCACTCGTCCAGGTCTGTCGAGAATGAAGTGGACGACTGACGACAGACGCCATACTGAAAATCGCGATTTAGGCGAGATTTAGGAGGATGTCTAGGAACACGAATCTGGTGTCAGCTAAATTTTTTTTTTTTGCCATTACCAAACTTCCTTCGCTACGAGAACATGGAAGTAAAAACGAGCACGACCTTAGCTTCAATTTTTTCAAGCGCGTGATAGTCAAATCGTGAATAAAAATTGTCATTTGCCATTTATAAACTGACGAGCATAATAATATAATGCTAAAAAAAAAAAATTTGGAGCACATTAAATTTCGTAATAGACCATCTCCGGGCTGAAATGGGTGCCTGGAGGCAATTCTATAGCTCGTGATGAAATAATTATGGAGATTCATAATTATTTTTATTGGATTCTGCTGGAAAGTGTTACCTAATGACCCGAAACCGAGATTTTTATGCTGGAACCCGTGCTTGTTTTTAATTATGTTTTGGAACATAGACCAGGGGCTATTCCTAGTTGCTTGATCAGCCACTAGGAAGATGATTCTCCCCCAGTTTAAGGTGCTAAATTACCGGTTACTGAATCTAGGTGGGTTCAGGGCACCAAAATTTCAATTTTAGCGCATAAAGTATCGTTTTATAGGGCAAAATTGTTAGTTTTTGAGCAGAAAATTCAGAATAGAATTTTAATCCAAGTCACAGGAGCTGGAAAATCTAATGGGACAAATGTTGACCGCAAGAAATGAAGCTCGCTGGGTATGACTTCGTCGGAAATAGACGATTTCAAGACTTTCACCCATTTTAGGATATTATGATTGATTTTTTCGGTTCGCGGGAGGAATGCAATTTGAACAAGTCGAATTAGAGACATTCACAACCTATTGTGCGACTTTTAAGCCATCACACCTGTGAATTTTATTGATTCTTTGTTTCTTAAATTCTTGCGTGATCATCAATAGATGTTTGTCCTCTTGGGATAAAAATTTTATTTGAAATAGCCAAAATATAGTTATCGAAGAGACGTAAACACGACACGCGACCGTGAACCTCTAATTAATGCAATTCTGGGAGGCTTAAAATTCGCCCCTTGTGGCTCCTCGAAATGGTGAGGTTCCCATCGGATGTCCCTAGTGATTTTATTTCGTCACAGATTTGTATTCACCAGATAATGAACGATACGCTCACTCAATTACAAGTTCTTTTCAATGGACTCGCGCATTTTCCGTTGTTTTGTACAATAATGAAAAGATATAATAAAATCACTGAAGGTCCGAGCTCTAATTCAAATCAATTCTCAGAGCAAAAACTACTAGCGCTTTCCATTCAACACACCTCACAAGTGCAGTGCGAAACACATGTTTTATAATTCATCTGAGGACGGGTGGAAAAACTTACACCTAACAAGTGTATTGCAATGAGTGGAAAACGCTATTGGCGATTCAGATCATCACTTGCAGCGCTAGCGTCATTACCGAAGATCAACCGAATATATGTATAAGGATGATCAATTTTGGAAAGAGAGCATGGAGGAAAAGTTGATAAGTTTTTATAAGGAACGAATGTTGATTGAAATAATAGATCCAAGAATGTGTCGATCCATGCCTATTCGAGAGGAACCGTTTACATATTCAGAAATAAATACCAAATAATTATGAGTAACGTGTACTACATGTTTGATTTTTTTATTTATTGTTATATATTTTTTAGCCTACCTCAAAGCCGAGCCCGATTTTATCCCTACCATACATACCCTCCTTTTAATGTGAAGAAGATAAGAAATTAGTATTACATTACGAGTGCTCTAGTATGTCAACCATGTAAATAAAAATTAAAGAACAGTTTTAGTGTCGGTACGCAGTGAACGATATTAGAATGATCGGGAAAAACAATTAATTAGATTAACTCGAGATAACAAAATCACTCCCCCTCCTCCCCTTGTTTTGTCTTTTCGTAAATCAAAGTAGCAGCGGAAGCTCAATACTTGGTAAAGAAAAAAGTCATTTCCAGAGCCTGGCATGATATTATTGTTCTCGGAGAAATAAATACGGTGCATGGAAGTGAGTGCAAAGGAAGGAGCTAAGCTGAGAGGGCCTTCTGACCCCTCCCGTACACACTGCCATGAATATACCCTTGAGGCGGCAACTCTTTTTGATGTCGCATTTCTCACTTTAGGGCGAAGTTTTTGGAGAAAAATAAAAAACAAAATGCATTTAGTATTCAAGATTTTACGCTGCTTCATGCTACAAGGCGTTTTTCTTAAAAAATTTGAATTTGAAATTTTTGAAATTTCCGGGTTACGCTGATTTGAAAAATCAGCGACCCAATTTCCGCAAATTCTGTGCCATCAGCGAGTATAAATCCTTTTGCAAAAACAAAATCAGTCAATTTTTGCAGCCGTGAAAGGTTAAATTGATTTGGTCATCTTCCCTCTCTCTTGCTCACTTGTCGTCCTCATTTTGGCCTGGACACGATGTTTGAGACACCGTGGCAAATTTTTTTCTCCCCTTAACTGAGCGCTCGTACTAGTGGCCATGTAATCGAGAAAAACGGTTGTTACCACGACCATGACGCGAAACAATCACGTCAGAACCGTTTAAGGGCCACTGCACTAGCGGCTACTCTGTGCAACTGCCGGCCGCAGGGGTGCCCATCCCTTCCCAAGCCGAAGGGCACCTCCCCCTCAAAAAAGCACCCCCACCGCTGGATCAGCGTCAAAACTTAACGGGGCGAACACATTTTGCACAAATTGATCAGATGTATTGTCAGTACTCTGCTTTACTTGTGGTCATCTTAACTGACATCGTTGATTAAAGGTCTCCTCACACATTTCCGTGTTTTCACCGCAACCGACACACGGCCGTGTGTCGGTGCGGACTCGGCGCGGTGAGGAGATCCCACACATGTCCGATTCGCAACCGATCCGTCTCCGTGCTTCGAGGGGTAAGATATAAACTGGAGTGAATGCTTCGATTCTTTTTTTTGCCAAGGTACTTACTCTACTCTTAAATGAACTTTTGTTCATTAAAGAACGGGATCCCATCAGGTGCGATTGTGTTACCTGTTAGAGGTACTCCTATTTTACTGTTTACCGGTAGATTTTAGCTCCGTAGACATGAAGTGCACGTCTTCGATTCGTACTACTTTTGTTGAACACGGCGTGATAATTAATTAAATTAATATAAAAACCCACCCGTGGGGCACATGGCTGGAAATAGGACATCAATTCGCGGTTTCATGTCACGAATACGGAAAAATCGTCTGTGACTAATACATAAGTAATCTATTAATTGAATTATTTATTACTACGCTTGAAAATGGAACTTCTTCAAATGACATCTCTGAAAAACTCTATAACACATTTGAACTCAATTTGTGTATTTAGTCCAGTCATTAGGTGAAAAATAGAAACAAGTTTTGGGGTAGAAATGGTTTTTATGGTTCTATATGTATTTTGAGGTGCTGAATCCGAATCTGAGGTTTGCCAACAAAATTTCGTGACGGAAAATGGAGAAAAATGCTAAAAACTGAGAAATTTTTGACTTTTTTTTATTTTTTGAGTATAGCTCAAAAACTATCAACTTTTTGTAAAAAAACGTTATTATGTTATTTAAAGACGAATAAATTTGCTACAGTTTGAGCGCAACCGAGCTCTGTAGGTTCAACAGATCCCGAGATACAGCACTTCAAAATTTGGCCGATTTTCGCAAAAAGTGCAATTTTTGGGTTTTGACTATCTACCGAGCCAAATTTTGGCAGAACCCCCTCCTCCTAGAGAGATGTTATCGTAAGAAAAGTTGTATTAAATGTTATTGACTTTAATTCAAGCGCAAAACGAAGTCGGTAGACTCCATGGTTCTCTTGCAATCTTAGAAAATCCGAAACAAGGGAAATGATGTTTATTGAGGCTCCAGGTAGGTTACTCTGAAACTATCTACTTTTTGACAACATGACTTATTATGAATTTTCTATGAGTTAAGAATTATTGTTGAAATCAGTATACATATTTGTAAATGTATGTATACAATTTATGATACGTAAAATTAAATTAGACAAATTAAAAGACATCATATCATCAGGTAAAAAAAGTACAAGTATTACTGAAACAAATGTGGACTTTTATTATATATACAACGATATTTTACTATACTTAATACAAACATGGATTAATTTAATGCGATATTACAGTAAACGGGGTCTTTTTGATGGCCCTGGTTGGGGATCAGTGATGAGAGGTTCGTCAAATTCGAGGTCTCCTGGAAAATAGAAGAGTAGGTAAAATGAGAATGAGTTTGGTGGAAATAACAGTTTCTACATAGAGGATTATGGCAGCTTTTCAAAACTAGACATACCTTCGATGAGGTTTTCTTAAGCTTCTTCAGTCAATTCATTCTCTACTTCGTCTTCAAATTCAGGGGACTCAATATTTTCGCACATCCCTCCACAGGATGTGCAGAGTGGTGAGCAGTGGAGGCCGATCCTTCTACAACCACAACTGTTCTGGCAACCTTTTTTGCATTTGCACGAGATGTTATTTAGCACGGATTCTGGCGCAGGGTTGGCATTTGTGGTTATTGGGACCAGACCATTCCTTGTCTTTCTCCATCCCCACTTGGTTGGATCTTTCTGCTGACTCCCTTTACACAACCACTGCTGCACCTGAAGGTATTTTTTTTTTTTTTTTTTTTTTGTCGGGGCGCCGGGCTTTGAACCCGTCAGGTGCCTAAGCCTCACTTGGGCTCCTACGCCATACCCAGATCTAACTGTGCACTTCACACCCGTACTACGCGGGCGTTTCGGTCGGTGCGCGGTTTGTTGAACGCACACCGCCGGGAACGCCCACACGAAGCCGAGTGTGCCGTGTCACAGCTCGCCGCAGCCTTATAGTGTAATGGGCAATGGCTGGATTCGAACCCAGGCCCGCTGGGTTGTGAAGCGAGCATTGTATCCATTACACCATCGAGGCGCGCTCACCTGAAGGTATACTCGCAAGTAGTGTTGTTGGGCAGCAGATTCGGTTGGTGGGAGTGAGGCTAGATTGGACGACGTTTTGAAAGACGACGTTATGTACAGCTTGTACCTGAGGTCGTTCAAGCTGGTCTCTTTTCGAGGACTATACAAAGCCATAAGAAAAATATTTCCGGCTTTTGAAATATCGTGAGGGTCTGCCTGAGGGTCTTTGAAAACCTGCACAACTTCCTGTAAGTCAGGATTTTTCTGCAGGATTTTTATGGACTTCATCTTGCCCTGGTTGAACAAAGCCGACGTAGTGTCACATCCAGTCATCGCGTGCAAAAACAGTATGTGAGGCGAAACGGTTTTGTTTATGGCAACATGTGGATTGTATAGGGTGTGAGTCACCTTTCCTTTTCCCGGTTTCAAGAACTGCACATTTTGCTTTTCAGGGGTGCACAGGCCAATCAACAATACCAGAAGGTCTACGTCTTCTCCCACAACTATTACATTTTCCTTTGCTTCAGACATTGTAAGTGCTGTCCTAACAATGAGGACATCAGCATCTTCTGCAGCTTGGCTCGAATAAATTTCAGCTTCATTGAATTTGTCCATTAGCATGGGGATAAATCGCCTCTTATTCTGTGAGTTTGCCAGGAAACTCTCCTGGGAGACAGTGGGCACCATGATTTCTGTAAATGATATCGCAGCAGACTGCTTTCGTTGTGCTCTTCTCTGTCTTTCGACTTGTTTGGTGCCTTGAAACCCTTAGTCAGGGTAACCATCAAAAGATAACAGTTGCAGCTGGATAGTGTGCTTTGACGTATGACACATAACTTCTGCAAATTTCGGCATACGTCTGGTTCAGCTTCCATTTAACCCTGTGAAGTAAATATTCTCCATCAATGACAAATTTTGGATTGGTCAGGTCCTGCTCAGTTGGAGTAAATGCCTTGTACATGCTTGATTTGGTTGCTTTACGCCATTATCCCATGCTCATCGAAAAGAGGGAGCGGGCAGGGGCTAAGCTCATAGCTTAAAAATTCTCGCAGCTCTTCATCGGTGTGCTTGACAATGGTGATCCGTTGGAAAAGTGTAGTGGAGACTGATAACTACAGTCTTGTCCTTAATCTGAATTGCTGAGTTCATAATTGCAAGAGGCTGCACTCTGTCACTTCTTTTCAATTTCATGTGTTGGAAATTGCCACCAGTGGAGTCCTGAAGACTTTTCAGCCCCACTTCCTTGGACAAGTGGCAGTTGATCCTCTCATCACCTACAACACCCGTACTTATTGACTTGAGGTCGGTGGTTTTGGGGAAAGGAGCATGTTCGTTAAACCTATTCAGAAACTTCTGTGCATCAGAGTGGTCTCGCTTTTGGGCACTGTCTCTGCTGTCAACATGTTGCTCGGATGTTGCAACTTCCAACCCTGCAAATTGTTCAATCTGTTGGCACACATGGACCAGTGCTGTCATGCCTTGAGTCCATTTTGACAAAACACCTGCACTTACTCCACGGCCATGAGTGAGACCGCCACTCGACTTCATCGACCTCATGAGAGTTTGCTCAATCGTCATATCACTCCAGATACCACACCAGAACTTATCAGTCCGACGAATTGAGAAAAACCCTTGGGTGATGAATTGCTCTAATTCAGCAGATGACATGACAATTTCCAAGGTATGCATATCCTGAAGGTACAGATGACTGCATTTGGCATAGTTATGATGGCCACTGGAATGAAAAATAGGGAGCATTTCATGAATTGTTTGAAGGTGTAGTTTTCAGTTGCTGCTTCTCTCAGCTTCAATGAAATGCTTCATCAAAGTCACCATTTCAAAGTAGCGAACCCAGAGCTTGGCAGTTGGGCCGCGTTCAGCCAAAAGTTGAAGCTGGGTTCTGAATTGTTCTCTCCAAGCTTTTACAGTCGCATTCTCTTGCACATCATTTGAAAGAATAACACTTCTGTCCAAGTTGAATAAGATCTCTGTTATGTCTTCCTCCATATTTGGTGACAGGACCATTGAGTCTATGACAATTTTGGCCAACGTTCTGTGCGCCAACATATGAGCTCGCACTGCCCTTGCGTAAGAATGGCCAGTCATAATTTTTTCTGTAGAGTTTGCTGCAAATATGGTAGTAAACAGCTCAAACAAGCCACTACCTTGCATTATCAAACCAATTGCTCCCATAAAGGACATCAGTAAGTGAAATCCACCCAGCCTCACTATGACATTGGAGAGAGCAGGATCATTGGGGCGACTTGCAAGAATGTCTCGAGCCTTGAGGTAGAGGGGTTGGTCAAATGTGATAAAAGTGGTAACTTGATTCAAGTTATGTGTGTTCTCTACCCCTTTGTAAATTGCTGTCAGAATTGTATCGTAGTCACTTTGAGGAGCATTGATGAAAGGCATGTAATTAATAAAGGTTTGTTCATACGGCATGTCCCTCATGACATCTTCCATAAACCCATTCCATCCAGATAGGCCAGGGATGTGTCGACTTTTGCCATATAGCCAAAGCAGATCAGGCACACTAGGAACCACAGTTGATTCTGATTCTGGGTATAGTTCCCTCAGATCTTTGACCAGGATGTCTGATAACCCATTAGGCTTAGTCCTTTCAAAGTGGAACATTTTCATGGATGCATTACTGCTAAGGTTGGGCGGCGATGTAAGTCGAGGAATGACTGCGCGCTTCGGAGAAATACAGGAAATACCACCCATCACATGAAACGTGTGGTGTCCATCGATTGTGTGGACATTGAAGTCCGCATTATCGAAGACCTGCTGTGAGAAGGTTGGAGGATAGACTTGCAGTGGGTTACTGTGGACGACTGACTCTTCCAGGCGCATGGTCTCAGAATATGTTGCACCAAATCCCAATGAGGCCAACAAATCAATCAAATTCCTTGAACCAAACTTCTTATATACTAAAACTGACAACCCAAGAAGAATTGGAGACAGGAAGGACTTGGGCCTAACTGCGCCAATCATGGCATGAGCCAATGCTGTGCTCTTCATTTCCCATTTTTCGTGGTCTCCTCGTTTCTTGTGGAGCACGACTGTATTCATAAATGAGCGTAGAGTTTCAGGAATCATTTCCTTACTTCCATCCACGAAAGTGTCAGGTGGGGGGTACTGATCTTTTTCATAATTAATGGCACGTATATCCTCAGCAATAATTGCAGCTGCAGTTGTGCATATCCGGAGTCTTTCCTCCTCTTCGTTTTTGGCCTTCTCCTGGTACCATGCGTCTGTCAAAATTTTATACCCCGTGTTTTTGAAGCAAACAACCATCTCCTTCTTTTTGGAAAATGAAAAAATCACGTCGGAACCGTACTTTTTAAGTAAGTGGGCTTTCACCGTTCTGGGGTCAGGTCTATATTCTCCCTTAATTTGCTGCAGCAGTTGTTCCATAGAAAACTGGCATTCCCCATCACTGTTCTCGAGATGATGAACAATATCTTTCATTGCTGCCTCAATGTCTTGGCAAAGAGGACCCCTAGCTTTTTTTTGCTAGCTTTTGGACGATTGTACAGCTTCCTATTACACAGACTGTGACATTGGCAGTCAGAGGCCACTATGTCAGAGACGCTCGAAAGTCTGTCGATTATGCCTCGTCCGAAGTCGTCATCTCGTTCTCTGGCCCTTTTAATAAGGGTGTCCTTAACCTTCAGAACTCGAACCTTATACACTGTGTTACGATTGGTCTTTTTCTTTTGTTGTTGTTGATTGAATTCTGGGGGTATGGAAAGAGCACATATGAAGCAGTGAGTTCTAAAAGAGAACTTATTTATTTCAGCAGATCGTCTTTTGGGTGCCTCCCTACCCTCCTCTACGTTCTTCAAATGAGCAGCAATCATTCTTTCATTAAAACACCTTTTACGGCATCGATCATGCAAGTCAACTGAGGACAACTTATCGATCTCAGCATGCTTTCCATCCTTGCTCCTTTTGCTGCATTCAATTAACGTTTTTAAACCTCTTTCCCGCACCGTCGTCACCTTCTCGACCTCGCTATCTAGCACGTCATCGCACAAAACACACACGCGCGAAGACATTGTCAACACAACACGCACGTAGGTACTATAATATCGCACATAGATACAACAGAGATGATATTCCAACGGCTACAATTCACGAATTACTCCCGAATGTGTTGAGAGCGCAGGTTAGTAGATAAGGGCGGTGGGGCTTCGGTCGAGGGACCGTCCTTTGATGAATAGAAGGGGAAGGGCACTGACCCTCTATTGCGCACCAGAGGGTCGGTACAAAAGGCTCACCCGTTCCACAGCTTGTGAATAAAATAATAATCTTGTCAAAAAGTAGATAGTTTCAGAGTAACCTACCAGGAGCCTCAATAAACATCATTTCCCTTGTTTCGGATTTTCTAAGATTGCAAGAGAACCATGGGGTCTACCGACTTCGTTTTGCGCTTGAATTAAAGTCAATAACATTTACTACAACTTTTCTTACGATAACATCTCTCTAGGAGGGGGTTCTGCTGCCAAAATTTGGCTCGGTAGATAGTCAAAACCCAAAAATTGCACTTTTTGCGAAAATCGGCCAAATTTTGAAGTGCTGTATCTCGGGATCTATTGGACCTACAGAGCTCCGGTTGCGCTCAAACTGTAGCAAATTTATTCGTCTTTAAATAACATAATAACGTTTTTTTACAAAAAGTTGATAGTTTTTGAGCTATACTCAAAAAATAAAAAAAAGTCAAAAATGTCTCAGTTTTTAGCATTTTTCTCCATTTTCCGTCACGAAATTTTGTTGGCAAACCTCAGATTCGGATTCAACACCTCAAAATACATATAGAACCATAAAAACCATTTCTACCCCAAAACTTGTTTCTATTTCACTGTTTGGAACACCTAATGACTGGACTAATTGTGGTTAATTCAGGATTGAAATTTGAACAAGCAAACTTCCTCTACACTATGCAATTTCCTGACAACTACACTGAGACTTTAAAATCGAAGATTGGCGAAGAAATAAAGCCAGAATTTAGGGAGGAAACTTGTCTGAAATCACGTTCCAGATTTTGACAGCTGCTTTTCATTTGGCGACGATCTGTATATTAAGGTAAAGTTATTTTGTTATGAAATGAAATTATATTCATTTCGTTTTTTATTATAATTTATTATTATATGCCTTGAAGCTTGTTACTGGAACAGAGCCCTGAGGGTTGCGTACAGTTGTAGAAAACCGATTCGGAGAAATTAAAGAAACAATGAGTGAGATGACAGGATATTGTTTTTCTTTCTTTTGGAAGACTGAACTGAACGCTCACAACGTCGCTAATACTCTTCACAGTTGAAATTGTTTTTTTTCTGTCATTTTTCATGAATGTTAGGCATCAAACTCAAAATATAAGGGAGGTAAATCTTGTATTATTTAATATATAGTTGAGTGACATCATTGGGATGTTTAGCAGACTGTAGGGAGATGGAATTTAGTATGCGCGGGTAACGTAATATTGGATCTTTTCAGGATGGAGACATGAGAATGGAGGCACTATCCGTTCAATGGTTTGAGGCATGAAAATAGGTTTGTTCGTTTGTCGTCCGGAGCTGCTCTGGACTGCACCAACAGTCCGAAAAGCGTTCTTTTGAATTGACGATTTCACAATTTTAGCTTTTAAACGCGCTTTTTCCCCATCTCCCATCAGTTCCCCGATCCTCGTTTTTTTCAATTTTGCAGCGAATGAAATCTTATATCCATTTTAGCAGCGAATCGACAATGTATTCACATATAGCAACGAATAGCTTGTTTTATCAATATTAGCCGCGAATGAACGCGTTTTCACAATTTTTGCCCGAA
>CM075943.1:28471-252034 GCA_038030265.1 Corythucha ciliata | reverse complement strand
CTGAAATGTATGAACGATCGCTAATTAGCGGCTAAAATTAGGAAGAACGCTCATTAGCGGCTAAAATCAAGAAAAATTGCTAATTGGTGGTTCTTTTAAGAACATCCAAAGAATGACAATAGCAAGTCACCGCTGTTTCCAGAGGCAACTTCTCGCTAAAATTAGGATGCGATAAATTATGGCAAAAATTTAGAAAAATCGCTACTTCACGGTTGAAATGGAGAAACATGGCAAAATCCATGCTAAAATGGAGACAAATAGCTAATCCACCGGCGGAAACGCGGATTCGCGGTTGAAACGGAGAAAACGCCAAAAAGAACTGTTATAATTCATTGAATCTGCGCGTTAAATCATCAAATTCTTTCCCGGAAAACGAAATTCACAAAAAAGGCCGTCATCCGTCAAAAACTAACCCCTCCGTTCGAAAACTATCGGTTTTAACCTTCTATACCTGTCGGAGAGACGTGAAAATCCAACATTTTCTAACTGAAAACTGGCGTTTTTTAACCCAAAACTGAATATTTGACTCTGTAACTCAATACCCAGCCGCCCTCTGCCCCGTGCTCTGTCAGCTACCGTCTTTAAAACTGACTGGCAGTCCACGAGGCAAGCGGTTCTGAGCCGCTGGATAGATACGGCTGACGAACGATCTGGACCCAAAGACAATAGCTCGGGTCTTTTCTATGTTAAGTGGCATATGATTAGCAATCGACCATGAATACACAGCCATCACACTTGTCATCATTCACTCGCAAAATCCTCTTTGCCAGATCAGCCAGTCTGCACGAGCATTATATGACAAGGTCATCAGCGAAAAGATGGTATCCGCAGTGTCTCAAAGCAAGCGGGAACGTCAGACAACATAACAGAAAGGAAATCAAGTCCCAAGACCGCTCCCTGTGGCACGCCGTCTGGCTTTAGCATGAGCCAAGATGACTCCCCACTCTCCGGATCCTCCACCACCTGACGAGGCCACCCAGCGCAAGACGCTGCTCGAGAAACCCAAACCGGCCGCCGATTTACCCGGTCGAATGTCCTACTAAAATCGAATTGAACAACTATTGTTACCTCCCCGCTGTCCACCACCTTGAGTAGCGCACTCTGCGTGCTATGGCTCTCTCTAAATCTCGACTAATGACGCTTGATACGTCCATTCGACTTTAGGTACCCCATCATCTGCCTGTGCACCTACCTTCTCCAGAACCTTTGATAAGCATGGCAATACCGAGATGGGCCTGTAATCGCCCCGGGGTCCGCGGCCTTGGGACCTTAGGGAGCGCTCTCACGCTCGCAACCTTCCAGACTTCAGGGAAAACCCTGTCTGAAGCGACGCATTAAAGAGGTAGACCAGAAATTGGTCTTTGAATTATGTCACCCAAGCGAAATTCGTTTTGTGAGCGACACAAATCATCGATATGTGAGCGCCGACGAAACAAAATTTGGTTATCCTGAAGGATTTCTTTCTGTGGGTGAGCCGCTGCCCCACTAAATCTGCTCTTTCGAGTCTATGGGAGGGCAGCTGCCTACCTCTGCCCTCTCTTAAACAGCGTCCGTGGAAACCACCTGTCGCATTTTTGGAGACCGTTCGTACTAAGCCCCCCAAGCTGCCTAGCGAGGTCCATATGCATCAGGGAGCTTGAATCCGAGGGTCTAACAGCCACCGCCTTCGTGGACGATTTGGCAGTTATCATCTCTGCCGCGAATGGACTCTGTCGTCGCGATCTACTGCCACTCCTGCCGACTCCAAGTCAATTACGGTAAGTCCACGCTAACGATTCTTCGCGGAGCGCAACATTTCCCGAACTAACGGCACCTGCAAACATCGCAGAGAAACACTATGCCACTCGTCCACCCTGAGCGGTACCTCGGGGTCATCATTATGAGATCTGGCCTACCTACGCAGCACCTGGCTGGAGGACGATCCAGGCGAGGTACGACTTTCTCAGGGGAATATCGGGCAAGGGATGGGAGCCTACCTTCCAGAAGCGGCTCCAGTACTATAAGGCAATCTTCCTGGCTAAGGTGTCCTACGCGTGCGCCGTCTGGTGGCCAACTGCTCGTCCCACCGACCGTCGAGCAGCGAGGACCATCCAGAGAAGATTCCTGCTACCTACCCTCCGTGTATACTCCACCATCGCGCTCCTATCTCTGCACGTCCTTGCTGGGGTATTGCCGATAGAACTCGAGCTAGAACGCCACACACACACACAATCATCCCAAACATCACTGAACGCCTTCGGTGGGGGCTACCCTGCTGATCAACTTTTATCGGGGGCCGTGGAAACTTTAATGAGAAGCTCCACTTCCACCGCCGCCGTGACAGCTCGCGATTCCCATGCGGTGGCGAGGCCGAGTCCGCGGAACACCGTGCTGTTCCAGTGCCCGCTGCTCAGTGACCTTCGCATTACATGGCGAATAACATCCATACCCAGCCAGCTCGTCGCCACAGAAAGCCTCCGCGTCCCACTTCCTGGCCTTCGCCAACGCATGGTCCCATCGCCGCGGTACTGTACCCAACTAAGTCTCCGCAGACACGCTCGGCCAACCACCACAGCCAGGGTCGGATACCCAGAGTACCGTCTCTTAGTCAACGGTGACCCTGCAATTCTTTCATCCGCGCTTAATTCGGCCTCGAGTATAACACCGCCCCATAATCGACGCTGAAGCACCATTGTAAGCTTTGTTCACCGTCTCTGAGAGCCGGTACTCCAATATCAAGGTCATTAACAACGGGTATCACTCCTCGTCCCACACTATACCTGTAAACTCCCCACCGCCAAGCGGTCCATACGTGCCAGCCTTGACCAACTGGCACGGCTGACGGAGAGTGGGGCGAGGATAACCAGGACTCGCACGTGTCGGGTCACTTCCCGGCCGTCACGTCCAACTTAACCACGGTCATGTGCCTTTCAAGGCATCAAGCCGGGGCGGGAAAAATGCACAATCCTGGTTTGGGTCATTTTTTTGTGACTAAATCACCCCTGCTACCTCCCAAGCCACCCTGGTTTGGGGTTTTACTCCAATTCCCGGACACCGTGTGCTTGCACTTCTCCGGACAATTCGTGAGGCTCTTTATGGAAACGTGTTCAATAAGTGGCCAAAAACGGTAGCATCGAGTCGGTACCTTTTTGCTGGACAGTCAGTTCACGTCCAATATTAATTTGTTGAATATTTGTTGTTTTTTTTTTTCACTTTTCCGGCGTATTTGATTCCTTTTTATTTTCGGTAATTCAATGTTGGGAGATTCAGAGCTATCTTTGCCACAGAAAGTGTGTAGTGTGATGTTGATAGATGCGGTGGCAGGAAGGGGTCGTGGCCCCCTCCTTGAGCCGACTCTGGATCCATCTGGTGATGCGGGGGGGACCAAACATGGCGACTGTCAGTACTCATAGGAACTTATAGAGCTTTACTTTTTCCGGACTTATTATATCTTGTAACTTGAAAAATATATTTTTTAAACCTGAAATGTAGGATTCGTGAGGAAACCAAACCATTATTTTCCTGAGTTCGATCGGTGTAATTGCACTATTCTCGATGGGTCGTGGAATCGAATAACCTCGAACACGTTTTTACTTCAGCTTTGTTGCAGGTTGACTATGGAGAGTGACTATGTACTTCCCGCTCCCTTCGAGTTTGCCAAACATAATCATCGTTGTGATGAACCATCTCTCTTGCACCCTCTCCCCGCCCATACCACCACCACAACACTTTATCAACTGGACCACTTATCAATTTTGAAGTTTTCCCTGTGCCAATCTATATCCTTTCGCCGTTAATAGACTATTTCGAGGTTAACACATATCCAGGCTATACAACTACTGATGCCCTGTTCTAATGCACACAGAGGGTGGTGAATTTGGACGTGTTTGATTGGTGAGAATGGAATATAGGTAGCGGTGAGGGGCTGCGAGTGCAGGGGGAATGTCAGAGCGTGTTATCGTTTCAGCCTATCTCAAGAGCCATTTGGAACAGTTCGAGCGTAAATTAGATGAGTTTTTCGGCATCGATCCCAATCCCTTCTCCCCCATACGCACACACCTTCACACTACTTTGGTAATTTATAACGGAAAAGAACTATACGCCATTAATCACACCATTTCACTTCACCAGAATGCAAAAATTTCATTCTTATACGCATATAAAATTGAATTTCCAACGTTGAATAGAGAAATTTTGACAGGCCACCTCGTGTGACACGCTACATATTATTATCGTAAACTCAACTAAGGAACATCTGTATCTATAATGTCCTTCAGTCCATGGTAATAAGCCACCCAACCAATCTTTGTCGGCTTGACACGTATTACAGTCATGAAGAAGGGTCGTGGTGTAGACCCTCCCCGACAACACCCCCCCCCCACCACCACTTCTGCATCACTTAATGTTGTACGTCAGGGCTGACTTAAGACTCTTCAAAACTGCTTGATAGAGTGAGAGATGTTACGGTATTATTAGATTTTTGTAGCGTTTGGGAAAAAGAAACACGTCGATACGAAAAAAATATTTATGAATAAAAAAACTATTGAAATAATAGAGTCACAGAATATTGTTTGAGTCGCTAGTTCACGCACATAAAACACGGTCGCAATGACAAAACGGTTTCACAAAACTTGTTAAGATATAGTACCGTATCAATTTGAGCAACATGTTCGTTTGGCTTCTGTGAAGTCGCGCCATTTTCATAATCAGGTGGAAGATTCTATTTAAAAAAAAGAAAAATAATAAACAGTTTTGTTGTTGCATTCGAATCGTTCGTATGAGTCTTTTTCTTTGTGTAATTAATACATTACAGTTTTGGCGACGAGGATGAAGCCAAAGAGGAAAACGAGAATTCCAATGGTCGAAGATGACCGCAGTATTGGTTTTTCCAGATTTTCTTCGTCTTTTCCGGTTGCTCAACGATCGCCTGAAGTCCGATAGTAGGTAAAAAAGGCGGCTATGAGGCGTACAGGACAATAAGACAATAACTCCTCTCTCCCAAATGACCTTCCCCTGGGGACAACGCCGGACACAGCAGCGGGAGGTATCCATGTCTGACACCGTATGTGTGGAGGACCATTTACGGCAGCTTCTCCCGTCCGTTCGTCCCTTCACCCCGATAATTATACTACGTCTGACTTGGTCACATATCGCGATATTGTACATCCGACAAATGCTTCTCGTCGAGGATTCTCACAAATGCGGCCCTACAATACGACGGGGAGAAAGTATCGCATTTTACTATCACAGAATCAAGCGATTGGAGGAGAGGGATTGACGGATTTGAGCCTTCACGGGACACCTTGGGGATGTTGTTAACGACACCGGCAGTTGATAAGAAGGAAGAATTATTCAATCTGAGCTTTTTTGAGTTTATTTCTTGAATTAAGTGTTGACTTTGTTTTGCATCATTGTCATTTGATGCCGCCAGTTCTAACCGAGGGTAGCAATAATAATTGTGTTTTGTCGATAGTGGATGTGGAAAAGTGCCCCTAAACTCAGATGTTTCCGCGACCCATGACTTTTCAGTAAAGCCCACGAGGACATTTATGTCATACCATCAAATTTTCAATATGTTCATGGGATGGTAAGGTGGAAAAGTATAAAAACCATACGCTTTCATGAAAAAGCCAGAAAACCGCTGGAAAATTGTCAATAATTTTCCCCTTTACCATCTCCATTGTAGGGTAAGGAGGCGTCCTGAGACCGGGACGAAAGATGGTGTGGCCTACCAGAACCTCTCCAGCTATTCGAGCGTTCCTAGTCCTTAAATCGCTCGTATTAACCTTTCCCCCTTCCTATTCATTCCCTCAAGGCTACGGTGTGCGGTCCGTGCCTAAGGCCTGCGTGGCGCAGAGGGTAAAGTGCGCCTTAAACGGACTCCCAGGGTACCGGCCGACCCCCTGGTGTATTTAGGCTTACCACGGCATGCGGGGCTCTGCCGGCGGTGGGCCACACTTTCCCTAGCTGCTCGTGGGATCGTTTATGGACCCTTTTTTAAGAAAACATTCAACAACGACTGAGGGGGGGGGGCCGGGAGAACCCCCCCCTCAGAAGGAACCCCCAAGGGCGCGGAAGTGCCCACGGGGGGTATGGCTGCACTGTCCGTGGAGACGACCGTCAGGGACGTTGAAATGGGCAGTCCAAAGGGGGGCAGTCCCTCGGGACAAACCCCTCGGGCGGAGCTTCCTCGGTTGAGGCTCTCCGGAGCTCAAAGGAGGAAGCTGGCGAGGGAAAGGGCAGCCGCGGAAGGCATACCCGGAACCCCTCGGGATAAGTTCGGCTCGGCGGGGGCAGGTGCTGGGGGACACGCGGTGGGTGCTGGGACGTCTACGGATGCCCGGCAAGGCCACAGTGATGTGCACCCAAAACCTGGATTGAGTGGGGAAACACCGCGCAAGCGGGGTAGGACCCCTCAATCTACGCCCTCGACGGGCGAACAGAAGAGGGCTCTAAAGAGGCCCAAGGAAGGGCAGGGAACCCGACCTAAGACACCCGCAGCTGGCGGGAATAAAGACTTTAGGGAGGCTCTTACCTCAACCAAGATGGCCATCGTCCCTGGGGAGTACCCTAGGGTCAGGCTGTCGGATGAGGAGGGCAGGAAGGTGCTTGGGGAAGTCCTGAAGGGCGTTTTTAAATGCCCTAAGGGGGAGGGCCCCAAGTTCTCAAATAGCTACGCCAGCGGTGGGGTGGTATATGTGACGTGCGCTGATGGCGAGGCGAAAGCCTGGCTGGAAGCCCACGTCAAAGAAATGAAACCCTGGGACGGGGCTGACCTGCGAGTTGGACCTGCCCGGCAAGTGGTTCAGGTCACCAAGGCGGTCGTGTGGGTGCCCACAGACCTCATTGGGGAATCTGACCCAAGGAAACTCATCCCTCTTTTCGAGACCCAGAATAAGGGGCTCTCGACTGAGGGATGGCAATTGATCTCGAGTGCGGCGGACCCCAAGGGAGTGACGCTGGTACTCGGGATCGGCAAGGACACTCTGAAGTGGCTGAAGGATAACGGGCAACCGTACTTCGCATTCCAGAGAGTCAACTTCAAGGTGGCGGGGAGTGCCTCCTCTTCTGATGCTGCGGGTCATTCAGGTGAACCTGCAGCACAGTAGGGTGGCATCCGCCACCCTCTGTCGGCTGCTTGCAGCAGGCAGCTACGATGTCGCCCTCATTCAGGAACCTTGGATCTCAAGGGGAAGAGTGGCGGGACTGAGCGGCATTGGAGGTGAGTTAATTTATTCTAGATTTGTCGATACTCCACGTGCATGCATCTACGTTAGAGGCGGATTGAGAGCATTGACGGTTAACGAGTTCTGTTTCAGGGACATGGTAGCTGTCAGGCTGACCTACCAGGAGGGGGCCACGAGGGAGCAGCTTGTTGCGACCTCGGCGTACTTCCCTGGAGACAGCGATCAGGGCCCGCCACCGAGAGAGGTGATCAACCTGGTCGACGCCTGCAGGCGCAATGGCGAACAACTGCTTATCGGTGTGGATGCCAACGCCCATCACTTGGCATGGGGCAGCACCAACACAAACTCCAGAGGTGAGTCCTTATTTGAGTACCTGGCAACTAGTGATTTATCCGTGTTGAACAGGGGCAATAAGCCCACCTTTGTAACATCAAGTAGGAGGGAGGTCCTCGACCTCACCCTCTCTACTTCCTTACTGGCCGGTAGGGTCAGGAACTGGAGTGTGTCCGAGGCTCCATCGTTCTCGGACCACAGGTATGTTATCATGGAAATCCGGTGGGTGGAGAGGATACAAGAGACATACTACAACCCTCGTAAGACGGACTGGGGTGGTTTCGCAGAGGAAGTGAATGGTAGGCTTAGTTTTGGGGGTGAACTGGACCTACGAGATGGTGACGATATTGAGGGGGCAGCACAGGAGTTGCAGGAGGTGCTGGTAACCTCGTATCAAGCAAATACTCCCCTGAGCTCGCGCTCATCGACCAGGAAGGTTCCCTGGTGGAATGAGCAGCTCGAGGGGTTGAGAAAAGCATCGCGGAGGCTATTTAATCGGGCAGTCCGCGACGGGCAGTGGGAGGCCTATAGGGCCAAGCTGGCGGAGTATCGGCGGGGGCTGAGGAGTTCGAAGAGGGCGTCTTGGAGGGGATTCTGTGAGGAGGCTGAAAATACCTCCTCGGTGGCTCGCCTTCAGCGCCTTCTCTCCAAGGACCAGCTGAATCCCGTTGGCACACTGATGAAAGTGGACGGTAGTTACACTACGACGGCGTCGGAAACGTTGACGACCCTGTTGGGGGTGCACTTTCCGGGGGCCGTGGGGGTTGTATCGTCCATTCCACCCGTGGAGCCCTCGCGAAGGAGGGCGACAAGGGTGGACTGGCATGTGGCTAGGGAGGTGGTCACATTGGGAAGGGTGCAATGGGCCATTGGCTCGTTTTCTCCCTTCAAAGCTCCTGGACCGGACGGCATAATCCCCAAACACCTGCAGGAGGGGTGGCCAGAGGTTGCCAGACGACTGTGCTGCATCTTCAGGGCTTGCCTGGCAATGGGCAGAATCCCTGAGGTGTGGCGGAAAGCACGGGTTGTGTTTATTCCTAAGCCGGGGCGTCCGTCATATGCACTGGCTAAGGCGTACCGACCCATATGTCTAACGTCTTTCGTTTTGAAAACTGGTGGATAGGCATATCTGGGAAAGCTGCCTCCCTTCGAGGCCACTACACCCAGGTCAATTTGCCTACCAGCAGGGAAAGTCCTGCGAAACGGCACTACACCAGCTGGTTACTAGGCTGGAGGATACTCTAGAGCACAAGGAACTAGCGGTGGGAATCTTCCTGGACATAGAGGGTGCCTTTGACAATACCTCTATATCCTCGGTTATTGAAGCTGCAGGACGGCATACCAGGCTACCTCTTCGGAGGGAAGTGAAGTATCTGGGGGTAACCCTGGACTCCACGCTCACCTGGAACAAGCACCTGGGCAGGGTTGCCGACAGGGGCAAAATGCTGCTTATGAGGACGAAAAGTGCCTGCGGCAAAACGTGGGGACTGAGGCCGCAAATGGTCTTATGGCTATATACGGCGATAGTCAGACCCGCACTGACATACTGCTCAGTGGTCTGGTGGCACAAAGCGGAACAAGTGGGGGCCAGAAATATCCTCACTAGTGTTCAGAGACTGGCGTGCCTAATGGTCACTGGGGCTATGCACTCCACTCCTACTGCAACGATGGAGATACTGACGGGACTCCCTCCCGTAGACATCTTCATCAAGGGGGCGGCGGCAATGTCGGCCCTAAGGCATAAATGGGGTGGTTTATGGAGGGGTGGGGGCCTTAATTCTAGGAGGACCCACACTGGGATCCTGGACACGGTTCGGGACCCGGTGCTGGGCATGATGCCGGACATCATGCCCAAAACCCTCGGTGAACGCTGTCCCTTCTCCGTCCGCCTTGGGTACGGTGAGGGGCAGGCAGTGAAAAGAAATCACAAGGAGCGATTGTGGTTTACAGACGGCTCTAAAACGAATAACGGGACTGGTGCGGGGGTGTACGGGGTGGAACCCGAATGGAGGCTGTCTACACCTCTGGGGGTATACACCTCGGTATTCCAGGCCGAAGTCTACGCAATCAAGGCCTGTGCTGCTGAGAATATACGTAGGGACGTGCAAAATGCCCATATACGTATCCTCACGGATAGCCAGGCTGCCATTAAGGCACTAACGGCTCCGATAGTGAGCTCCGGGCTTGTATGGGACTGCCGCCAAAGCCTTAGTCTGCTGGCCCAGGATAACAAGGTAAGCCTTGAATTGGTACCGGGACACAAGGGTATCTACGGGAACGAGCAGGCGGACTCCTTGGCCAGGGAGGGCTCGAATGGAGACTTCACTGGCCCGGAGCCGGCGCTCGGCGTCCCGCCATCGACCTTCAGGATGGCGATAGCTAAGTGGGTTAATGCCCAGGCGGCTATTCGCTGGCAGAGACTGGAGGGACATCAGCAGAGTAAGCGCATGGTCGAAGGACCGTGCAGGAGGCTTACGAGCAAACTGCTCCGACTTAGCCGGAGAGACCTTAGAACGGTCGTAGGCCTTATCACAGGATTCTGCCAGCTCCGTTATCATCTACACCGCATCGGGGTAACCACAGAGTCCCCGGTGTGCAGACTGTGTGGGGAAGAAGACGAGACCGCCCATCACATCGTGTTCGAATGTGAGGCGCTCGCGGGCCGCCGGCTTAGCATCTTCGGGGCCGACCAACTCGAGGGTGCTCCGACCGGCGAAACTCTAGCCGAGGACCTCCTAAACCTCGTCAGAGGGAAGGGGATCCTGGACTAGATCCACAGACCCAGGGGGGGCACAATAATCCACCTAGAATTCCGTGCCGGGGGGGCAACCCTCCTACCCGTGGGTGTTGTTTCAAAAAAAAAAAAAAAATCTCCATTGTAGAAACTAAGCTGAGAAATACCGCATCGACAAGGAGCAAGAAACCATCTATTTAGCCGTGAAGCAGTCGATTATGTCCGAAAACATGAATTTTCCTGTTCGAACCACAATAGAGGGCATACTTCCCCCTACACGCTTTCATTCGATCAAGAAACAGAAAAAGTTCCTGCTAGAATCACGCTTTTCCGCCAAAATACTTGCATTTGAAGCTCAGAAAGGACTATTTTGACTAAACTGTGGAAAGTAACGACGTTGTGAGCGTTCAATGACTCTTGAAAATTATTTTTACCCAGGAAACCTAAAACCCCAGATGCTAAGTCTTGAGTCACGACTGTGTGACTGCGTCCACTTCCACCAAAAAGTCCGCTTGAAAACCATACCATTCGGCTGCAAGAAACATGGCATTTGAAACTAAAAATTAATTCGCCCAATCAATTTGTTTGGCAAATAGGTGTAGCTTCTGAATCTGGAAAATTTGCTCGTTTAGTCCCTTTTAATAGCCCCAAGCCCAAAAGGGGTGATTTAGACCTACACCACTACGAGAAAAGGACAGTTTCAACTAAAAGCCATCACAAATTAATTTCGACTTGAAAAATGTTTCTAAAATAGCGGGGGGGGGGGGCTAAAATACTACTTACTATCATGAAACCCAGTAAGAAAAGTCTCGAAATCCTGCATGACCGCATTGAAAATACCTCCCAGTAAATTACTATGAGGAGAAGGGTGAGTGCCACGGATTTTTTGGGTTCCTCGTTGGTAATTCCTTAATTTTTCGTCCATGTTTTGAAATAATTTTCAGTAGAAATACCATTCAACAATATCTTAAGTTTAACGTCTCTCCCTCACCACAAAAATACTCTGAGGCCACGAAACTTGCCGCAAACGCTGATTTCGCTTCAGCAAACTACTATCAACCACCGCATTGATTATTTTTCTCAGCAATTTGTCCTGGAACCTGTGAATTTTAACATTCATATCAGAAAATCGTCTATTCCTCCCCAGCATCAACTCTTTTGGTTCGCAAATGGATTATTATCCGCGAAACTGATAACTTGGCGAAACTAGACCACGCTCCATATAGAATAATGTGATTATTTGACCAAACAAGTTGCATTTTAGTCTCAGATACGAACTTTTGGGCCCTCCTTTTAGGAAAGCCGCCGCTACCCTCCCTTAACCAATAAAATAGTCTAACGTAACCACCCTTAATGCCCCTCATGGATAATTACATCGAACAAAATCAAAGAATTCAGGCAAGAATTGGTGAAGAGGGAAATTTTCATGACATTTCTGTCTAGAAATATGTCACTGTTCAAATCTTCGAAAATGTCATGACAGATATGTTTACTTGTTGCATCTTACGTGTTGTCATGGAAGCGACGAGTTGAAATGCTCCTACATGATTTAAGAGAGGGGGCAATTAAAATACTTCAGAGATGTGCGAAAGATTCCTTACTGAGCAACTCCATTGGCTTCAGCATGGGGGTCACAAAAAAGAAATAATTTCTTTCTTTGAACTATCCACAACAACGAACAAACCTAAAACTTCAAATTTGATTTTTTTTAGCCGTTTTGAACACCAGCTTCAGTAGATGTCATGACATAAATGTCTCCGTGTGTACAGGGCTTAAGGGGGAGTTGCACATGTGTTTCCTCGACCCCCCTCCAATCATACCTCGCCTGCTCCGCGTTACGGAAATTACCGCCGTATTTCTGCACCAATCGTGGACTTCAAGGGCTCATTCAAATCTTCAGGAAATTCCGCACAAGCGTACGATCTTCCTTTTTCATATTTCATCCCTAGAATAACTGTAAAACGCACACAAACTTTTACCTTGAAAATTCACGCTCTTTCGATGACTTATTTAGGAAAGCAAGATCGTACGCTTGTGCGGAATTTCCTGAAGATTTAAATGAGCCCTTGAAGTCCACAATTGGTGCAGAAACACGGCGGTAATTTCCGTAACGCGGAGTAGGCGAGGTATGGTTGGAGGGGGGTGTCGAGGAAACACATGTACAACTCCCCCTTAACCGCTATAATAGGTATGGACTGAGAGCCGGTGGTAGCAAATTCGCGAATTTTCGTGATATTATTGGAAAATTCTCGTTATGTGACAAACAAGATACGTAGATGCCTCAGGGCAGGGGAAACTCGTGATCTAGGCTCTAGGGGACCGTCCCAACGAACACGGACCTCAGAACTAACAGAACAGAACTAAAGCTTAAAGGGCCTAGCCTCCTCGTATGGCGCCATCCTAATCTTAAGAAAAAAGGAAAATAATGTCTTTGCAAGCGAGCTCACGCAGTAAGTTGCTTATTTTTTTTATTTTTTTACATGCATGTCCATCCATAGTTGGATTGACTTTTTCTCGAATTAGTAGGATGAATGCCCAGAGATTGCGGTTCTCCAATTGCTAGTATTTTCGTCTTTATGTAGCACTGATACTTCTTCAGTCATAGCTGACAGATTGGGACACCTATTTGAACGAATTCCAATTGATGTGGTCCATTGTATCCAAATACATTCATTATTGTTTATGGAAGTTTGTTCTTACAGAACACCAACACACAAAACGATCTCGACATGTAGAAAACGACTGTTGATAACAACACTACAATCGACAGTCGCTATCAACTGTCGTTTTGACTGTTGCTAACTTTACAGAACAGGCCCCCTGGATCGCGCACTGAAAGGGGCTATACCGTTATATCTTGACAATGATTGAGCGGGATCTAAAGATGGCGTTCGCCAAGTCCTTGACGGCGTGACCGCTCGTGACGTACGCTTGTACGCCTAATCATTTTATTTTATAAGTTGAATGCGCGGAAAATGCACCCTAACTAAACTTTTTTTCGCGTCACGTATGGCACCCGCAACGCAATCTTCGAGGTTCGCACAGGTCTTCTTCCATTCGGGACAATGGCTTCATATCCTTTGCAGAGATACACCGCGATGGATAGCGGAGGCGGGGGCGAGTCCTCAGGCTATGACGACATAGGCGTGCGGAGAGCGCGGACGGGACCGCTGACAGGATGCTGATGTCATCTTCTAGACACAGTGGTGGGGGGGGGGGTACTAAGCCATGCGAGGAGCACTGACGAAGTTAACACGGGGTACCCGCGGCGGTTGGCGGGGGGCACTGGCACAGAGATATTGTTCAGGAGGGCTGTTGGACGGGGGCAGTCGAGGGGTGGCCGAGGGCAGGTGAGGGGGCTGTTGGGCGGGGGCAGGCGAACTGGGGGCGGGGGCTCTGTCCGGCGTTGTCCCCAGGGGAAGGTCATTTGGGAGAGAGGAGTTATTGTCTTATTGTCCTGTACGCCTCATAGCCGCCTTTTTTACCTACTCCGATCGTTGAATCTAGGGACTCTGCGTGAATTTTCCGTCGGACGCGGTAGCTGGACAATAAATGAAGAGAGGCTACGATAATTTTTCAAAGTAAATGCTGTGGAAGAGGAATGAAAGATGTCGGTTTTGGTTACGGTGATGGGCACCGAAGCATATGAGTACCTTCGAGATCTATGTGATCCGGATCTTCCGTCTCGAAAGCCTTTCGATGAAATATGTTCAATTATGTCACGGCAATGTTCTATAACTGTCTCTGTTTTCAGGAACCGAGTCCAATTTTATGAAGTGAAGCAAGAGTCTGGGGAATCCGTAGCTCAGTGGTTCGCCCGTGTAAATAAATTGCCTCGGGGTGCCTGCCAGTTTGGTCCTCAATTGGAGTTCGCGGTAAAAGACAAATTTGTTTGTGGTACGATATGATACAGTCACCGATTTTAGATAGATTGTGTGAAGAAGACCCGAAGGAAAAGAATTTGATGGACTTTTACGATTTGACTGTAAAGAAAGAGTCAGTCGGAAAACGCTCGCCTAACGGTCTGGTGAAAGAAACTGAAGTTTTGAAGATTGCCCAGGCCACAAAGACGATTGAAAGCTCACAATCAGACCAAAGAAGTGGCAAAGGGGCCATAAATTGCATTCACTGTGGAAAAGGTAATCATTGTTTCACCGATTGTCGTTTCAAGTCTTACCGATGTAGAACATGTAAAAAAATTGGCCACTTAGCAGTAGTTTGCAAGTCAAAATGTCGCGTGAGCTGTGTGAGTGAGACTGAAAGTCACATCGCTGAAGATGATGTCGCTGTCGTTGATATGCGTTCTTTGGAAGGGCTGAATTTTGTTAGTCCTATAATAGCCCAGGTAGTGATTAATGACGTTCCTTTTGACAAGGAAATTGACACGGGAGCAGGAGTTTCAATTTTGCCTCGGCAAGTTTACGAAGAACACCTTTCATTTGTTGCTTTGTTGCGTTCTTCGGTTCAATTGAGAAGCTTTTCGGGGAAAATTGTCAAACCGGTCGGTGAACTTTCGGTTTCGGTTGATTGGAAAGGTAAAACTCGATGTTGCCGATGGCAGGTTGTTTCAAAAAGTTCCAAGTTGTTGCTTGTTAGAGACAGGTTGAAAACGTTTAATCATGAAGTGTTGGACGTATAGCTGTGGCAGAGTCAGGAAATGGCGTAAGGGAAGATGAACAGTTGATTTACAGTCTGTCAAAAGAGTTTTCCACGGTGTTTCAAGAAGGCGTTGGTTTGTACAAGATGGAGAAAATTCATTTAAAAATTAGCGAAGAAGCAAAGCCTAGATTTTTGAAGCCCCGTCAAATTCCGTTCGCGTTTAAGGAACTGATGGAAAAAGAGCTTGATCGTCTAGAATCAGAGGGTATGATCGAAAAAGTCTATTACAGTCCCTGGGGTACTCCACTGGTTCCCATTCTTAAGGCAGACGGGAAATCGATCAGATCGTGTGCCAATTATAAAATAACTGTGAATAAATATCTCGATAATGTGCAACAACCATTACCGCACGTGGAAGACTTGTGGTGTCATTTTCAAGGGGGTCAACAGTTTACCAAGTTGGATTTATGTCAAGCGTATAATCACTTGGAGCTCGAAGAGGATAGCAAAATGCTTTTGGCCTAGTCGACCCATCGAGGGGTTTACAAGGTGAACCGTCTCCTGTTTGGCACGAAACCGGCAGTAGCGATTTTTCAGCGAGCTGTTGAAAAATGTATTCCAAGAATTCCTGGGAGAACTATAGATGAGCATTTGTCTAATTTGCGTATGGTTCTTCGGCGTTTTTAGTGATGCTGGGTTTCGTTTGAATTTCAAAAAATGTGCCATTTTCCAAAATGAAATTACATACTTGGGTCACAAAATTACTAAAGAGGGAATTTCGAAGGACAGTAAGAAGACGGAGGCAGTTCGGTCAATGCCGAGACAAAGAAATGTAAGTGAAGTGAGGGCACTTACAGGCTTCGTTAATTTCTATGGAAGGTTTATCAAGCACTTGGCAGATATTTTAAAGCCACTTTATCGCCTTCTGCAAAAAAGGTGTGAACTTCAAATGGTCAGCCAAGTGTGAACAGGCGTTTCAAAAAGCAAAGGAGGAGGTATTAAGCAATCAAGTTTTGGTTCACTTTGATCCTAAAAAGTCAGTGAAATTGATATGAGATGCTTCGAAAACAGGATTAGAAGCGGTTTTGTTGCATGAAATGGAGAATCGACCTATTTGTTTTACGTCTCGCGTAATGAATGCAGCAGAAAGGAACTATTCCGTCATTCGCAAGGAAGCATTAGCTGTGCACTGGGGTGTTAAACATTTTTAACAATATTTGATCGGTAGAAAATTCACTCTTTTATCGGATCATAAACCATTGTTTGCTCTTTTCGGAGAAAATAAAGGTGTACCAGAGATGGCTGCGGGTCGGCTCCAGCGCTGGGCTCTTTTCATTTCGGGGTTTGATCATGATCTGATGTACTTGAAAAGGCTTGGGCGACGTGGCTGACAGGTTATCGCGTTTGCCTAAGGCTTCAAGTGACGATTTTGAAGCAGAGGAGGACGCATTCGATTTGAATTTGGTGGAGAATATTCTGGCAATTGATTTAAAAGAAATATCGAAGGCAACGCGGAAAGCAAGCGCGGATCCAGAGTTTGCTCAAGGAGGGGGCCATGACCCCCATCATGTACCACCACAGTTTTGGACGCGATGAACGCGAAAATCGGCGCGTTCAACCTTGCTCCCGCCCCTTGCTTTTTGACCCCCTTGGCACGTTTTCTAGTAGTAAATGCCCAAGGGTCTCATAAACCTCGTCCGGTTCAAATAGAAACACTTTGAAAACATAAACGTTCAGCCAAAAAACCGTCCCTGGGCACTTTCTGGAAAAAACGACAAAAAAATTAAAAAAACATTGGCAAAATAGCGTATTTTGACGAGCGCTTGAAGTGGTTTTCACTGTGATACCATCAGGTTCCAAACCACAGTACACGGCAAAAGGTTCAACCTTAGCAGTCGCGGATCCCAGGCTCAGGAGGGTTGAGCCCTCTTCATCACTTCATTTAATAAGGTGAAGACGGTGCTATTCGGAGGAGGGAGGGATCGAATGGTTCACCGATTGACTCAATTAATCTTTTAAGGGTGCGAATAGCCTCTTGTTTGACCAATTTTTTTTTTTCGGCGCAGCAAGTCACATCAGGCGTGACATGAATAGCGTCATTTAAACATGGCGCAAATGCAGTATAGACGACTTTCGGACGCAAACAGCCAGTTTTGCTATTTGTGTGGTGCAAATAGTCCGTCACACCATTTTTATGTTGGAAATGGTCATGTTTGCCATTTCCAAAGTGCAAATTGTCTGGTCATTTATACGTAATAACAAGTGAATATTAGCCAGTGCGATATTTTAAAGGCAAGAATCGTCAGTTTTGCCCTTTTTTTTTTTTTTTTACAGCAGGCATTGCATGTTTAGCCATTTTCCACGCTGGAATCACGTGTTCAGGCATTTTAGGGCGCGAAATCTGGGCTCGTAAAGTCAGTTTCGTCATTTTTAGAGTGTGAATTCAGTCAATTTAGTCATTTTCAAGGCACTAATCGTCATTTTTGCCATTTTTCAGGCCATAAAAATAGTCACGTCAAGCCAAAAGCAAAGAATGGTCAGTTTCACCATTCGTTGCTCGCGAATGGTCGATTTTGCACTTTTCAGGGTCGGAATAATCTTTTAGGCATTTTCTGGGTGCGAGTAGTCAGTTTAGCGGTTTTTGGAACGCAAATATGGTCCGTCAAGCCAGAGACGCATATGATCAGTATTGGCCAATTTTCGCGCGCGAATTGCCAGTTTTGATATTTTTAGCGCGCAAATGGTTGATTTTGTCATTTTTGGCGCACAAATAGTTGATTTAACCATTTTTAGCGACAGCTTAACCATTTTTAGGCCGCTTCAAGTCCGTTTGGCTATTTTTTAGAGCGGGAATTTCCGGTTTGGCAATTTTCAGGGCGCGAATACAGTCAGTTCAGCCATTTGCTAGGCACTAATTGTCAGTTTAACCATTTTGGGGTGTGATTGCAGTCAGTTTAGCTGTTTTTATGGTAGGAATAGCCGTAGTTTGGCTATTTTAAAGCAGCCAATGGCTGTAAAGCCATTTCTAGTAGAGCGAAACACGATCGGCGGCTGAATCTTTCTATTTTGGGGTTTCTCTACACAGGGAAACCGAAAATTGAGACAAAATGTTTGTTTTGTCACCGTCCGCTCGTACTGGTGATCCTGGAGTCAATATAATCGGCTGATACCGACGACCATGACGTGAAATATTCATTTCTGGGCCGTTTAGGGCACAGTATTTTCCTGTTGATAACGCATCGAGGGGACTAGTAAAATCTCGTCTGTCTCAGAACAGAACCTTTCACCCTAAAATTTGAGAATATGACATTCCCTCGTTAGATTTTGGGAGGTACTTTTGATTATGTTTATGCGAAAGTGACCTCGCGACTTCAAGAGAGGGGCCATGGCCCCTGTGGCCCCTCCCTTGTATCCGCCACTGGCGTAAAGACAGTGAGTGTGTAAGGGACGGCTGGCCAGATGAAGTGGAAAAGTCGGTGGAGCCGTATTTAAGAAGAAGAGACGAGCTGAATATTGAAAAGGGAGTACTGATGTGGGGATACCGCGTTTTGATGCCAAGAGTATTCCATGAAAAGTTATTGAAGGAGCTTCACATTGCTCATCATGGCATGGTCAAGATAAAAAACAAGGCTAGGTCCTTATTTTGGTGGCCTTCTCTCGATCAAGATATCGAGCGCTTCGTTCGAAATTGTCCAATTTGCATGGGGCTCAGGGATGAACCCGAAAAAACGGTGCCGAAGCCTTGGTATAAAGTTCAGTATCCGTTTGAAAGGGTGCACGTCGATTTCTTGGGACCCTTCAAGGGTAAGATGTTTTTCATCATCACTGATGCGTTTAGTAAATGGGTGGAAGTTTACAACATGAATAGGAACACCGACACGATGGCTACTTTAAATAAATTAAGAGATGTGTTTTCCAGATACGGACTCCCTAAAGTTCTAGTTTCAGACAACGGTCCACAGTTTTCGTCATCACAGTTCGCGAACTTTTGTGAGTCAAACGCTATCCACCATGTCAAAACGTCTCCTTTTCATCCGTCAAGTAACGGTGCGGCAGAGAATAGCGTTAAGAGTATCAAGAACGGGATGAAAAAAAATCGTCAAGATTCGAACTCTGGTAACAATATAGATACGGCTATGTCACTATATTTATTCAATAACAGGACATCAATGCATTACACGACTGGAGAATCGCCAGCCAAGTTAATGTTCGGAAGAGAACTGAGAACTAGGCTGGACATTTTAAGCAAGGACTTCACGAATGAAAAGACAGTTGATAGTTCAAGAAACAAAAAAGGTCGGATGGTGAAATTCGACAAGGAGGAAACTGTGTACGTTCGCGACTATCGGCCTAATCCAAAAAACCGGAAATGGATAAAAGCGAAGATTGAGGAAGTTCTCGGCGAAGAAACCGGATGGTTTTTCGAAGCCTTGGAAGATCAAATTATTAAAACCGATGATGCTAAAGAGATGCAAAGAAATTCAGTGGGAGGGTGTGAAGTCGCACCATTTTTATAATCAGGTGGAAGATTCTATTTGTAAAAAAGAAAAATTGTCGTTCAGTGTAGTGGTGCATGTGTAATTCGAAGAGTCCGGTATTGACGTCATTTTTGAAAAGCAAACGAACGCTTTTCGTGCAAATAGCTAACCTAACGATAACAAAATCGTTACCATTATAATTTTATTCCCGCTTCCCAGACAGAAATGTTGACAAAAGGTAATTATAGAGCAGGTTATAACATCTCGAGCAGCAAGCTCCCAAGGTATATAGACTACAGAGGTATGCTCTTAACATTTTAGCCTATCATAAACATTCGCGCCATGACGTCATGGGGTTAGATTTATTTGAAAGTCAGATGGGGCAGGTATTGCATTATCTCACCGTCAATATTTTTTAGTAAGAAGAAACATTAGTTCAAGCGTTAATTTTTTAAGTGATCGCAATCGCTAATTATATTTGAACCTTTTTCCTACGCCTTAATCTTGAAATTCAATTAGAATGAATCAAATCAGGATTTATCAATTCGTTATTCTTTTCATTTTTTAAATATTTGTTTTATCCGTCGATACGGATTTTCTCTTATTGGTTTCTTTTTCGTAGTTGAGGTATTTTACTCTAATAAAAATACGGATTCTCGCAAAAGCTTTGATCAATATTTTTTGACAAAATATTGTTGCCTATGAATGAGCATGTTTCTTGCACTATTTTTCTCATTTTTTTCAAACCAGCACCCTGAAGGGTGCCAAATGCTGCCTCCATTTCTTTGAACTCCTTCTCCCATTGTGGGGATGGGACACAAAGTCCACCCAATGATAGACATTGCACCCATTTTGGTGCCATTGCGTATGAGTGGTGGCTTTTTTCTGCCCCCTCTTCAAGATTCGCACATTGCACCCTCCTCGTGACCATAACTAAATTTGAACAAAATACAAAAATACATGATAAATCACCTGAAAGTTACTGTACCTAATAACATGCTTCCGTCACCTGGGAGAAAATTTTGTCCAAGTAATCTTGATTTAGGCGGTGTGAAACAAAAAAAACGTGATTTGTATGACCCTAAAAGTTCGTTTTTTAGCAATTTAGTACCGTAAGTAACTATCCACGGCATAATGGTATTTATTCCACTGTCTTGGCATGGATTCAGGATTTGTTCAAGAGAGAGGGGCTTGAGAAATTCTACTAAAGATGACTTGGCAGCCATTTGCTGCCTAAAATTAGCTAAATTAGCTATCCCCACCATACAGAATCCTAGACTGACTATACTCGCGCCCCAAAATGGCAAAACTAAATATTTGAGCCATAAAAATAGCCAAACTGACTTCACGCTCCCTGAAAATGGCTAAAACTGATTCCGCCTTGAAAAAAGCTAAACTGATTATACATAAGTGCGCTAAAAATAGCCAAGCTGGTGATTCCCGCTCTAAAATTGTCCAAGCTGACTTTTTTTAAGAGTCATAAAACTGGATCAACTGGCAATTTGTGCACTGATAATGCCTGAACAGATGATTCCTGCTCTAAAAATGGCTAAACAACCACCCGCGCGCCAAAATTGGCCAAACTGACGGTTTTCGCGCCTTGAAGTTGACGTACTATTCACGCCCTATTATAAATGGCCAAACTGACTCTACGCGCGCCCTAAAAATGGCTAGACTGGGCAATCAAGCCACAAAATCGGCAACACCATTCTATGTGCCCCAGACAAGGGCACATAGAGTCAGTTTAACAATAAACTGACGATTCGCGCCTTAAAAAGGCCTAAAACAGATTATTCCTGACCTGAGAATGGCAAAAACGACAATTCCCGCGTCAAAAATAGCCAAACTGAGCCTTCACAATGTCTAAATTTAACATTCGTGCCAAAAAAAAAAAAAAAAAAAAAAAAAACTGGCTATTTACTCCCTAAAAATGGCGTACTCGTACTCAGATACGGATCCAGGATTTGCTCAAGCGAGGGGCTTGGGCTTGGGAGATTGTGTGCTTCGCTAGACTGACTAAAAATGGCTTCACAGGACAGTAATTCACTTCCTAAAAACTGCTAAACTGACTATAATCGCGCCCGCAAATGGCAAAACTGACAATTCTTGCATTTAAAATGTATATTTGCGCCCTAAAAATTGGCATTTACCACTCTATAAAACCGCCAAAATGACTTCACGCGCCCTAAAAATAGCCAAATTGGCGATTCTCGCTCTAAAATGGCCAATATGACTCTAGGCGGCCTGGAAATGCCTTAACAGATTATATTCCTGTCCTGAATACTGCAACCATTAGCGCGCCAAGAATGGTCTAAATAACGATTCGTGCGTAATTGGCTAGAAGTGACTAATTGAGCCCGCCTATGCTGTTATGTTTGGGCAAAGTATAACTGACGGTTCGCGCCCTGAAAATGGTAAAATCAACCAGTCGCACGCCAAAAATGCCCTAACTGACCATTATCGCCTTGGTTTGACGCCCTATATAAATGTCATGCTTCAAGACTACACGCCCTAAAATTGGCCAAACAGACTATGCAAGCCATGAAATCGGCAAAACTAACTCTATGCGCCCCAAAAATAGCTTAACTGACGATTCGCGCCTTGAAAATGCCTAAACACAGACGATTCCTGTCCTTAAATTGGCCAAACTGACCATTAGCGCTTTAAAAATAGAAATTTATCGCTCTAAAAACAGCAAAACTTACCATTTTGACTAGTAAAACTGATGATTCGAGCACTGAAAATATCGCACTAACTCTTCATGCCTTAGAAATGACCATTCTGACATTTTGCGCCGTAAAAATGGCCAAACTGGCTATTCACGTCCTAAAATTAGTAATACCAACTCTACATATATAGCGGCCCGCGAGATTCGTGCTTTGAAAGGTCCGAAACGGATGATTCATGTCCTGAAAATGCAAAATCGACCATTATCCAGCATAAAAAATGGCCAAACTGAACCTCATGCCCGGAAAATGTCTAAATTGACGATTCGTTCCCTAAAAATTGCAAAACTTTAACCGAGAAAAAATTGCTCCCAGGGTGGGACTCGAACCCACGACCTCCTAGTTTTGCGCCAGGCGCTCTGCCACTGAGCTAGCCTGAGAGGCTCTCGGAACTCAAAACAAGTAAAAAATGTTAAGTATTTAGCTTCAATAAAGTTTAATTCTTTATTTTCAGCCTCCCCACTCCCTCGAATTCACTGCAGGGTGACTAGGGTGGTGCGGTGAGGGGGGAGTAATCCCTTGAAAAGTCCTAAGACAAGGGTCGTCTAATTTGCAATTAATTAATTGCTGGGACACGTAAAGAAAAAAAGAACAACATCGAGAGGTTATACACGAGTTGGATGATGGAGTTAGCCCGGATTAGGGTCGCGGATCAATAGTGCAGCCACGGAAAGTTAAACAGCTTACAGCCGTAACTCAGTAGGTTCAATGACGTGCCTTAAAGAAAAGTGGGTTAGCATGATCAGGAAAAAAGGTGAGGAGAAAGGCAGCAAAGAAACAGAAAAAAGGATATCTACCACGGGACGATTTGATTGTTTGAAGAGAAGCATTGCGGTTAATGAAATAAGATGGCAATTATCTGGCGGCTGTTTGAAGAAATTGAGTTACTTTTATTTTATACTTGCCGTCTTTCTTCAATTTTGATGGTAAAGTATTCAGGGGAAGGGTCTTGAAATTTAATCCACCTCCTGAATCGAAAAGAATTCGTGGGCACTGGGTTATAGCTAGCAAAATTATTATAATTTCTTCGTTGTTAGTGCTACGACCCAATTTCAAGGTGACTAAACTTTACTATAGTTGCCGCAGATTTCCCCCTGCCCATCGGACGGGAGGGGTGGAGACTGACGTCACCTGCAGTCCTTTGCTCCCGATTGCTCACCCCAGAGCAGCAGAGCAAGTTAATTTTAAAATTGAAGTTTATGAATTCTCAAAAATCACACCCCAATAACGATTAATAATGTACTGGGTCCAGCGCAATGGCGGTTCGGACTGCTCGTGACGTACGTGAAGGACAGTGATCTGCGGCACCTATAGGAAATTTAGTCACCTTGACCCAATTTATTCATACTTATGGTGGTAGAGAGCTCACAAAATAGCTCTTTTTCAGTTGACCGGGTGTTAAGTTATTTCATTATCAGCGGTTCCTTCCATCTCAAGATCTTACTACTTCTGAATTTTTCTGAATTCTGAAGATTCACCACCATCAAAATCTCGGAATTTCACAGATGGAAGAAAAGGCTACGATGCTAACCATGTCAACATGGCATTAGACGGGACGAAGAGGACTCAAAGGAGATATTTGCGCTTTGCCTGCAGTCGTCTGCGCTTGAACAATCCTAATAAATGCTTTTAAATTGTTATTTTCGGCATTCTAAACTATTCCCACATGTATCTGCACGGGGAATGAATAACATTAACAAGGACAGATCTAGTTATGGATCACACCAATACCGACAAATACCGATACTGATATTGAAGGGTATAGTCGAGACGAGGTGCTCGGGGAAATTTTATTAATTAAAAAAAAGTATAAAAATAAGCACGAAAGTATATAATATAGTAAGTAAGCGCCTCGAACCAAGAATGGAATAGAACAGGTCACGATATGAGAGATAAGTTAACAAACTATCCTCCTCTGTCATAATAAATTATTGGTGATCCTGCCGAAATGAACGAGTAAGTGGACCCGCATTGCGACCAACTTCGGTAGTCAAGAAGTCGGGAGAAGAAAGGGCGAAACAAAAAAGAAGGCGCTGAGACCGGGAGTTTTTGGGCCAGCACCGGAGCTCGGGGAAAGTCGTCTAGACGGCGGCAACCATAGCAAAGGATAAAACCATGAGGAAGAAGGTACGTTTCAGGGGGTAACAAGAGAAAACGAGTGAGCACCGGTCCTTTCTCTGCTGTGCCCCGGCGCCATCCAATTGCTGATCGCCGGTCTCCGGGCGTTCGCTGTGGCTCCGTTGACTCTGTTGTTGAGCGGTTGTTCCATCGACGGCTCACCCGTAGGTCGGACTGTATGTCCATCATATTCGTGAGTAACCAGTGACCCCCTCATTAACAACTCGCACTAATGTAATACCGAGCCCTATTAGTCGACCTTAGCGTAATTAATAAATATACACCCTTTTCCACAAGTTGTAATGGCAAAAAAAGAATAAAAAAGACTTGAAAATAATCCTAAATTTAACATACCGCTTACACTATCGGTATCACTAGTTTCTCTATGACCGGCAGACAGCGTCCGGAGTCAGCTGTTGCTCGTATCCGTCTGTCAACGGCGACTGGGTCTGTCCGTTAGCAGCGTGAGGGCTGGTTCCCTGGGACTGTCTTCTCGGACTTCTCAACTGTGCGATGTTTTCCGGCGACTTCCGTTGATCAGTGGTCCTTTCCAGACAGAGTGGTGGAAATGTGAAAGTGACCGCCTTTTTGGTTACCGGCCTTTCATCGTTTGTTTCTGGATCTAACGCGTCTGGGGGGAGGCAGTAGCGCGAAGCTGGTTCGCGTGGCGCTTGACCACACATTTATTGTCGAGGCGGACCATGTATATTAAACGTCCAAGCACTTCGATGACGGTGCCCAAGCGCCATTTGTCGGAGCCCGAAAAATTTCGAGACATGACGCGTTGTCCAAGAGCAAACGATCGGGAGGACGGCAGTGGACCGCTGGGTGATTGTTCAATTGTTGTCGCTGGGCGTAGTATATGAAGACGCGTCCTTAGTTGTCTACCAAAGAAGTGTTCGGCGGGTGACTTTCCCGTAGAAAGCGGAGTCACTCTGTACTGACTGAGTATAATGGTCTGGATATGACCGTCTATGTCCAAGTGCTGTTCATACAGCAAAGCTTTCAATTTTCGCTTAAATGTTTGTCGCCGGGTGGTATGGGGCTGATGTTCGATGGGCGGTGCCGAGCGACTCACAGAATGCCTCGAATTCCTCCGATGTGAAAATCGAGGCATTGTCTGTGACTAAAACATGGGGAATGCCGTAGCGTGCAAATATGCGTCGGAATGCTGCGATTGTCGATTTTGATGTTGGGGGCTTGCTGAAGCTTTCGATTTCCAGCCATTTCGTGTGTGTGTCGATGACAATCAAGAATTGTTGGCCGTTGATCGGGCCTGCAAAATCTGCATGTATGCGCTGCCAAGCTTCCGTGGCCCGTTCCCAGGGGTGTAACGGTACTTTTTGTGGGTTATGTTGTACGGCCACGCACGCGGGACATGAGCGTACCATCGCTTCAATGTCGTGGTCGAGACCTTGCCAGTAGCAGGTTGATCTGGCCAGCGCTTTCATTTTCACAATGCCACTGTGTTGCATGGAGCTCATTTAGGACGTACGGCTGTAACGCCTCCGGGATGACTACCCTAGTTCCTCGCATTATGATCCCATTATGCAATGATCCTTATTCGTGTGGTACAGAACGTCTTTGGCTGTGAACGCCCAATTTTTCATCGTGGTAATGAAGTTTATGGCGTTTTCTGAAATGGTGTACGCTTCGTCGGTAACGTCGGGGTATGCCAACGGCAAGGGTGCGCGAGACAGGTAGTCGGCTGTTTTCATATCGCAACCTGCTCTGTGCTGGATCGTGTAGTCAAATTGGCGAAGAAAAATGGCATAGCGGGTAAGACGCAAGGCAGAAATCGACGGTAGATTCTTTTGCGGATCGAATATGGAACGAAGCAGGCGGTTGTCCGTTACCAATAAAAATTTAGTGTCGTACAGGTACTGGTAAAATCGTTTTATGGCCCAATATATAGCCGTGGCTTCTTTGTCCAAATGACTGTATCTGCGTTCAGCCGTAGTGAGCGAGCGCGAAATAAAAGCAATCGGTTTGAGTGTGCCATCCACGGAGTGCGACAGAGTTGCTCCTAATCCGTACGGGCTGGCATCCGTTTCGAGAACTAACGGAAGGTCAGGAGAAAAGGTTGTTAAGACTCGATCACTCGTGATTTCTGTTTTCAGCTTCTGAAACGCCTGTTGACACGCTGTGGACCATTGGAAAGGAATTCCTTTTTGGAGTAATGCGTTCAATGGATGAAGTAATGTCGAGGCTTGCGGTATGAATTTGACATAAAACGTAACGAGACCCAGGAAGGAGCGTAGTTCATCCACGTTTGTGGGCGCAGGCGCGTGTACGATTGCCTTGACTTTGTCGGGGTCCTTTTCGAGGCCTTTATCCGAGACGATGTGGCCCAGATAACGAATACGCCTGACGAAAAAACGACACTTATCCTTATTTAAGTGAATGTTGCACGAGCGCATGCGGTCTAAACAGGCGCGTAACCGATCATAACATTCGGCTTTGGTTTTGCCGAATACGACAATGTCGTCGAAGTACGAAATACAACCGTCAAGGCCATCGAAAATAGGGGCCATTATCGAGTGAAAGATGCTAGGGGCAGAGGCAAGTCCGAAAAATAAACGTTTAGCCTTGTAAGTACCTCGGTGTGTACTCAAGGCGGCTATTTTAGCACTTTCATCGTTTAGTTTAACGTAGAGGTAAGCCTTGTACAGATCTAAAACACAGAAGTAGGAGCTACCGTGTAGCTTATTAAAGAGATCTTCAAGTTTAGGAATTGAATAATGCGCCGGTTGTAATTGGCTGTTGACTGTTACCTTGTAATCAGCGCAGATACGTACTTCTCCGTTTGGCTTTGACACGATTACTGAAGGTGTACACCATTGGCAGTAGTCGACTTTTTCAATGACGCCCTGGCGTTCGAGGGAATCTAGTTCCGCGTCGACCTTCGGAATCAAAGCGAATGGCACTGGTCGTGGTGGCCGATATACCGGGGTGGCGTTAGGCTTGAGCTGTAACGAACAACAAACCTGCGGTATTTCGCCTATGTCGGCGCGGAAGACGTCCGGGAATTGAAGGGGTATGTCATCCGGAACCACGTCGGTATGCATAACGTCCATGTGGCTGTGTTCCTGGTCAAACGAATCCAAATCCATTATGTGAAGTGACCTGATCCAGATTCGGCCCATAATCGGGGCAAACTGTTCTGACACAATGAATAATATTTCATTAGACATATTGTTTTTATATCGTACAGGAACTTCGATGTAACCCAAGGACGTAATCAGATGTTTGTTGTACGTTCGAAAACGTACGTTCGGACACGTGCGTATCTGGCAGTGCAAGTTCAGCTTACGGTACTCCGAATGGGACAAAATCGTAACGGGGCTACCGGTGTCCACCTCGAATTTTTGTACTTCACCTTGGAGTTGTACCTGGACGTAAATTTTACTGGCGAGTGAATGTAGTGATAATTCAAAAATGGTCGTTTTCGGAAGTGAAAGGGAACAAACGTCAAGTTCTTCCGCATAAACGACATTAACGTCTTCTTGTTAGCGGGTCGGGGTGCGCAGATCCGTTGTAGGGCCGCTCCCTGATTGTTAAGTTGCGTAAGCAACGCCCGTAGGACATCGGCATTTTCGGCCATGGTAACACGATCGCGAGCACGAACTTAAACAGAGCGAACAAGAAAACCATCCCATCCTCGTCGCCACTTTAATGTTCTTCTTTTGTATTAAAGGAGTCGGTATTCGAAAGAAAACGCGTAAGCGGTATATATTTTGAATGTGAACATAAATCATACAAAGCATAAAATCAAAAGCAATGAACGTTAACTGAACGAGTAAGATAAAAAGATAAAGGATAAAGGATACGTAATTGAAACTTCAAGAACGCAGTGACGTCACTGGAGTCGGTACACTACAGTCTTCCTTAGCTACAATCGCCAATAAATTACAAATGTAACGATTTTGCTATCGTTAGGGTAGCCATTTGCACGAAAAGCGTTCTTTTGCTTTTCAAAAATGGCGTCAATCCCGGACTGCTCGAACTACACCTGCACCACTAGGTACACTGAACGACAAACGAACGAACCTTCTATGGTGTAGATAGTGCTGCACTGAACAGACCGAGGTTTCACAAAAGAAACGCTTTTCGGACTGTTCGTGCAGTCCAGAGCAACTCCGGACGATAAACGAACGAAACTAACCAGTTTTGTTGTTGCTTTCGAATCGTTCGTATGAGTCTTTTTTTTGTGTGTAAAATAATACATTACAGCTTCGATACCAAATAGGCGATTTTCTTTTCGATGTACCTACTTGATTTTGAGGGGCGTTTAAGCCCTCAATCTCACTTTAAACAGTATAAATGGGTCATTAATTTTTACATTGAACCGCGCTAAAAACATTAGTATTCACTCGTGCGTAAAGTCAAAAGGGAAAATACCTACAACAGAAACGTATAGACATATCAAAAGAACCATCCATAGAACAATGTCTCTATTCAGCGGGTGAGATATTCACTCGAGCTGCGCCATGTGACGCGGGAGGCGGGAAGACGGCGTTATAAATTATTGTGCCCGACGCCGTCACTCACATTCCTTGTCAATTGCAGCGTTTGGAGCTTGTCTGCGAAAAAGCGACCTTTTCTTTTCACGTTTGTATATATATACGCCGACAATGATGTTTCCCCCCCCTTCCACCCCCTTTTGTCGCCGGCGGCGGAGGCAGAAGTCGAAAAGGGTGCAAAAGGTTCCGTTAATGTCGGTGAAGCTGAATTGTGGTTGTGAAGGGCAGAGAGGAGATTTTTATTTTTAAAGAGAAAAACAGCCGGGTGTAGTGCGTGAGAGAGAGAGAGAAAAAAAAAAGACAGAACGGAAGCTTTCAGTAGAAAGGGGTGGGTGTGAGGAGGGGAGTTTCGATGTGACGCGCGAAAATGAGAGGCGGAGGAAAGAGATCGTTTCCTTCCTCACTTTACCACCCGCGGCAGTTGAGCAAACCGAGCGTGAAAAATGCTCATTAGCGGGATTAATGGGTAAACTGCAAAATAAGAGCGAAAACAGGGTAATGGGTTATAGCGTAGAAAGGTTTTAAAGCGAGCAAGAAAAGGAAAGGATTTGAAAATGTCAAATTAGCACCCCCTGCTTTTGGAACTAAATCTTTTAACAAACAGTCAAATGAGAAAGGTCTCCGCCGACCTAAAACCTAAGCCAGGGAACATTAGAAGTATTCTGGCTTCAACTCTTGTATAATTTATTACACTGGGGAATCGTCCAAAATCATATCAATTTATTTCTCGCTCCTCTCGAATGGACTCTGGAAAGAGCGTATAATTAAACCATACTCTCAAGCCTCACTATAGTCGCACTACTATTAAATTGGCAGAATTTGCAGAAATGAGGGTATTTCAAGAGACAAAAGCTTTCTCGCTCATATAGCGGTTTTCTATTACAGAGCGCGGAATTGAACAATCTCGTATTACGCGTCTACGCTCAGTACTTCTGCACGAACAATAAGCGAGTGGAAATTAGGGAAAGAAAAGGATGGATACGTGAAAATTTAATTAAAAACCTCGATGCCTGGAACATCGTACACAGCAGGGAAAGGCGCCGTGGCGTTCTCAGGGTTAAAGAGCTGAAATTGCCCGAGCGAGAAGTCGCAGAGAGTGTTAAAAAGAGGTAAACTTTTTTCATCCCATGAAAAAGTAACGCGTTTTTCGAAGACTGTGGCAAACTTTCTATTCAGACCGTATACCTTCAAGTTCTCCAGTTCACAGTTTCAAAAGTTTGAATCCCAGATTTATTCGAAAGGATAAAAAGGAATTTCTCTGTCTAAATTAAACTATTGCGTCCAACAGGAACACCCTTATTATGCATTTCATTTGGTGTAAAATGAGCTACTGGCAGGAGCGAGGTGCTGTACGTACAGTTTAGAAATAGACCTTATGCTAGAGGCATGATATTGCCGTTTCATTCTTTAGAAAAGGCTTAGTCTCAAACAACAATTCACCAACAATTCAAGGTGCATCCCAGAGCGCCCGAAATGTTGGTTCGAACTGTCGTAGTCCTTGAGTGATGCTAATTCGTGATAGTTTCGTGTGCTCCTTTCTAAGAATTTTCGTCTGTATCTGACCTGGAGAATATAACGTTACAAGTGATATCAGCAAAGAGTGTGGGCTGACTATTCGGTTGAGCCCTTGAAGTCCACAATTGGTGCAGAAACACGGCGGTAATTTCCGTAACGCGGAGTAGGCGAGGTATGATTGGAGGGGGGTGTCGAGGAAACACATGTACAACTCCCCTTAACCGCTATAATAGGTATGGACTGAGAGCCGGTGGTAGCAAATTCGCGAATTTTCGTGATATTATTGGAAAATTCTCGTTATGTGACAAACAAGATACGTAGATGCCTCAGGGCAGGGGAAACTCGTGATCTAGGCTCTAGGGGACCGTCCAACGAACACGGACCTCAGAACTAACAGAACAGAACTAAAGCTTAAAGGGCCTAGCCTCCTCGTATGGCGCCATCCTAATCTTAAGAAAAAAGGAAAATAATGTCTTTGCAAGCGAGCTCACGCAGTAAGTTGCTTATTTTTTTTATTTTTTTACATGCATGTCCATCCATAGTTGGATTGAATTTTTCTCGAATTAGTAGGATGAATGCCCAGAGATTGCGGTTCTCCAATTGCTAGTATTTTCGTCTTTATGTAGCACTGATACTTCTTCAGTCATAGCTGACAGATTGGGACACCTATTTGAACGAATTCCAATTGATGTGGTCCATTGTATCCAAATACATTCATTATTGTTGATGGAAGTTTGTTCTTACAGAACACCAACACACAAAACGATCTCGACATGTTGATCTTGACATGTAGAAAACTACTGTTGATAACAACACTACAATCGACAGTCGCTATCAACTGTCGTTTTGACTGTTGCTAACTTTACAGAACAGGCCCCCTGGATCGCGCACTGAAAGGGGCTATACCGTTATATCTTGACAATGATTGAGCGGGATCTAAAGATGGCGTTCGCCAAGTCCTTGACGGCGTGACCGCTCGTGACGTACGCTTGTACGCCTAATCATTTTATTTTATAAGTTGAATGCGCCGAAAATGCACCCTAACTAAACTTTTTTTCGCGTCACGTATGGCACCCGCAACGCAATCTTCGAGGTTCGCACAGGTCTTCTTCCATTCGGGACAATGGCTTCATATCCTTTGCAGAGATACACCGCGATGGATAGCGGAGGCGGGGGCGAGTCCTCAGGCTATGACGACATAGGCGTGCGGAGAGCGCGGACGGGACCGCTGACAGGATGCTGATGTCATCTTCTAGACACAGTGGTGGGGGGGGGGGGGTACTAAGCCATGCGAGGAGCACTGACGAAGTTAACACGGGGTACCCGCGGCGGTTGGCGGGGGGCACTGGCACAGAGATATTGTTCAGGAGGGCTGTTGGACGGGGGCAGTCGAGGGGTGGCCGAGGGCAGGCGAGGGGGCTGTTGGGCGGGGGCAGGCGAACTGGGGGCGGGGGCTGTGTCCGGCGTTGTCACCAGGGGAAGGTCATTTGGGAGAGAGGAGTTATTGTCTTACTGTCCTGTACGCCTCATAGCCGCCTTTTTTACCTACTCCGATCGTTGAATCTAGGGACTCTGCGTGAATTTTCCGTCGGACGCGGTAACTGGACAATAAATGAAGAGAGGCTACGAGAATTTTTCAAAGTAAATGCTGTGGAAGAGGAAAGAAAGATGTCGGTTTTGGTTACGGTGATGGGCACCGAAGCATATGAGTACCTTCGAGATCTATGTGATCCGGATCTTCCGTCTCGAAAGCCTTTCGATGAAATATGTTCGATTATGTCACGGCAATGTTCTATAACTGTCTCTGTGTTCCGTACTGTCTGTGGAATCCGTAGCTCAGTGGTTCACCCATGTAAATAAATTGCCTCAGGGTGCCTGCCAGTTTGGTCCTCAATTGGAGTTCGCGGTAAAAGACAAATTTGTTTGTGGTATGATCAGGGGTGGGCAAATTACAGCTTTTTGAGTAATTAATTACAAATTACAAATTGCTTCCAAAAAAGAGGATTAATTACAAATTACCAATTACTTTTCACTTCCACGATTAAATACAAATTAAAATTACTCTAATTGAATTACTTTTTCAATTACCAATTACCCAAGAGAAGGATTTGTGGAACACGCAAGTGTCTTGCTCTTGTTCGATGTCATTTTTTTAATGCGTCCAGCCAACGAACGTAAGAACAGATCTTTGAGATAGGAAGCAGGAACAGCATAGCCCCAAGATGCCAGACGTGTCGCATGAGTAGGGTTGCGAAATGTCCGGGGTCTAATTTGGCTAATTTTGCCCCACATTCCGGCCTGCGAACTGTCACGGGGAACCCCGGATAGTCATAGTTTGCTAATTTGGCTAATTCGCTAATGGCTGATTCTTGGTCTCGCGATGCAACTTCCAGTCTAAAATTAAGAAAAAAAATCTCTGATTCGCGGTACATGGAGGCCATTCTATTCTGTTCTAAATCTAAAACCTAAAAATTGAGAAACATCACTAATTCACGAATTAAGTGTCGTGAAATTTATAATTTCAGACAGAAATGAATGGATAGATAAAAATTTTTTGGTTTGAAAAAGAAAAAAATATATACATTTATACTTTAAATTCGCACCTTCTGAAGGCATTTTTGTGGCTAAAATTCAGAAAAATGGCAAATTCATGCATGGCTATAGTACAATATTAAAAAATACGCTAATTCACGGCTAGAACTGAAAAGAAGCAATAATCTATATCTATAAAAATGTAAAATGTGAAAAACCGCTAATTAGCGAGTAATATTTAGAAAACAAAATATTCAGCCTGGGGGCCTATTCTCTAACTCCGAAGCAATAGCTTTTTCGCAGTCATATGTTTATTTCATTAATTTTCTTCAAACAAATGAATGAAATAGACACATGGCTGGCGAAAAAAATATTGCTTGTTGTTAGAGAATAGGCCCCCTGGTCAAAATTAAGAGAAAGGTTAATTTTGAGCCTAAAAATGGAGAAAATTCCTAATTCGCGGCTAAGAATGGAAAAAATCGGCAAGTTTACAGCTAAAATTGCGTCAGACGCCAATTTGTGAGTGAAATTTAGAAAATTCGCTAATTCACAGGTTTGAAACGCTACGGCGCGTCGCCGCCACAATTTTAAAAAAGCGCCAATTCGCGGTTGAAATTGAGAACAATTCTTATTTGCACCAAAAACTGAATATACGTCAATTTGTGAATTCTGAAGGCAACTTTTCAGGCTGAAATTGAAAACAAAAACAAACAAAAAACGCCAATTTCTGGCAATAGGTGAAGAAACCACTAATTCGCGAGTAAACTGAGAAAAATCGCTCATGCATTGCGTATGGTGAACCAAGAAAATCCTAATTCATGAAAAGTCCCCATATTTTGCTGCTAATATTGAGGAAAACACGTAAGAAAAACGTTAATTTCCAGCTGAAACTGAGAAAAGTGCTAAACCCCTGGTAAAAAAATTAAAAAAATCGGTAATACACTGCTAAAATTGAGGAAAACGCCAAAACTCGTGGATAATTGAGAAAAATCGCTCACGGGATAAAAACGATAGCTTGTTGCTAAAGTTGAGAAAATGCGGAAATTCATGGCTATTGGAGGGGTGGGGCAAAACGGCTAATCTGCGGCTGAAATTGAGAAGAACGCTACACTCGGCCAAAATTGAGAAAAGCGCTAATTTGCGGGTAGAGTCCCAAAATCGCCCTTAACTGAGAGATTGAGGCTATGATGAGGCCAGCAAGGTGTCCAGATTCAAGAGTGTGCTGGCTGGGTGGAATGAAGACTAAAATGTGAAATACCCGCCTTCTTTCAAATTTATGAGATTTATCTGACCCCCCCCCCCCGGACAAATTAGTACTTACGCCACTGGTTTGGGGTTTCGATCTTTGAAACTTTTGTACCGTTTTTCTCAAATTTCAAATTGGCAACCCTAAGCTCGAGGATATCGCTCGTGTCATAATTGCTTTGAAACTCTTATTTTTCGGAGAATTTCATGCAAAAACTCCTCCAAAAGCTCCAAGTAAGGCGACAACGGTCCACAGTTTTCGTCATCACAGTTCGCGAACTTTTGTGAGTCAAACGCTATCCACCATGTCAAAACGTCTCCTTTTCATCCGTCAAGTAACGGTGCGGCAGAGAATAGCGTTAAGAGTATCAAGAACGGGATGAAAAAAATTCGTCAAGATTCGAACTCTGGTAACAATATAGACATGGGCGTAGCCAGCGGGGGGCAGGGGTGGACAGTTGCCCTCCGCTAGAATCAAAAACGCCAATTTCGTGGGGCAGCTGCCCACCCCCAAAATTCCAAAAATATCCAACACAAACACAGATTTATTATATTTCGCTCTATAAAACCAATTTTGCGGATTTTTCTCACTAAAAAAAAAAAAAAAAAAAAAACACACATTTTCGCACATCGGTGTCACCAAAAATAAGAAATTTGCGGATGTTTGTTGCTGAGAAACCGATTTCGAGGTTCGGCTTAACTTGGAAACCGATTTTGCTGATTTTTCGCACTAAAATACCATTTTCGCCAGGTTCGACGCGCAATTTTGTGTGTTTGGGTTAGCTCAAATCGTGTTTAGCCTGCTGCTGGGCCATACAGACTTATGGCGGGAGAGAAACTGCCAGCTCTGCTTACCGTCTCAGGTCTAAAATTTATAAAGTTTAGCTCCAAAAGTATCACTCTCCGGCGTGGGAGGGAGAGAAGTTTCAATTTTTCGACATAAAATGCGAAATAGAAGGCTACAAACGACAGGTTTCCAGCAGATATTTATTTTTTGACGGATAGTGGCCGTTTTTAGTCTCGCAATTTTAGTCTCCGATGACCGTGAATTGACGCGATTCTAACCTCCAGATCCTGTTATAAGCCTGAAAAAAGGCAATGGTTTATCTGTTATTTTCGCCAGTGAATCTGCCCACAGGCGTGGTGGATCCAGTTTTTCCTCAGTGGAGTCGCACAGAATCCCCCCCCCCCACATTTAACTCGTGAATCAAATTTACGTTTTTCTTTAATTTTAGGTGAAACTGAGTGCTTTTTCTCAACTCTGTCTCGAACTATAGCCTATTTTTTTCATTTTATCCGTAAAAAGGTCTCAAAAAACCGTGAAATAACGCATTTTTGATTTACTATTTTAATTGCGGCCAGCACTGGGCATCGCCTATAAACGGCGAATAGGTGCGTTCTTTCAATTTCAGCCGCAAAAGAACAGTTTTTCCTCAATGTAACCTGTGAATGAACGCTATTTCTCAATTTTAGCCACGACAACTACACTATAATCAACAAAAAACTGTGACAATTTTGCCAATTCATTTTCCCTCAATTTTAGCCGCAAATTCGTGATTTAAATCTCAGTTCCCCCTTGAGCAATTCCCCTCTTCCAATTTCAGCAGTGAAAAGGTCCACATAATACTCATGTTAACGAATTTCATTAATTTTGATCCGGACGTTACATCAAGAACCTTAAAATAGGTGTTTTCCTCAATGTGCCTTAATTTTAGCCGAAAATAAGAACTTTTTCAGAAATGTGTCGATTGTACCCGCAAACTTGCTATTTGAATGTATAAAAACAGTCAATTATCACTTTTTCGCAATATTCACCGAGATGTTGGTTTGAGAAACCACGAACTGGTGCCTTCTCTCAATTTTACCTGCGTGAATGAGCTCCATTTCTCAATTTTAGCCGTGAATTGGCATTTTTCCTCAATTTTAGCCGCAAGTGAGCGATTTTTCTCAATTCTACATTGAACGCGCAATTTATTTTGTCAATTTTAGCCGTGAAAAGAGCACTGTAAACCGTGAGTTAGCGCATTTTCTTAATTTCGGCCTGGACTTTGGATTGCGAAACCTCAAATTGGCGTGTTTTCTCAATTTCAACCGCGAACAATGAGCCGATTATTTCTCAAGTTCAACGTGAATCAGCGCTATTTCTCAATTCTGGCCGTGAATGGGTGTTTTCGCTCAGTACTAGCCGGAAAATGTCCTTTTCATGGATTTCATCCGCGAACGAGCACTTTTTCTCAAGGCGTGCGCCCCCTCCCCAAACTCTGAATCCGTGTGCCTGGCTGGCTGCCCACCCCTTGATCATGGGCTGGCTACGCCCCTGATACGGCTATGTCACTATATTTATTCAATAACAGGACATCAATGCATTACACGACTGGAGAATCGCCAGCCAAGTCAATGTTCGGAAGAGAACTAAGAACTATAGGCTGGACATTTTAAGGAAGGACTTCACGAATGAAAAGACAGTTGATAGTTCAAGAAACAAAAAAGGTCGGATGGTGAAATTCGGCAAGGAGGAAACTGTGTACGTTCGCGACTATCGGCCTAATCCAAAAAACCGGAAATGGATAAAAGCGAAGATTGAGGAAGTTGTCGGCGAAGAAACCGGATGGTTTTTCGAAGCCTTGGAAGCGACACCAAGATCAAATCATTAAAACCGATGATGCTAAAGAGATGCAAAGAAATTCAGTGGGAGGGTGTGAAGTCGCACCATTTTTATAATCAGGTGGAAGATTCTATTTTTAAAAAAGAAAAATTGTCGTTCAGTGTAGTGGTGCATGTGTAATTCGAGCAGTCCGGTATTGACGTCATTTTTGAAAAGCAAACGAACGCTTTTCGTGCAAATGGCTAACCTAACGATAACAAAATCGTTACCATTATAATTTTATTCCCGCTTCCCAGACAGAAATGTTGACAAAATGTAATTATAGAGCAGGTTATAACATCTCGAGCAGCGAGCGCCTCAAGTTCGTTTGTCAAACCTCGGACTGTTCAGTGCAGCACTATCTACACTGAAAAATTAGAAGGAGCTTGCTGCTCGAAATGTTATAACCTGCTCTATAATTACCTTTTGTCAACATTTCTGTCTGGGAAGCGGGAATAAATTATAAATGTAACGATTTTGCTATCGTCAGGGTAGCCATTTGCACGAAAATCGTTCGTTTGCTTTTCAAAAATGGCGTCAATCCCGGACTGCTCGAACTACACCTGCACCACTACACTGAACGACAAACAAACGAACCTTCTATGGTGTAGATAGTGCTGCACTGAACAGTCCGAGGTTTCACAAACGAACGCTTTCAGTGTAGTTTGGGATTACAAAAGAACGCTTTTCGGACTGTTCGTGCAGTCCAGAGCAAATCCGGACGACAAACGAACGAACCTAAACAGTTTTGTTGTTGCATTCGAATCGTTCGTATGAGTCTTTTTTTGTGTGTAAAATAATACATTACAGCTTCGATACCAAATAGGCGATTTTCTTTTCGATGTACCTACTTGATTTTGAGGGGCGTTTAAGCCCTCAATCTCACTTTAAACAGTATAAATGGGTCATTAATTTTTACATTGAACCACGCTAAAAACATTAGTATTCACTCGTGCGTAAAGTCAAAAGGGAAAATACCTACAACAGAAACGTATAGACATATCAAAAGAACCATCCATAGAACAATGTCTCTATTCAGCGGGTGAGATATTCACTCGAGCTGCGCCATGTGACGCGGGAGGCGGGAAGACGGCGTTATAAATTATTGTGCCCGACGCCGTCACTCACATTCCTTGTCAATTGCAGCGTTTGGAGCTTGTCTGCGAAAAAGCGACCTTTTCTTTTCACGTTTGTATATATATACGCCGACAATGATGTTCCCCCCCTTCCACCCCCTCTTGTCGCCGGCGGCGGAGGCAGAAGTCGAAAAGGGTGCAAAAGGTTCCGTTAATGTCGGTGAAGCTGAATTGTGGTTGTGAAGGGCAGAGAGGAGATTTTTATTTTTAAAGAGAAAAACAGCCCGGGTGTAGTGCGTGAGAGAGAGAGAGAGAGAGAAAAAAAGTCAGAACGGAAGCTTTCAGTAGAAAGGGATGGGTGTGAGGAGGGGAGTTTCGATGTGACGCGCGAAAATGAGAGGCGGAGGAAAGAGATCGTTTCCTTCCTCACTTTACCACCCGCGGCAGTTGAGCAAACCGAGCGTGAAAAATGCTCATTAGCGGGATTAATGGGTAAAATGCAAAATAAGAGCGAAAACAGGGTAATGGGTTATAGCGTAGAAAGGTTTTAAAGCGAGCAAGAAAAGGAAAGGATTTGAAAATGTCAAATTAGCACCCCCTGCTTTTGGAACTAAATCTTTTAACAAACAGTCAAATGAGAAAGGTCTCCGCAGACCTAAAACCTAAGCCAGGGAACATTAGAAGTATTCTGGCTTCAACTCTTGTATAATTTATTACACTGGTGGAATCGTCCAAAATCATATCAATTTATTTCTCGCTCCTCTCCAATGGACTCTGGAAAGAGCGTATAATTAAACCATACTCTCAAGCCTCACTATAGTCGCACTACTATTAAATTGGCAGAATTTGCAGAAATGAGGGTATTTCAAGAGACAAAAGCTTTCTCGCTCATATAGCGGTTTTCTATTACAGAGCGCGGGAATTGAACAATCTCGTATAACGCGTCTACGCTCAGTACTTCTGCACGAACAATAAAGCGAGTGGAAATTAGGGAAAGAAAAGGATGGATACGTGAAAATTTAATTAAAAACCTCGATGCCTGGAACATCGTACACAGCAGGGAAAGGCGCCGTGGCGTTCTCAGGGTTAAAGAGCTGAAATTGCCCCGATCGAGAAGTCGCAGGGAGTGTTAAAAAGAGGTAAACTTTTTTCATCCCATGAAAAAGTAACGCGTTTTTTCGAAGACTGTGGCAAACTTTCTATTCAGACCGTACACCTTCAAGTTCTCCAGTTCACAGTTTCAAAAGTTTTGAATCCCAGATTTAATCGAAAGGATAAAAAGGAATTTCTCTGTCTAAATTAAACTATAGCGTCCAACAGGAACACCCTTATTATGCATTTCATTTTGGTGTAAAATGAGCTACTGGCAGGAGCGAGGTGTCTGTACGCACAGTTTAGAAACAGACCTTAATGCTAGAGGCATGATATTGCCGTTTCATTCTTTAGAAAAGGCTTAGTCTCAAACAACAATTCAAGGTGCATCCCAGAGCGCCCGAAATTTTGGTTCGAACTGTCGTAGTGATGCTAATTCGTGATAGTTTCGTGTGCTCCTTTCTAAGAATTTTCGTCTGTATCTGACCTGGAGAATATAACGTTACAAGTGATATCAGCAAAGAGTGTGGGCTGACTATTCGGTTGAGCCCCCGAGAGTGCTATTCTTGTGGCTGAAATACAGGAATTTACGCCTTCTTGAGGGAAATTCATGGATGAAATAGAGAAAATAGACCGTCTCCAGTTTCGTTAGGTCCAGTTAGGTTAGGTACTAATCAAACTGGCTGACGCGGAAAAAAAAAACTTGGAGAAAAGCGCTAATATTCGTCGCCATAACTGCGAAAAAGTGCTGATTCGTGGTCACACGGTGCAACTTCCAGACAGAAATTGAGAGCAAATCGTCGATTCGCAGTGTAGGACGTCCATTCCGCGGATAAAATGTAGAAATCAATGCGAAAGTGTTGTTTTTGGGCCGAGCCCTCGGCTGCAATTGAGATCACACGCGACTAATTGAAGGCTGCACAAGTAAAAAAATATGGCGGCTACTATTGACAAAAACAACGCTTATTCGGATTAAAATTGGGCCAAAATGGCAAATTCATAACTGAAATGGCGAAAAGTCGTCCATTCGTAAATAAAAAAAAGAGAATAGATATGCTCATTCGCTGCAAAATTATCAGAAAACGCTATTTCACAGCGGAAATGGAGAAAAATCACAAATTCGCGGATAAAGTTTAGGAAAAACGTTAATACGCGAATATGAAAATGAAGAAAATCACTAATTCGCGGCTGATACTGAGAAAACTAGAGAAACTTGCGCCTTCTTGAGGGAAATTCATAGAGAAAATAGACCGTCACCAGTTTCGTTCGGTCCTCAAGCGCACTAAAGTACAGATCGGCAATTTACAACTGGCTGACGCGGCAAAAACTTGGAAAAAAAGCGCTAATATTCGTGGCTATAACTGCGAAAACGCGCTGATTTGTGGTCTCACGATGCAACTTTCAGATAAAAATTAAGAAAAAAACGCTGCGAATTATCGAACAATGCCTTATTATTTCGACTGTGGGTTTATTATTCATGGATGTAATCAAATCCGGCTTGAAATTACATTAAAATCGACACCCCACACCCCTATGACCCCAAATCCTTTGAAAATCCCCATTTTGGACCCGCTTTTGGCCCATAAAACCCAAGGAGGTTATTTGATCAAACTGATCAGATGTTAGGACCAACTAGACCCCAAATGGAGTCTATGTGCGAAAGAACGAGTTTTTTCGAGAAATCCTAGGGCAAGATATGGCCCGGACGGCGGACGGACGGACATTTTTTTTTTTTTATTGCAGATTTGGATTCTACGCACTTTGAAACGTAAAATTACAAATTTTGAGGGGGGGTAAAAAAATTTTTTGTGATACGATTACAAAGACTTATTATTGAGAAATAATAAGCCAAAAATGGTGGATTCGACGTGCGTGGCGGTCATTCCGCGGATAAAATGAAGAAATCAATGGAAAAGTGTTGATTTTGGGCCAAGCCCGCGGCTACAATTGAGAATACACCCTGCTAATTCAAGGCTGTACAAGTAACAAAAACATCGCGGCTAATATTGACGAAAAACAACGCTAATTCGGAATAAAATTGGGCCAAAATGGCAAATTCATGCTAATTCGCTGCAAAATTATCAATAAAACGCTATTTCCCAGCTGAAATAAAGAAAAATCGCTAATTCACGGATAAAGTTGAGAAGAAACGTTAATTCGCGAATATGAAAATGAAGAAAATCACTAATTCGCGGCTGATATTGAGAAAACGGAAATCCGTACAGCTTCTGAAAGATTCGAGGCTCAAACTGAAAAACAGCGCTAATCCATAGCAGAAATTGGAAAACAATTGCTAATGCTAGGCTAAAATCTAAAAAAAAACGCGTCTAAAATTGAAAAAAATATATTTATTAGGGCGGCTAATATTAAGAACTGATAAGAAGTGCTAATTCGTTGCTAAAATTGAAAAAAAGGCTAATCTGTAGCTGAAAATGAGGAATACGCTAATTCGTGGATGAAACATGAAGGAAAATCGCCAGCACAAACGATAGAAGCCCTACTGCGCTGCTAAAATTGAGAAAAAGCGCTAAGCCGTGGCAAAAATTGGGAAAAGTCACTAAATCTTGAAAAATTGAATAAATTCTTCCATTCGTGGGTGTAACTAAACAATAAATGCTAATTCGTAGCAAAAATTGCCATTGCGGTGCTGAAATGTAAAAAAAACGCAGCTAATATTAAAAAATTCATTAATTAGCCCGGCATAAATAAATAAAAACTCTCCAATAGAGAAAAAGTGCTATTCTCTGATAAAAATTTAGGAAAACGCCAATTCGTGGCTAAAATTGAGAAAATTAGCGAATTTGCGGCTAAAGTTGAAGGAAAAATTCGCGGATGAAGTGTGTTAGAATTTCTAATTCCGCCATTTCGTCTTCTGAGGACGACCTTGAAGGTTAAAATTGAGAAAAATCGCAAATTCATGGCTAGAAGTAAAAAAAAAAAAAAACACTGATTCACGGCTAGAACTAAGAAGAAGTGCTAATCCATAGTTCAAATGTTTTTTAAAAAATTGCTAATGCGGTGCTAAAATGGAAAAAATCCGCTAATTTGAGGCTAATTTTGAGAAAATAAGTAATTATACTGGCTAAAATTAAGAGAAATGTTAATTTTCAGCCTGCACTGAAAAAAAGCGCTAATACGCTGCTAAAAATAAAAAATTGCCAATTTGCACTTAAAATACCGGAAAACGCCAATTTGTGGTTAAAACGTTTAAAATTCGTTAATAATGCACGGGTTAGAATCGCTACTAACGCTGCTAAAATCACGAAAAAGCGCCAATTTACGGCTAAAATTGAAAACATTTTCAATTTGCGTCGATAATTGGAAATTAAGCTAATTCGAGGCTTCCTCGGTCAACTTATGGCCATGGGTGAAAACCCCGCAAGTATCCGGCAAAAGCCCGCTATTTTACGGCTAATATTTATTAAAACGCTAATTTTTAGCTCAAACTGAGTAAAGTGCTACTTTCCAGAGCTCTGCTAGAAAAAATCGCTAATTTGCAGCTAAAATTGTGGAAAACGCCAACTCGGGAAAAGTTCAGCGTCATTGCTGATTCACGGAAATAAACAAGCTATTTTGCTTCTAAAGTTGAGAAAAAGCGCATGTTTATGTTTATCCGCGGCTAATTTGCGCTGAATTGTGGGAAAAGCGCTAATTTTCTGGTAAAGTTGACAAAAAGCACTCATTCGCGGCTAAAATGGAGAAATTCGCGGCTTAAACTTGGCATATAAGCGCTGTTTTGCGCATAGGTAGTGGAAATAGCTGTCATTTACCTAAAAAAAGGAAAAGGGCTTGGCTAAAATTAGGAAAATGGCCTTAGAGTTTACCAGTAGAGGTTTATATGTATAATTAGAGACTTTTAGGGGCATCTTGAACATTTTCGCCCCGGGCCCCGGATACGTGTTAGTCCGCCAGTGGCTTTCCCTCAATTATAGAAGCGAATTAGCGCAGTTTATCAATTTTAGCCACGAAATAACGCTTTTTCTCCAAACAATTTGGGTGGAATCGCCGTTTTACTCAAATTTAGCAATGAATAAGCAATCCCCCCCTTCCCTTATATTCTTCAATTTGATCTTATCCAAGTCAAAGTTGTCTCCCGATGCCGCTAATTGACATTTATTAAATTCTAGAATGCGAATCAGTCGTATTTTCACTTTTATACTAACGAATTCGAGCTTTTTCTCAATTTCGGTTACGAATGGCCGTTTTTTTCCAATTCTAGCTGTGAATTAGCACCTTTTTTCACTTCCTTTACCCAGCTTCTTATCGACGAATTAACGGGTTTTCTCAATTTCTGCTACTAATAAGCGTTTTTATTTAATTTTTGATGATAATTACAAATTTTTCTCCATTTTAGTCGTATATTAGCACCATTTTTTCCCTTCTCATCTTTGCGAATCGACGAGTTTGCTCGTGGTTTAACCATTTTTTCCCCCCGTTCTTACCCTGAATTAGCGTCACGCCATGAATTAACGCTTTTTATCTTTTAGGCGGCGGCGGCGGCGGGGGGGACTTGGCATATAAGAGCTGCACAATGGCGTCTAAACCCGTCAAATTTGCGGTTTATCCTCAATTTCACCCGCGAATTAGCTCTTTTTTTTCAATTTTTTGCCGCGGTTTAGCGTTTTCCCAAATTTTAACATCAGCAAATTAAGCGCCCTTTTACAGCACTAATGGGCGGATGTGACCTAAATTTATTAGAACTTTTTTTTTTTTTTTTGCTGCGAATTCACGTTTTTCCATATTTCAGCGACAAATTAGCAGTTTTTTATCACTTTTAGTCATGAATTAGCGATTTTTTTTTCGATTTCAGCCGACTTTGCCCACAGAAACCACGATTTTTCTGTTTTTCTCCATTTCAGAAGCAAATTATCGCTTTCTCTAATTTTTTGTCGTGAATTTGCGCTATTTCTCTATTTTAGCCGCATATTACGTGGAAAGCACCAATTTTCCTGCTACTGAAGTGCAGGCTGGAAAACTAACTCGAGCGATTTCAGCGGAACTCAGAACAAAATAGCTTTATAAAACGTCAAAGGAAAGTGAAATTTTCGATTTTCAAAAAAAAAAAATCAGAACTCCAGAAATGATAATAAAGGCTTCCTCTTCACCGTCCCTATATTCTAGGAAGCAAAGTTATTACTCTTTAATGTCTTCATATTCACGAGAATAGGGCAGTTTAGTGTCGATAATAATTTAACAGTTTATACCGTGTTTATTTCTTATTACTTTGAAAACTCGGTAACAACAGGAAAAACGGTAGACAACTAATAGCTGCAGCGGCGCAACGCCCAGTTATATGGCTTGTTAAAAAGGGGTATAATCGTTTTAATTGTGATAAAACGGTCGAGCGTTGCGTGTAATTTGTGTATTTGCTATCCACGGCTATACCCATTAAGCACAATTAATTCATGCTCGCCCCTACATTGTGCTATCGGAAAACGCACCTAGATCCCCTCTTGACCGTAAATTTAGCGTCCTCGCAATAGACTTTGCTTTTAAAAAAAAAAGACATTTAAATGAATGACTAGCAATACAGAGCTATCATTCTTGGAAGCTTTAAAAGACAAAAAACTGGTTAGCAACAATCCAGAAATTTCAAAGGGACAAGCCCGTTTCATTATTTAGTTCAGTATGGCCTCGACAGTTGCACAAAAACCGGAACGTCAACTGAACTGAAAATTGCTCTCCTGGGGTTGGTGGGAATAGATATTTTGACGGGTCAAATTCCAGTAAAAAATGTCAATTGCCCGGAAAATATTTCGCCTGGTTGAATGCCCAAACACCTGATGGTTTTCAGAGCTTCAAACGTCTCAAACCACGGCCACCGAGCTCTTTTCTCGTATTGACGCTTTCATTAACCCTCCATAGGTAAGGTGAACTCATGGGACGCGTATGGTAAGGTGGGGTCATGCAATACCCATTGTTTTTTGACCTGTTGATCTGATTTTTCTTCAGCGATTTGCTAGAAAATTTGACTAGAGGTCCCTGAAAGTATGCTGAGTACATTGATATGGGTCTCTAAAGTGGCTGGTCCCCACATAAAAGAGCCAAAAATGCGAGAATGGCTGAATCCGACCGTTTCCGTGTGGCACACGTCTACGAGTCGATTTGGCTGATAATTTTACTAGGTGACTATTTACGTATGCTGAATCCGGCGAAATGGGTCGCTAATGTGGTCGGTATCTACAAAAAGAAGTAAAAATGCGAGAATGAATCTTCATCCAGAATATTTTCGTATTCTTCTCTTTCTTCGTCTCTTCTCTCAAGCTCCGCAATCGAATGGCTTCTGAAGTACTAAACCTCGGACTAGCGGTCATTACTATATGAAACCATAAAAAAGAGCGAGATAAACATGCATGGGCGCGTAAAATTACGGAATACATGACTATAAAGTGATCAAGAAATTCGATAAAAAATGTTACGGATTTGGTAAGGTGGGGTCTCACGAAACCCCAACGGCAAGATGTGATCTTTGAAGTTCAACACGGGACACTATTTACATGATACCATTTTGACGTTACGGCTGCTGCAAGAAGACATCCGAAGGAGAGGCTACCCAAGAGCTGGTTAATTTGCATCAATTATTCACCGATACGCGAGTGAAAGAAAACGAGTGAGGTCCCGCTAGACCCCACCTTACATATGGAGGGTTAAAAATGTTTTCATCGTAAATTCTGTGCACTTTGAAGTAATAAAATTCGTCAGTTCCTCGTGCACCCTCCCTGCATTTTATTTAGCTATAATTCTATAAAGGATAGACGAAATAAATATTTTTCGAATTTATGGCAGCCAGGGGAAAGAAAAAGAGCACCGCACAATGCAACGTTGCCGGACTGTGCGTTTTGTTGCCTAACTTAAAACTTGTTTCTAGCATCTGCTTCCCCGTAATAAATTGAGTACAAACCTTTGTTAATCCTTTACTTCCAGCGACTAGGATTGGGCGTGGTTACAAGAATGAGATTTTCCGTCAAATTACGGACTTTTAAATGTAATCTAAACTAGTAAGGCCAGGTAAGGCCCATGTACCTGCTGTATTACTTTTTTTTAATAGCACCACACTTCCATTTTCTTCCGACCGCTAAAGTAAAAAAGTTTCTCAGATACCCATCACATTAAGTAGAAGTTGAAAAAGACCGTGACACACATCTCATTTCTTTAAAAATGTCTCACTCGCAATATCATCATCGTGATGTAAGGAATTCGACGCTAAAATTGAGAGCAAGTGCTAATTCGCGGGTAGAACAGAGAAAACCGTTAATTCATATAGCATACCTAAAATTGAGAAAAATTAATGAACAGATAAACTAAGAGACAGCGCTAAATTGTAAATAAAGTGTACAGCAAGACGCTAACAAACGGATAAGTTTAAACAAATCACAATTTCACGGCTAAAATTGAGAAAAAGCGCTAATTCGTGACACAAATTGGAAAAAATTGCTGATTCGCGACTAAAATTAAGGAAAAAAAACATTAATTCACAGCTTTAAATGGAAAAAAACGTTAATTTACGGTTAAAATTGAGGGTCCATCAACTGGAAAAAGTATAAAGACATAATATTCGAAAAAATAAACTTGAAGGTACCCTTCAAGACACCAAGGGATATTGACTCAGCAGTTTCCAGCTTCACTCAGCTAATACGCTCAGCTTCTCAAATCCCGAGAAGCTTGGTACAAGAGGTTCTCGAAAGCTGTCACACCGACCCCCTCGGAGGAAGCCACCTAGGAATCGCTCGCACAGTACACAAAATTAAAACCCGGTATTATTGGGACACCCTTTATAAAGACACAGAAGAATAATGTACGAACGTGCCCTGACTGTCAATCAAAAAAGTCCCCCCAGACAAGAAAACCCGGGCTGCTCCAACCGATTATCACTACTGCCAACCCCTTTGAAAAAATGTCTATAGATATACTAGGGCCCTTTCGAAAGCCGTTGAAGGGCAACACCATGATCGTGGTAGTGACCGACTTTGCCACTCGATACTCCGTTACCGACGCACTGCTAGACGGAACCGCTTCGAGCGTAGCCAAATTTCTTATCAAAGACAGTATCTGTAAGCACGGGTGCCCAAAAGAAATTTTGTCGGACCGCGGAGCATGCTTCCGCTCAAATCTGGTAAAAAACCTCCTACTCGGAATGGGCTCTACTCCTAAGTACATATACAACTAGCTTCCACTTCCAGACCAACGGGTTATGTGAAAGGCAAAATAAAACCATTGCGACAATGCTTAGTATGTACACGAATGCGATCCAAAACGATTGGGACGAGTTTTTGCCTATGGTAACATTCAGTTACAACACCAGTCTTCAGGAATTCAGGAAACTTTGCAGTGTACCCCCTTCGATTCGAACTCATATAGAAGAAAGTCAAGTCAAGGATGTGACCACATCTAGGTCACCAAGGACAGAGGAAACGAAGAGAGTCAGATAGCCTAGGTCAATTACCCTCCAGGAAAGTTAAAGAGAAAAAGGGATTTAAAACTATACACGCGTAATCTGTAGAAAAGAAATAAGGAGCTCCCCGGCTCATGTAACCCGAGCCGTGTACTACTCCTCAGAAGATGATTCCCTCCCCCAGCCTTGTATTGTATAAATTCTTTCTATTTCGCCGCTTGCCCTAGTTTCTAATTGAAAAAAAAAAAAAAAAAAATCGTAGGTTAAAATAATAATAATCATGAAATATCCAACATTGGTAGCTATAAGGATAGATTTTAAGATTTCTTGTTAGCTCAAGAGGGGTTTGCCAGTGATTTTCCCGTTCAATTTTTGTTTCAGACTTTGTTGTAAACCACCGCCCCTCATGATGCACTTCGACACCCGCCACTAACCATACACCCCGCACCCGCAATGAAAAGCCGGGACGGCTTTTCGGTGACGGGGGGGGGGACAGTGTCACGATGCAGACCCGCAACACACGGCCCCACTCTGCGGACGCGACGCCTTGGAAGTTGGAAGGAGCGAGAGAGGATTTAAAAAAAAGGAGCGTCGCCTTCCGAGAGGGGAATGAGAAAAAGGACGCGAATTCGAAGGTCTAAAAAGCAATCATTCGGGACTCTCGTGAGAGTCTTCACTGGGGCTCGGTCATAGTGAATGTTTAATAAATAATTGAATAAAAAACTAATGTGGGGCGGTGGGACGTATGAATTAATAAGTAAATAAACGATAAATGTGAAATAGAGATCTACGCCTCTCGTCTCCCTTCCTGCTTTTAACCCCGGCCGTCACGGAGAGAAGCTGGCCCGTGACAATATATCTGCTTTTATACGGGCTAAAAAGAGGACACCGTAATTAAAAGAAAATTCGGGTCATTTCTGTATTAACCAATTTCGTGGTGTTGGCACACCCAATTGATGTTTTAACTTTGTATGGAGGACCCCACGATACTTCCATGTTCCCGAGAGTTCGCTTACATCATGCCATTCACACGAAACAATTCCGTTACGAGTGATTGATCATCAAAATTCACCCATCAAAATTAATTAATTTGCCCTGGCCTGCCCTGAAGTTCTGTTCTCATAAAAATGTCAAAGTTCCAAAATTTGCTGGATAGAGCTCTATTTCTCTCAATATTCATCCCATGTCAACGATTGATGTAATAATAACATACACAAATTCTAACGACGTGACGAATAAATAATTTTGTAACCTAATACTTCTCTTAACGGTAACTATCAATTTGAAATATTCAACAGGATCAATGAATGAAATAATGGACAACATTTGATCAGTAAGACACTTGCTAAAACTCAAAATAATCGAAGAGAAACGTGACTTCGAATTCATCCTCGTTAATTGTTTTTTAAAATGAATTTAAAAAAAACCAAATTGAATTTCGAAAAAATGGCCAGTTCATCGATGGGGAATTTTGTTGTGGTCATTTTAAGCCATCATGAGAGCAAATCGGCAAAAAAGAGCTCAAACGCACTCCAGCCCGTAGCAACTGCGCCGCTCAACAATAATCTTATCCAAATTTTAGAACCTGGATGACGATTTTGAACGATCGATCATCAAAGTTTATAATATTCTCTTGGAATTAGAAGTATGCAACCATTTTTACTTCAAGCACATTTGTTATAATATCTTTCATATCGCTCAACCAATCGTTTTCAAATTTTACTGTGTACATCTAGAGATGAAGACACAACTTTTGAGCCATCACTCGTCCAGGTCTGTCGAGAATGAAGTGGACGACTGACGACAGACGCCATACTGAAAATCGCGATTTAGGCGAGATTTAGGAGGATGTCTAGGAACACGAATCTGGTGTCAGCTAAATTTTTTTTTTTTGCCATTACCAAACTTCCTTCGCTACGAGAACATGGAAGTAAAAACGAGCACGACCTTAGCTTCAATTTTTTCAAGCGCGTGATAGTCAAATCGTGAATAAAAATTGTCATTTGCCATTTATAAACTGACGAGCATAATAATATAATGCTAAAAAAAAAAAATTGGAGCACATTAAATTTCGTAATAGACCATCTCCGGGCTGAAATGGGTGCCTGGAGGCAATTCTATAGCTCGTGATGAAATAATTATGGAGATTCATAATTATTTTTATTGGATTCTGCTGGAAAGTGGTACCTAATGACCCGAAACCGAGATTTTTAAGCTGGAACCCGTGCTTGTTTTTAATTGTGTTTTGGAACATAGACCAGGGGCTATTCCTAGTTGCTTGTTCAGCCACTAGGAAGATGATTCTCCCCCAGTTTAAGGTGCTAAATTACCGGTTACTGAATCTAGGTAGTTTCAGGGCACCAAAATTTCAATTTTAGCGCATAAAGTATCGTTTTATGGGGCAAAATTGTTAGTTTTGGGGCAGAAAATTCAGAATAGAATTTTAAGCCGAGTCACAGGAGCTGGAAAATCTAATGGGACAAAAATGTTGACCGCAAGAAATGAAGCTCGCTGGGTATGACTTCGTCGGAAATAGACGATTTCAATACTTTCACCCATTTTAAGATATTATGATTGATTTTTTCGGTTCGCGGGAGGAACGCGATTTGAACAAGTCGAATTAGAGACATTCACAACCTATTGTGCGACTTTTAAGCCATCACACCTGTGAATTTTATTGATTCTTTTTTTTTTAAATTCTTGCGTGATCATCAATAGATGTTTGTCCTCTTGGGATAAACATTTTATTTGAAATAGCCAAAATAAAGTTATCGAAGAGACGTAAACACGACACGCGACCGCGAACCTCTAATTATTGCAATTCTGGGAGGCTCAAAATTCGCCCCTTGCGGCTCCTCGAAATGGTGAGGTTCCCATCGGATGTCCCTAGTGATTTTATTTCGTCACAGATTTGTATTCACCAGATAATGAACGATACGCTCACTCGCGCATTTTCCGTTGTTTTGTACAATAATGAAAAGATATAATAAAATCACTGAAGGTTCGAGCTCTAATTCAAATCAATTCTCAGAGCAAAAACTAGTAGCGTTTTCCATTCAACACACCTCACAAGTGCAGTGCGAAACACATGTTTTAATTCAGAGAGGACGGGTGTAAAAACTTACACCTAACAAGTGTATTGCAATGAGTGGAAAACGCTATTGGCGATTCAGATCATCGCTTGCAGCGCTAGCGTCATTACCGAATTTGGAAAGAGAGCATGGAGGAAAAGTTGATAAGTTTTTATAAGGAACGAATGTTGATTGAAATAATAGATCCAAGAATGTGTCGATCCATGCCTATTCGAGAGGAACCGTTTACATATTCAGAAATAAATACCAAATAATTATGAGTAACGTTTACTACATGTTTGATTTTTTTATTTATTGTTATATTTTTTTTAGCCTACCTCAAAGCCGAGCCCGATTTTATCCCTACCATACATACCCTCCTTTTAATGTGAAGAAGATAAGAAATAGTTATTAGTATTACATTACGAGTGCTCTAGTATGTCAACCATGTAAATAAAAATTAAAGAACAGTTTTAGTGTCGGTACGCAGTGAACGATATTAGAATGATCGGGAAAAACAACTAATTAGATTAACTCGAGATAACAAAATCACTACCCATCCTCCCCCCCTCGTTTTTTCCTTTCGTAAATCTAAGTAGCTGCGGAAGCTCAATACTTGGTAAAGAAAAAAGTCATTTCCAGAGCCTGGCATGATATTATTGTTCTCGGAGAAATAAATACGGTGCATGGAAGTGAGTGCAAAGGAAGGAGCTAAGCTGAGAGGGCCTTCTGACCCCTCCCGTACACTCTGCCGTGAATATACCCTTGAGGCGGCAACTCTTTTTGATGTCGCATTTCTCACTTTAGGGCGAAGTTTTTGGAGAAAAATAAAAAACAAAATGCATTTATTGTTCAAGATTTTACGCTGTTTCATGCTACAAGGCGATTTTCTTTTAAAAAAAAAAAAATGAATGAATTTTGAAATTGAAATTTCCGGGTTACGCTGATTTGAAAAATCAGCGACCCAATTTCCGCAAATTCTGTGCCATCAACGAATAAAAATCCTTTTGCAAAAACAAAATCAGTCAATTTTTGCAGCCGTGAAAGGTTAAATTGATTTGGTCATCTTCCCTCTCTCTTGCTCACTTGTCGTTCTCATTTTGGCCTGGACACGATGTTTGAGACACCGTGGCAAATTTTTTTCTCCCCTTAACTGAGCGCTCGTACTAGTGGCCATGTAATCGAGAAAAACGGTTGTTACCACGACCATGACGCGAAACAATCACGTCAGAACCGTTTAAGGGCCACTGCACTAGCGGCTACTCTGTGCAACTGCCGGCCGCAGGGGTGCCCATCCCTCCCAAGCCGAAGGGCACCTCCCCCTCAAAAAAGCACCCCCACCGCTGGATCAGCGTCAAAACTTAACGGGGCGAACACATTTTGCACAAATTGATCAGATGTATTGTCAGTACTCTGCTTTACTTGTGGTCATCTTAACTGACATCGTTGATTAAAGGTCTCCTCACACATTTCCGTGTTTTCACCGCCGGACTCGGCGCGGTGAGGAGAGCCCACACATGTCCGATTCGCAACCGATCCGTCTCCGTGCTTCGAGGGGTAAGATATAAACTGGAGTGAATGCTTCGATTCTTTTTTTTGCCAAGGTACTTACTCTACTCTTAAATGAACTTTTGTTCATTAAAGAACGGGATCCCATCAGGTGCGATTGTGTTACCTGTTAGAGGTACTCCTATTTTACTGTTTACCGGTAGATTTTAGCTCCGTAGACATGAAGTGCACGTCTTCGATTCGTACTACTTTTGTTGAACACGGCGTGATAATTAATTAAATTAATATAAAAACCCACCCGTGGGGCACATGGCTGGAAATAGGACATCAATTCGCGGTTTCATGTCACGAATACGGAAAAATCGTCTGTGACTAATACATAAGTAATCTATTAATTGAATTATTTATTACTACGCTTGAAAATGGAACTTCTTCAAATGACATCTCTGAAAAACTCTATAACACATTTGAACTCAATTTGTGTATTTAGTCCAGTCATTAGGTGAAAAATAGAAACAAGTTTTGGGGTAGAAATGGTTTTTATGGTTCTATATGTATTTTGAGGTGCTGAATCCGAATCTGAGGTTTGCCAACAAAATTTCGTGACGGAAAATGGAGAAAAATGCTAAAAACTGAGAAATTTTTGACTTTTTTTTATTTTTTGAGTATAGCTCAAAAACTATCAACTTTTTGTAAAAAAACGTTATTATGTTATTTAAAGACGAATAAATTTGCTACAGTTTGAGCGCAACCGGAGCTCTGTAGGTCCAACAGATCCCGAGATACAGCACTTCAAAATTTGGCCGATTTTCGCAAAAAGTGCAATTTTTGGGTTTTGACTATCTACCGAGCCAAATTTTGGCAGAACCCCCTCCTCCTAGAGAGATGTTATCGTAAGAAAAGTTGTATTAAATGTTATTGACTTTAATTCAAGCGCAAAACGAAGTCGGTAGACTCCATGGTTCTCTTGCAATCTTAGAAAATCCGAAACAAGGGAAATGATGTTTATTGAGGCTCCAGGTAGGTTACTCTGAAACTATCTACTTTTTGACAACATGACTTATTATGAATTTTCTATGAGTTAAGAATTATTGTTGAAATCAGTATACATATTTGTAAATGTATGTATACAATTTATGATACGTAAAATTAAATTAGACAAATTAAAAGACATCATATCATCAGGTAAAAAAAGTACAAGTATTACTGAAACAAATGTGGACTTTTATTATATATACAACGATATTTTACTATACTTAATACAAACATGGATTAATTTAATGCGATATTACAGTAAACGGGGTCTTTTTGATGGCCCTGGTTGGGGATCAGTGATGAGAGGTTCGTCAAATTCGAGGTCTCCTGGAAAATAGAAGAGTAGGTAAAATGAGAATGAGTTTGGTGGAAATAACAGTTTCTACATAGAGGATTATGGCAGCTTTTCAAAACTAGACATACCTTCGATGAGGTTTTCTTAAGCTTCTTCAGTCAATTCATTCTCTACTTCGTCTTCAAATTCAGGGGACTCAATATTTTCGCACATCCCTCCACAGGATGTGCAGAGTGGTGAGCAGTGGAGGCCGATCCTTCTACAACCACAACTGTTCTGGCAACCTTTTTTGCATTTGCACGAGATGTTATTTAGCACGGATTCTGGCGCAGGGTTGGCATTTGTGGTTATTGGGACCAGACCATTCCTTGTCTTTCTCCATCCCCACTTGGTTGGATCTTTCTGCTGACTCCCTTTACACAACCACTGCTGCACCTGAAGGTATTTTTTTTTTTTTTTTTTTTTTTGTCGGGGGCGCCGGGCTTTGAACCCGTCAGGTGCCTAAGCCTCACTTGGGCTCCTACGCCATACCCAGATCTAACTGTGCACTTCACACCCGTACTACGCGGGCGTTTCGGTCGGTGCGCGGTTTGTTGAACGCACACCGCCGGGAACGCCCACACGAAGCCGAGTGTGCCGTGTCACAGCTCGCCGCAGCCTTATAGTGTAATGGGCAATGGCTGGATTCGAACCCAGGCCCGCTGGGTTGTGAAGCGAGCATTGTATCCATTACACCATCGAGGCGCGCTCACCTGAAGGTATACTCGCAAGTAGTGTTGTTGGGCAGCAGATTCGGTTGGTGGGAGTGAGGCTAGATTGGACGACGTTTTGAAAGACGACGTTATGTACAGCTTGTACCTGAGGTCGTTCAAGCTGGTCTCTTTTCGAGGACTATACAAAGCCATAAGAAAAATATTTCCGGCTTTTGAAATATCGTGAGGGTCTGCCTGAGGGTCTTTGAAAACCTGCACAACTTCCTGTAAGTCAGGATTTTTCTGCAGGATTTTTATGGACTTCATCTTGCCCTGGTTGAACAAAGCCGACGTAGTGTCACATCCAGTCATCGCGTGCAAAAACAGTATGTGAGGCGAAACGGTTTTGTTTATGGCAACATGTGGATTGTATAGGGTGTGAGTCACCTTTCCTTTTCCCGGTTTCAAGAACTGCACATTTTGCTTTTCAGGGGTGCACAGGCCAATCAACAATACCAGAAGGTCTACGTCTTCTCCCACAACTATTACATTTTCCTTTGCTTCAGACATTGTAAGTGCTGTCCTAACAATGAGGACATCAGCATCTTCTGCAGCTTGGCTCGAATAAATTTCAGCTTCATTGAATTTGTCCATTAGCATGGGGATAAATCGCCTCTTATTCTGTGAGTTTGCCAGGAAACTCTCCTGGGAGACAGTGGGCACCATGATTTCTGTAAATGATATCGCAGCAGACTGCTTTCGTTGTGCTCTTCTCTGTCTTTCGACTTGTTTGGTGCCTTGAAACCCTTAGTCAGGGTAACCATCAAAAGATAACAGTTGCAGCTGGATAGTGTGCTTTGACGTATGACACATAACTTCTGCAAATTTCGGCATACGTCTGGTTCAGCTTCCATTTAACCCTGTGAAGTAAATATTCTCCATCAATGACAAATTTTGGATTGGTCAGGTCCTGCTCAGTTGGAGTAAATGCCTTGTACATGCTTGATTTGGTTGCTTTACGCATTATCCCATGCTCATCGAAAAGAGGGAGCGGGCAGGGGCTAAGCTCATAGCTTAAAAATTCTCGCAGCTCTTCATCGGTGTGCTTGACAATGGTGATCCGTTGGAAAAGTGTAGTGGGACTGATAACTACAGTCTTGTCCTTAATCTGAATTGCTGAGTTCATAATTGCAAGAGGCTGCACTCTGTCACTTCTTTTCAATTTCATGTGTTGGAAATTGCCACCAGTGGAGTCCTGAAGACTTTTCAGCCCCACTTCCTTGGACAAGTGGCAGTTGATCCTCTCATCACCTACAACACCCGTACTTATTGACTTGAGGTCGGTGGTTTTGGGGAAAGGAGCATGTTCGTTAAACCTATTCAGAAACTTCTGTGCATCAGAGTGGTCTCGCTTTTGGGCACTGTCTCTGCTGTCAACATGTTGCTCGGATGTTGCAACTTCCAACCCTGCAAATTGTTCAATCTGTTGGCACACATGGACCAGTGCTGTCATGCCTTGAGTCCATTTTGACAAAACACCTGCACTTACTCCACGGCCATGAGTGAGACCGCCACTCGACTTCATCGACCTCATGAGAGTTTGCTCAATCGTCATATCACTCCAGATACCACACCAGAACTTATCAGTCCGACGAATTGAGAAAAACCCTTGGGTGATGAATTGCTCTAATTCAGCAGATGACATGACAATTTCCAAGGTATGCATATCCTGAAGGTACAGATGACTGCATTTGGCATAGTTATGATGGCCACTGGAATGAAAAATAGGGAGCATTTCATGAATTGTTTGAAGGTGTAGTTTTCAGTTGCTGCTTCTCTCAGCTTCAATGAAATGCTTCATCAAAGTCACCATTTCAAAGTAGCGAACCCAGAGCTTGGCAGTTGGGCCGCGTTCAGCCAAAAGTTGAAGCTGGGTTCTGAATTGTTCTCTCCAAGCTTTTACAGTCGCATTCTCTTGCACATCATTTGAAAGAATAACACTTCTGTCCAAGTTGAATAAGATCTCTGTTATGTCTTCCTCCATATTTGGTGACAGGACCATTGAGTCTATGACAATTTTGGCCAACGTTCTGTGCGCCAACATATGAGCTCGCACTGCCCTTGCGTAAGAATGGCCAGTCATAATTTTTTCTGTAGAGTTTGCTGCAAATATGGTAGTAAACAGCTCAAACAAGCCACTACCTTGCATTATCAAACCAATTGCTCCCATAAAGGACATCAGTAAGTGAAATCCACCCAGCCTCACTATGACATTGGAGAGAGCAGGATCATTGGGGCGACTTGCAAGAATGTCTCGAGCCTTGAGGTAGAGGGGTTGGTCAAATGTGATAAAAGTGGTAACTTGATTCAAGTTATGTGTGTTCTCTACCCCTTTGTAAATTGCTGTCAGAATTGTATCGTAGTCACTTTGAGGAGCATTGATGAAAGGCATGTAATTAATAAAGGTTTGTTCATACGGCATGTCCCTCATGACATCTTCCATAAACCCATTCCATCCAGATAGGCCAGGGATGTGTCGACTTTTGCCATATAGCCAAAGCAGATCAGGCACACTAGGAACCACAGTTGATTCTGATTCTGGGTATAGTTCCCTCAGATCTTTGACCAGGATGTCTGATAACCCATTAGGCTTAGTCCTTTCAAAGTGGAACATTTTCATGGATGCATTACTGCTAAGGTTGGGCGGCGATGTAAGTCGAGGAATGACTGCGCGCTTCGGAGAAATACAGGAAATACCACCCATCACATGAAACGTGTGGTGTCCATCGATTGTGTGGACATTGAAGTCCGCATTATCGAAGACCTGCTGTGAGAAGGTTGGAGGATAGACTTGCAGTGGGTTACTGTGGACGACTGACTCTTCCAGGCGCATGGTCTCAGAATATGTTGCACCAAATCCCAATGAGGCCAACAAATCAATCAAATTCCTTGAACCAAACTTCTTATATACTAAAACTGACAACCCAAGAAGAATTGGAGACAGGAAGGACTTGGGCCTAACTGCGCCAATCATGGCATGAGCCAATGCTGTGCTCTTCATTTCCCATTTTTCGTGGTCTCCTCGTTTCTTGTGGAGCACGACTGTATTCATAAATGAGCGTAGAGTTTCAGGAATCATTTCCTTACTTCCATCCACGAAAGTGTCAGGTGGGGGGTACTGATCTTTTTCATAATTAATGGCACGTATATCCTCAGCAATAATTGCAGCTGCAGTTGTGCATATCCGGAGTCTTTCCTCCTCTTCGTTTTTGGCCTTCTCCTGGTACCATGCGTCTGTCAAAATTTTATACCCCGTGTTTTTGAAGCAAACAACCATCTCCTTCTTTTTGGAAAATGAAAAAATCACGTCGGAACCGTACTTTTTAAGTAAGTGGGCTTTCACCGTTCTGGGGTCAGGTCTATATTCTCCCTTAATTTGCTGCAGCAGTTGTTCCATAGAAAACTGGCATTCCCCATCACTGTTCTCGAGATGATGAACAATATCTTTCATTGCTGCCTCAATGTCTTGGCAAAGAGGACCCCTAGCTTTTTTTTGCTAGCTTTTGGACGATTGTACAGCTTCCTATTACACAGACTGTGACATTGGCAGTCAGAGGCCACTATGTCAGAGACGCTCGAAAGTCTGTCGATTATGCCTCGTCCGAAGTCGTCATCTCGTTCTCTGGCCCTTTTAATAAGGGTGTCCTTAACCTTCAGAACTCGAACCTTATACACTGTGTTACGATTGGTCTTTTTCTTTTGTTGTTGTTGATTGAATTCTGGGGGTATGGAAAGAGCACATATGAAGCAGTGAGTTCTAAAAGAGAACTTATTTATTTCAGCAGATCGTCTTTTGGGTGCCTCCCTACCCTCCTCTACGTTCTTCAAATGAGCAGCAATCATTCTTTCATTAAAACACCTTTTACGGCATCGATCATGCAAGTCAACTGAGGACAACTTATCGATCTCAGCATGCTTTCCATCCTTGCTCCTTTTGCTGCATTCAATTAACGTTTTTAAACCTCTTTCCCGCACCGTCGTCACCTTCTCGACCTCGCTATCTAGCACGTCATCGCACAAAACACACACGCGCGAAGACATTGTCAACACAACACGCACGTAGGTACTATAATATCGCACATAGATACAACAGAGATGATATTCCAACGGCTACAATTCACGAATTACTCCCGAATGTGTTGAGAGCGCAGGTTAGTAGATAAGGGCGGTGGGGCTTCGGTCGAGGGACCGTCCTTTGATGAATAGAAGGGGAAGGGCACTGACCCTCTATTGCGCACCAAATGCTTATCGCCCCTCACATTCCCCTTGTCATCCGCCCTCCGGTCGGTACAAAAGGCTCACCCGTTCCACAGCTTGTGAATAAAATAATAATCTTGTCAAAAAGTAGATAGTTTCAGAGTAACCTACCAGGAGCCTCAATAAACATCATTTCCCTTGTTTCGGATTTTCTAAGATTGCAAGAGAACCATGGGGTCTACCGACTTCGTTTTGCGCTTGAATTAAAGTCAATAACATTTACTACAACTTTTCTTACGATAACATCTCTCTAGGAGGAGGGGGTTCTGCCAAAATTTGGCTCGGTAGATAGTCAAAACCCAAAAATTGCACTTTTTGCGAAAATCGGCCAAATTTTGAAGTGCTGTATCTCGGGATCTATTGGACCTACAGAGCTCCGGTTGCGCTCAAACTGTAGCAAATTTATTCGTCTTTAAATAACATAATAACGTTTTTTTACAAAAAGTTGATAGTTTTTGAGCTATACTCAAAAAATAAAAAAAAGTCAAAAATGTCTCAGTTTTTAGCATTTTTCTCCATTTTCCGTCACGAAATTTTGTTGGCAAACCTCAGATTCGGATTCAACACCTCAAAATACATATAGAACCATAAAAACCATTTCTACCCCAAAACTTGTTTCTATTTCACTGTTTGGAACACCTAATGACTGGACTAATTGTGGTTAATTCAGGATTGAAATTTGAACAAGCAAACTTCCTCTACACTATGCAATTTCCTGACAACTACACTGAGACTTTAAAATCGAAGATTGGCGAAGAAATAAAGCCAGAATTTAGGGAGGAAACTTGTCTGAAATCACGTTCCAGATTTTGACAGCTGCTTTTCATTTGGCGACGATCTGTATATTAAGGTAAAGTTATTTTGTTATGAAATGAAATTATATTCATTTCGTTTTTTATTATAATTTATTATTATATGCCTTGAAGCTTGTTACTGGAACAGAGCCCTGAGGGTTGCGTACAGTTGTAGAAAACCGATTCGGAGAAATTAAAGAAACAATGAGTGAGATGACAGGATATTGTTTTTCTTTCTTTTGGAAGACTGAACTGAACGCTCACAACGTCGCTAATACTCTTCACAGTTGAAATTGTTTTTTTTCTGTCATTTTTCATGAATGTTAGGCATCAAACTCAAAATATAAGGGAGGTAAATCTTGTATTATTTAATATATGTATAGTTGAGTGACATCATTGGGATGTTTAGCAGACTGTAGGGAGATGGAATTTAGTATGCGCGGGTAACGTAATATTGGATCTTTTCAGGATGGAGACATGAGAATGGAGGCACTATCCGTTCAATGGTTTGAGGCATGAAAATAGGTTTGTTCGTTTGTCGTCCGGAGCTGCTCTGGACTGCACCAACAGTCCGAAAAGCGTTCTTTTGTAATCCCGAACTACACTGAAAGCATTCGTTCGTCAAATCTCGGACTGTTCAGTGCAGCACTATCCACACTGAAAAATTAGGAGCTTGTTGCTCGAAATGTTATAACCTGCTCAATAATTACCTTTCGTCAATCATTTCCTTCTGAGAAGCGGAAATAAATCATAAAGGTAACGTTTTTGTTACCGTAAGTTTAGCCAGTTGCACGAAAAGCGTTCGTTTGCTTTGAAGAAATGACGTAAATCCCGGACTGCTCGAACTACACCTGCACCACTATACTGAACAACAAACGAACAAACCTAATGCTTCAAATTCCACCATTCCTTATTATCAAACCGTATCATGCAGTAAACTTCAATGGAGTGAAGGATACATTACGTTTCAGCGTATCGTCAACCCGTGTCTTTCCATGATGCGGCATTAATGATACGCAATGCTTCAATGGTACGGGGGGTTTATTCAGCCTGTATTGTAGTACCGTATACTGTGACACGATAAGCCATTATGATGTATGTGGAAACCGGCCTTCATAAATGAAGTGATGTACATCGTTTCTGTTGAGGACATCCTCATCGGTCCGTGACTTTTTCACAACATACAACTACAGTTCCAAGTTTCACAAGGCGTTCACACTGAACGTAATATTGAAACCTTCAGGATCCCTTTCCTTTGATCGGCCAAACCATAGAGATAATATAAATCGAGCTTGAATTGTCTATTGCGCAGCAGTTCAAGACTGACGTCACCAGAGAGCTTGAGTTAGCTCCGAAAATCCCTTGCTATTGGTTGAAGAAGTACCTGAGGGGATGTGAATGGAGTGAAGGGGGACTTCTTGAAACCCCAACTTTTGAGACAGCCAATGGGAAGAGGCCTAAGAAGCCGCAACGATATCCGGATGACGTCAATCCTCGCCCCAGTTTATACTTGTTTGCGCATTCAATGCCCCCTCTAGTAGTTATATTATCTCTATGGGCCAAACTACCTACGGCACCCCCGAGTTGGGTCTCGTGCTCGGTAATACTTTTTCTCGATCCGCAAGAACGATTGCAGGAGATCGGCATTGTGTGGACGCGGCAACGATACAAGGGCAGTATGCATTCGATGGAGGATGGGATAGTGCCCGAGGTTTATTTTTCTTCCCTATACAGCTCTGTTCGTTTGCAGTCTGGAGCTGCACCGCCAGCACTGAATTTACTAGCCTTTCTTTACTATTGTCGCGTTGTTTCACATGATAGCCCACGAGGTTGCAAAATCTCGAGCTGCTCGAAACTGACAAACGAACAGAGCGTCACAAAAGTTTGACGTCATGGTCATCAGATTCTATCGTTTCGACTCACAACTTTTTATCCCCTTAGTTCAAACCCTTTCGAAAATTTACTGCTTGAGTCAGAATAACCACAAAAAAAGCAAATCTATAGGTACCTTTTGTGCCGAAATTTGTATTTTATACCATTTTTCCACAGTAAAATTATTGTAAATTTGTAATAGGTAAGAATGACTCATGGTTCAATGCTCTGAGATGAAAATTACACTCCAGTGATCGATGAATTGATTACGTAGATGGTGGAGTATGGTCCAGACCATAATAGCTACAATTTTAAATTCAAAAGAATGGAGGAGAAAAAAAAAAACAAAACAAAACAAAGGACCCCAAAAATACGCAGTGGCTGAAATTGTCCTTAGCACCCGCCGTCTTGTCTGATTTGAAGCCACTCACCATCCAATTATACTAAACATCTCCGCATAATTTGGCTTCAAAGCTCTCATAATTTCATTCTATGTAATTTGAAAAGCTCGATGATGGCTATAAATTTAAAAATTGATTGATTTAGCGATGATGGCAAAATACTTGTGTTTCTAAATACTTAAAACACTTGTGTATTTTAAAATACTAACTTTGTACTAATTTCTACTGTAAATAATTTCAACAAGTCGTATTTTGTACGTCGTGAATTTCGTATTTAAAGTAATTTTTGAAATAATTTTATATTTTAAAACCAAATGAAAATACAATTATACTTTTTGGCGCTATTTTGAGGGGCGAGTTTTTCTCTTTCTATTTTTTTTTCTCTCTCCCTCTATCTCTCTCTCGCTCTCTCTCTCTCCCTCTTTTAGTTCTTAAAAAGATGGCGTGAAAAGGGTGGGAGAGGGTATATCTTTGATGAGTTCATCGAAGTATGTACATGATATTTGCTGAGTCCTGCAGATTGTACGGGATCAGACATAACCCATTCGTCCAACGTGCCCACATTTTTACACCCTTTCACCCACATCAACTCCTCCAAATATTGTCGCCTCCTGGTGTAATGTCAACAGCAATAGTCACAAAGCCATGATTTTCGAACTATCTTCCAACTTTGCTAATGATTCGAAAATGTAATTTAAAATTGTATTTGAGAAAAATGTATTTTGAATACGTATTTTGTGTTTGTATTTCAAATACTTTTATAAAGGTATTTTGTATTGTGTATTTGTTTTTAGAAGTATTTTCTATTTTAAATACGTTCTCGAAGTATTTTGCCACCTTTGTCTGCCGCACTCTGTATATTCAACAGTCAAACGTCCCAAGTTCTCACAGAATATTAAAATTGAATTTGAAAAAATAGTTTCGTTAACAACACCATTATTGGTGTTGGAGGGGAAGTTCATAACAACAATGGCCTGGGATTTCCTTCGATGACGAATGCACTTTTCTCTACCCCCCGCTGCCGGTACGTTTTTAGCCTCAGGGCCGTTTTTAGGGGCTGGCAGGGTAGGCGACCGCCTAGGGGCCCCGATCCATGGGGGGGGGGGGGCCCGACTTGGAATAAATAATGGTGAGAAAATCCGGGAAATTTGGGTTTTACAGAGCTAAAAGTCCGAATAATTGGATTTTTGAAGAATTCAGCCCCACGAAATTGGATTTTCCAACCATGAAAATCTGCGAAATTGGCTTTGAAGACGCCTTATCCACAAATAGAGGTCTTGAAATATCAAAACATGTGACAGTGAAATTGGCGTATTTGAGCCAAACGCCCGAAATGTCCATTTTAAATTGCCAAATCAAAGAAATTTTGCTGCTAAAGTGGACCAAATCGTGGGTTTAAAAGAAGAGAAATCTTCCCAATTGACGCTTTAAAGGGTCAAATCCTGGAAATTCGATTTTTAAAGATCCCGCGAAATTGCTTTTTCGAATGAGGGAAACCTCGCGGAATTGTCTTTTGAAAAAGACATAATTACGAAATTGGCTTGTCGGTTAAGCCACACCCTCGAAATTGATATTTGAAAGAGCCGAACCCAAGGAACTAGTTTATTCAATTGAGACTTGAGAATTGAGAGTTTTGGCCATTCTTGGCGACCTTTGCCTTTTTCATGGCGGGACGCGAGTCATCTGTATAGGCATTTTTAGGGTGCGAATCGTCAGTTTTTAGCCATTTTTAGAGTGCGTGGAGCCCATTTAGCTGTTTTTCGGACGCCAAGTATCCAGAAAGCCTAGGCCACTATTCGTGCGCGAATGGTCGATTTAGCCATTTTTAGGGCGCGAATCATGTACTTTTCAGGTATTTTCATTGCTCCCTAATCGTACGTCTAGCAATTTATAAGGCACGAGAAGTCAGTTTGGCTACTATTAGAGCGACAATCGCCAGTTTTGCTATTTTTAGGTCGTAAATAGTAAGTTTAGTCATTTTTAAGGCGCGAAAGTCTTCATTTTTTGGTGCTACTGTAGTCAGCTTATCCGGTTTTTTGTTGGAATACCTAGTATAGCTATTTGAAGGATGCGAGTGGTTATCAAGCCAGTTTTTTGTAGAGCAAAGCATGCAATTTCTGAAACCCCTGCCTTTTAAGCAAAACCTGAATCTGGCTGCTAGGGGACCCCCGTTAGTCTTCGCCTGGGGGCTCCGCGAGGGCTAGAAACGGCCCTGCCTAGCCTACACGTTCAGCAGCTGTTCATTTCGGAATCAGATTCAAACACCTTCCTCCACGATGGTGAATGGCGCGTTTCCCTGAGTCTAGATTTCAGCACTTAAAGGTACAGACATATTAACACTTTATAAATAAATGCACCTTGGTACTGAGAAAAGAAGAAAAAAAAAAAAAAAAAAAAAAATGGGCGTAAAATGATGAAAAAGTGTGACTGGCACGGTACGGACACGGCGCGGAAACGACTCGGTGGAATGGGCACGGACATGTGTAGGCTCTCACATGTTAATTCAGTTGTTTTCAGTTCACCGACTCACGGCCGAGTGTCGGTGCGGACTCGGCGCGGTGAGAACACGGACATGTGTGGGCTGTTTCACGGACACGGCGCGGACTCGGTGCGGAAACGACTCGGTGGAATGGGCACGGACATATGTAGGCTCTCACATGTTAATTCAGTTGTTTTCAGTTCACCGACTCACGGCCGAGTGTCGGTGCCGACTCGGCGCGGTGAGAACACGGATATGTGTGGGGAGACCTTAAAACATTAACTTGTTACCAAAAAAATTACCTTTTTTATACGCGTATCTGATCAGTTTGATCAACTATAACTCGCTAGATTTTTATGGGCCAAACGCAGGACCAAAATTGGGATTTTCAACGGTTTTAAGATCATAGGGATGTAAGGTGTCGATTTTCATGTAATTTCAAGACAGATCTGGCTACATTCATGAATTATAACCCCCTCCCCTCCCCCGGGCCGGCGGGCGGAATGAACCTCATGTCGCCCGCTCAAGACTCTCCTAGCGGTCGAATTTCGAGTCTTTACGCCCGGCTGTACAAAATAGTATATTACGATCCAAGGGCGGTATGATGCTCATTACGGTCATTACGATCGTAATGAGCATCATAGCGCCCTTGGATCGTAATATACTATTTCTTTCGCCCCTATTTCCCACAATGCCTGGATTTCCTACTTTGCCGGTAACAATAAAAGCTACGCTTCCCAACTTGGAAAGAATGGAATAGGAGTATGTTGCCGGAACCAAAAATAAAATACCTGTAAAACAATTTCTTTATTTGTATGCGCGTATACGTCTGAAAGCTTCGTATACAAACAAACAGCGAGGCTTTGGTGTTAAGTGTGCGTGGCGGGGGGGGGGGGTCGAATAAAAAAAAAAAAACAAGAGTTTTGATTTGGAGCCGCAGTGGTATATATCCCACACATAGGTATACACCTCATACAAAATGGACGAAGTCTGATGCGTTATTTGACTATTGAAAGTCAATACCAGTTCATTTTCAAGCGAAGGGAATAACCAAATGGTATAGGATTCTCCCCCAATTCTGCATAAAATGTATCTTCTACCAGAAGAAATTGAGAGAGAAAAAAAGTTCCGACTATAGAATAGCGGCTTGGACAGCGTGAGGTATAAACTGTCAAGCCCAGATTTTCAAGAAAAACACTTTTTGCAGCAACGGAAATCAAAACTCTTTTCTCGATTGTTCGGAAAACGTGGCGAATGACCTTCAATCGTTTATTGTTTTTTTTTTTCGCCAAACTTAAAACGTCTGTAGAAGGATTGTTGTGACGTAGGAGCGACAATGTTTAAAAATCTCGAAATTTCACTCGCGCACCAAAATTCTCCGGGCTGACAATTTTAACTGACTGCTACAATGTTTTACTTCCATGCTTCAGTGGATTCAGGAGGTCCTTTTCACTCAATGATAATACTCGTTCAAGTTTCCACTCATCACGAATAAGGAAGGGCATGAGCCAATATCTGTTTCATGAATATTAACCGACAAATAAGGAAAGGAGAAAAAAGTTGAAATTTCTCAGTATTTGAAACTTTTAACCCCTTGTTTAACTATTTGAACCAGACGGAACAAGAGCCCACTTGTTCTTTAAAAGGAGCTTCAAATGTTGGTGGAAAGAGTCAGTTTTGATGTGGCTTCGAGCTCTCTTCATCTCTCTTGAGTATTATTGTTGCGACCGCATCAAAGTGACCCGCTCGGGCGGTGGTGACTGTTTGCTAAAGACTCCAATCATTACCCACCCCTTTGCGTCTTGTGGTGCGGTAACAGGAATGGAAGAAAGTTACTGACACGGTGTGGAAAAAGGGGGAGCTCTGACACCTCATAAATAGTTGAGTGGAGGAGAGGTGGAATTAAGGTTGCCCACCGGGCACATTTCGAAGAAAACGTTAACTCGTGAGGCCAATTCAGGTGGCTTGTCAGGAGCGGCCAGAGTAGGATGGGGCTAATTGGAAAGGGGCAAGCTCGTGGCCATTTTAATTAGAAGGAGAAGTTTTCCTTTGTATTCATCTGTTGACACCGAAAATGAGTGGAACGTGAAAAACGATCTTTACGATTTAAGACAACGTGTTAAACCTGGTTGAGGCGGAGACTGCTCCCCCCCCCCTCTTCACCATTGATGAGTCCAAAGGAGCGGCAAATGACGGAACTGGGGGCGCTTCAAAGAAACTTTGAATTTCACGGGTATTCAACCAGGAATCTCGTAATTTTGCTGAAATTAACACCCAAATTTGCAAGCTTATTGCAATAACACGGCTATTCGTCAGTGAATCTTACCTGAAAATATACAATTTCTCAGACATTTGACCAAAATGTAGCAATTTTGTTGGGTACGGCAAATTTGCCTCGCAAGCCTACGGTGTGGTCCATCGAGACCTGTGCTAGCCAGAGTTCCAAAGCCAACAGCGTAAACAGTTGCAAACTTGTAATTTCACGGATTTTCACTTTCGGCAACTTGCAATTTCTCCGAAATAGAGACGCGTAACTAGAAATTTGTCTGAAATTAAGACCCGGAACTTCGGGAACTTGCATTTTCACAGAAATAAGATCCGACTTTTCCAATTTCGAGTGTAGTCGTCCGGCTATGGCCTGAGTTGGGGCCAGCGCTCTGGGTTCCACCGCTATAAAAACGGTCCAGTAAAAACTGGATTTTGGCTTTGAGACCCTAAACTTGCAGTTTCACAGAAATTAAGACACGAATTTGTGAATTTCATGCCAGGAAATTTGTAACTTCGCTCAAATTATGGTCTCCGAACTTTGCAAACTCATTCAATTTCAATTGCGAATAAATTCAAATTCAAAGTTATGGGAGCAGTCTAGGCCGGTTTGCCCAGGGTTTGCAGCCACCGAGAAACAACGGCCTTGAAACTCGCAGTTTTGTTGAAGTTATAGAACGTGAAACTTGCAGTATCACGAATATTCGAAAACTTCTAATTTCACGGATATATTTGCATCGCTCACTCTCTCTCTCTCTGCGGAACTCCTTAAGATGTGGCCAGTACCTAGACCTTTTTGCAGGCCTTTACCTGGCCTGTACCCCATCTTTGGCCCGGATACTGCAACAAAGTCGGTCCCATCGCTCAGCTCAACCCGTTAGCCACGGCTGCTGGCCAGCCAGCCGCGCCCGAGAGAGACCACGCGGAGGTGGGTCTTTTGAGCTGAGGATGCTGGCTTCCGCCATGGACCGAAACCGGACAGGGAAGAGAACCCTGCCCGGGTTGCCCAAGTAGGGAACCCTACTCAAGCATGGCCGGTCCCAGCCCTCTTCGCTCCAGCCAGGAGCGGGAGAAGGCCAGGAGGCGGCCATATGCCCGCCGGTCTCGGACAAGAGCCGAGTCTTCCGGTGGGCCTCCACTCCCCCACGTCACCTGCCGCAGATCCCCGTAGAGGCTGCAGCGACGAAGCACATGGTCGGCAGTCTCCTCCTCGACACCACAAGGGCATGTTGGAGAACCACCCGGAAAGAACCGGCCGGATGAACCACAACTTGGCGTTAAACGAGCCGTGTCCAGTCAGGATTTGCATGGCAGCGTGCTCAAGGGTGAACCACTTGGCCGCTGCCAGTCTCGTCCGAACGTCGGGCACGAACCCGAATGTACGCCTACCCGTTGAACTGTAAGTTCAACGCGCCTGCCAAGCCTCAACGACTAGGTCGTCAAGAAGGCGGAGGCCCCATGCGGCCCCCCACTCCTCGGCCAAGAGACCGAGGCGCTCTGCCCAATCTTCACGGCACCGTACCCAGTCCAAGTTTCCCTGAACCAGGCGGCACCCGTGAACCCATGCGTCGAGCAGGAGGTATCCCCGCCAGCACCTGAAGCGCGTCGGAACTGACAGTCCGGTACGCCATGGTCACCCTTACCAAGGCCTGCCGCTGCAAGCTGAGGACCTTCGCCCTCTGAGCTTTCGTGGGCCGGTGCCACCACCACGTTGCACCGTACAGCAGGGTAGGTACGAATACCGCCCTGAAGTAACGAGCTGGGCAGTGGAAGTTCGTGCCCCATACGTTTCCCCCCACTGACCTAAAGAGGGCAAAGGTCCTCTCTAGCTTCCCCGCAACCGCCTCTAGCTGCGGGGTGGCTGTCCTCCCCGGGCTAATCTCGACCCCTAGGTAGCGGCCCTGCCGTTCCCCCACAAGGCGTGATCCCCGATAGCGCACCACCAGGGGGCTACCCTGCGAGAGACGACCCCGCAATAGGACCATTTGGGTCTTCGGCACAGCGAAAGCCAGTTTGACCGCCCCGCACCATTCGTCCACGACCCGCAACAGCCGATCGATCTCCCGACCGGCCTCGCCCCGGGAGCGCGCCGCGACAACAACCGCAAGGTCGTCCACGTACGCCACTCCCTCGAAACCCTCCCCCTGCAAAAGCCACAAAAGGGCGGCAAAGAGAAGGTTCCACAAAGCAGCCGAGAGAACCGACCCCTGCGGGCAACCTCTGGTGAGAGGTTCCCGCACCTCCTCACTACCGTAGCGGAGCCGCACCTTCCTCGACTCGAAGTACGAGGCGATCACCCTAAAGATGTCGTTTGGGACACCAGCATCTCGCAGCGCCATCAAGACCCCCGGCCACGACACTGAGTCGAAGGCCCCCTGCACATCCAGCAGGACCGCCACCTTGTACTTCCCGTAGGGGGCATCGACGAGGGTCTGCACCGCGTCCAGTGCCACGTCCGTCGAGCCCTCTCTTACCCCCCCAAACTGGAGCGGATGGAGCGCCTCCTTGATGAAGGGCTCCCGGCCGGGTAACCGTCCAAGGAGGAACCGCTCCAGGACCTTGCTCTCGCCCTATAGCTACCGGGAGACGCCAGGTCACGGTCGGGCGACTTCAGAAAAAGTATCACCACAGTGACCCATCTCACCGGGAAGTACCCCGCCACAAGACATCGATTGTAGAGCCCCAAAAAAGACTCCACCGCCGAGTCCGGGAGATGCTTAAGCATCTCAGGGCACACCCCGGTGAACCTGATCTTCCCCACGGCGACTCTGTAGGGTATGCCCCAAGGGTTCGCCGAGAGACCATCCTCAACGAACGTCCTCCACGCGGCCCGCCCGGACCGCCGAAGAGCCTTTTTTAGGTCCCCCCTCGCGAGCGCATAACGCTCGCCTGCAGCCTCGCGACCCGGGCCCCGAGTCCTTTGATAGGCCCGGCGCAGCCTACGAGCCCGCGAGGAAAGACCCGCAACCTCGGCATTCCACCACGGAACTATCCCGCCACGCGATTGGGGAACACGCGGGACGGTATCGTCAGCGGAGCCCATGACGATGGCTTCCATCGCCTCCATGGCCTCGTCCACGAGTTCCAATCCCGACGCCCCCGGAGGAGGACCCGCGAGGTCGGCCTCGAAGAGGAGGCGATCCGCCTGGCACCTGTATGCGTCCCATCGGGCACGCCTGAAGTCAAACCGGCCCGATCCCGATCCTCCCACGCCACGGCCACTGACACCTGTGACGATGTCGAATGACACGAGGCAGTGGTCGGCCGAGGTGTCCATGCCCAACCCCCACGAACACAACCGAGGGAGTGGTTGACCACCCAGAAGGGTTAAGTCAATGTACGACTCCCCCGACGGCCCGCGGAAGGTGGGTCCGCACTCGGACCGGTTCGCAAGCACAAGTCCCCACCCAGACAAGAGATCGCGCACCTGCGCGCCTCTCTGGCTGCCCCTCCTCGAGCCCCACGCGAGGTCCCACGCATTAAAATCCCCCCCTATGACCACTGGGATGCCCCTCAGGCATTCCAGGGCGTTCTCCTGGGCGGCGAAAAACTCCGCCCCATCCACCTGGGAGGGGGGCCAGTAGCAGGATATTAGTCCAAGCTGCTGACCCCCCACCGTAACAATCACCGCTCACGGAACGGCCTGCTGGTTCAAGTAGAAATCTAATATTTCTTTTTAAAATTGAAATAGCATTTTTGAGTCTTAATATCACGAGGGATTCCGTTCCACAACCTAACAGATGAGGGCACAAATGACTTGGAAAATTTAGTCGTTCGATGGATTGGCATAACGAGATCATCCGGGTAGCCCCTTGTACTCCGCAAACTAACTCTCCTTCTGGCTACAAATAAATCAAGTAGATATTTTGGACGGCATCGTTCAAAGAGTTTGTATAACAGGCAGGCACGCAAAAACTTTCTACGGAACGAAACTATTAACCATTTTAACTGTTGATAGAACTCCGAGACGTGAGCATCATAAGGTAGGTCATAAATAAACGTGACACACAGTGCCGGCTCGTGGACAAAAGCAGTATCACAAACCACAATCATGCTATTCGATTGTGGAGTTTAAACAACCTATCGGTCAGTTGGGGATAAAACGGCCTGTCTTATTCCCACCAGGTAAGACAGAAACCACAAACACACACTTCGGGAAAACCCCATCCTCGCAAGCTTAATGACCAGCTTTCCATGATTGACCCGGTCGAACGCTCTGCTGAAATCCAGCTGAACCAACGCCGCCACCCTACACTCATCGACTGCCTGAACAATGTCAGAAGTCATTTTGAGGAGAAGACTTTAGGCATTGTCATAGCCTAATGGCCCGAAGTCTCCTGTCACTGAGAAAGATCACCAAAATTCGAAATTTCGTGGAAATAAAGACCAGAAACTGGCAAATTAACGGAAATAAATAGCGGAAACTAGCAATTTCACGATCCGAATTGCCGAACTGGCAATTCCACAAATTATTAGCTCCGAGTTGTGGCTGGCTGGGTCCACGGCCTCTAAAAAAAAACAAAAGCCCATATTCTTGAAATGTCGCGAAGGTTAAGACCAAAAACTTGCAATTTCCATGGTATTATTAGACCCGGAACAATAACAATTTCGGAGATATTTTGCTACGAATCATGCTATTCTGCGGCTATTTGTCTCAATTCTAACTGCGAAATGTAGGCCCCGAGATAATTCTAGGCTAGGGGCCCCGAGAGGGCTAGAAGTAACGGGTCCGCCCGGGGGCGTAATTTGAAATGCTACTCGATTTCAGCCAGGAGTTGTTTCGTGGCCTCTGATTGGCTAATGGAAGATTCAATGCCGTTGTAGTGGTTATCTTGTTCATATCATTGATAAGACAGAATACTCAAGTTCAACAGTTTTAGTGCACCGCGAACATTTTATTTTCTTCGCATTAATTGCAAAAATTTGCAATTACGAATAATTCAGTTATGGCATGTACGACAAATACCAGTAATGAGTTTAATTACGGCATGTATTCAGCCGCGAACGGGCAACTTATTCCGAATTTCGTCGTTGGTTTACGATCACGATCGTGAGGTGCACAATTTCAGTCGTTACTTTCTGAGGATTTATGTCTCCGATTTGAACCAGCGTCGGGTGAATTATAGGGCTGACATTTAAAAGGTAAAAATTAAATGTATCCAGCCATTCATGATATTTTGTTATCCCAATGTTTACGTTTTTTAGTGGACGTTTGACTCAACTTCAGGCATATTCCACATTCACACAAGTTTTCATATAGTCGGTTCTCGATCTTTTTCCTTTCACGGGTATCAGATCACTTGACTGGGCAAGAAGCTCAATTCTGTAATGCAAAGGAATAATTTTGGAATGTACATTAATAACGACATGCCTTGCTTGTTTTTTAGTCTCACGATATATAATTCTGGCGTCCACCAATTCTGGGTATCGTCACTCAGGCTTAATCAATGCTTTCGAAGTACAGCGGAGGGGAGACAAATTCATGTCATTAATAATTTGGATGACACGTGGATTGTAGGGAGGCTCCCTAATAATGGGAGTTATGGATTCTGCCACTTTATTCATCTTACGCTGCTTGCTAGTTGCTGTTTATGTTTGCGACGGTTTTCACGAAAAGAAATGTGACACGCAACCATAACTCACGGTAATGCCAAACTTACTGTTACAAATACAATTAATAGACTATCGCGTTGTCGAAGATTGTTTAATAAAATACCTGAGGATTAAAAAGTCTCATTGTTAGTCGCGATCTCTCTGAAGCAAACATCGACAAGTTTTTGTTGGATAATACTACCTACCTAACTAATTCAGTAAATAATGTATGTATCCCAAAAAAAAAACGGTTTACCTTGCATCCCAACTTTTCAAGGCCCTCCGACTCAGTTGAAAATGTTGAACCTTCCTGACCAAAAAATAAGAAGATGGTTACGACTACCTGCTTGTAACACGAACAGCCTTTGAAATTCTCACAGCAAAAGTTCAGATATTCCTGATCATATCGTCATATTTGAGCCGTATTTCACCAAACATAAAAAGTAAATACAGATATTTCCGCGTTGATCTTCAAATGTACCTACTCACAGAAACACTTCCATTAAAGTAAAATTACCCCTCACCATCACCCTCCTCATCACTTACCCATCCAAAAATTCCCCCGAATATCCCAAAATCGCACCGAAATTGAGGTAAAATGGGTTGAATGTTGAAGGTTGCGCGTTGTGTAAACGGTAATTTTTCGCGTACATCAATGATTGCATTTTTAAAAAAACCGAAAATATAGCATTCCGCTACAGGGTGAACATGCCTGGGAAATTATTTTTCTTCAAAACAAGGTATTCGCGTTTTACATACTAAGAAACAACTAGGTTTCGATTTATGTACTAGGTAATTCGGTGGTAAATAATTTTTGACGTAGTCGCGCCAAATCCTACTTCTCCCACAATTTTTGCCTAATTTTCTTTTTTTAGGGGCCCTCTCGCGCCCCTTTTTTTGCACTTTCGACCGTTATTTTGTGCTACTGGTCCTTTTGCGCTAAGAACGACGATTTTGGCTACAGAAAAGTTGATTTTTTTTCGGTAATATTGTTGTCAATTCGCAAGAAAATTTCACGAGGAATTCTTTTAAAAAATATTTCAAAAATTGTGGAATCACTTGTTTTGAAGTTATAACTAATTAAAACGACATTTCGGTGCGGGGAGAACATGTCCGATAATAGTGCATTTCATAACAAGTGCGGAAAGTAAGAAATATCGTGCGAGTGAGTCTATTACACGAGCACATGATATTTCACTTTCCGACGAGTAATGAACGACGTTTTTCGCACGACGATGGGGAATTTATAGGCAGGTACTCATTCTGGAAATGTTATGGTATTTACGTGTGAGAAACCCAAACACAGTGAACAAACCAACAGGCACAGACAGAAAGAGGAACAAAACAATAACAATAACGTCATATCACAGAATACAAGTTGAGACCTTCGAGAGAACATAATCTGTGGACAGCAAACATTGGTCAACTGTAAAAAAAAAAAAAAAAAAAAAAAAAAAAAAAAAAAAAAAAAAAAAAAAAAAGCCAAATCAGATGTTCTCCTAACACACACACCCGTGCCTTTTTCGTTTTTTCCGCACGGGTTGACGAAAACAGACACTTTCGAGGGAGGTTTTCAGTGCGGTTCTCATCACTTCCCGTGCAAGTCGTGCGAAAATTATTTTTTTCCTCAAAACAAAGGTCAGATAGGCGCTTTTATACCAAGAAACGGCTAGGGTTTTATTTTCACGTAATTTATCGGGAAAAAAGGCGACAGCATCCCGAAAACCACTTTTTTCAACCTTCTAGGATTTTATCCTGGGAGAGGTTCGATCATAAACCTGATTTTATCTTTCTTTTTATGAAACAATGATCCAGCTATTGTGTCTATCGTGTTTTCATGCCACCCCCTTTTTAAATTAAATGTATCCGCGAATTAGCGTTTTTCCGGATTTTAGGAGCGGATTGGCGCTTTTAAACTTTGATGGCCGAGAATTAGCGTTTTTCTTCATTTTCTCCATTTTTGGCGCGAATTACCGCGTTTCCTCAATTTTAGCAGAGGATTTCCTCAAGATGATCCGCGAGTTAGCCTTTTTTCTCCACTGTTTTAGCTGCGAATTATTTCATAATTTTAACCAAGAAGTATTTCTTCGATCTGCCAGCGAATTACCGCTTTTATTCAATTTAATTTAGCCCCGAATTAGCGGATTTCCCCCAAATCTGCGAATTGGCGTTTTTTCTCTTGCGAATCAGATTTATTTGTCAATTTTAGCCACGAATTAATGGATTTTCCCACCACCTTTCACAGCGAATGCGCTCTTTATCTCAATTTTAGGCTAGAATCCGCATTTGCCTCAGTTTTAGCTGTGAATAAGCGCGTTTTGGCGTAAATGTATTCGTGATCTAGCGTTTTTCTCAATTTTAAAAGCGCTTTTTCTCCGTTTTAGTCCGGGAATTAAGAGCGTTTTCTTCACTTCTTAAGGTGCATTTACACTAAAGTGTCTGACATTTATGTAGCTACACTTATGTCTCGACATAAATGTAAAGTGTTAGACACATGTATATTGACTGTACTAATTCTGATAAAATTTTCTGGAAGTTTGTGTTCACACCAAGGATATTTGTGTCTGACACTAAATTTTAAGCAATAAGTGTAGCGCGACACTTCAGTGTAAACGCACCTTAAGTCATGCGGATAAGCGTTTCTTTTTTCTCCATTTTTATGGCGAATTGTCGCTATTTCACATAATCTTAGTCACGGATTTTCCCAAATTGGACTACAAACTGGCGTTTTTCTCAAATTTTGGTGCGAATGAGCACATTTCCTCAATTTTAGCTTCGAATTCTTCCTTTAGCATACGTTAACGCATTTTCTTAATTTTACAAGCGAATTATAGTCATTTATCGCAATTTTAGGCGGGAACCTGCATTTGCGTTAGTTTTAGCCGTGATCAAGCAAGTTTTGGTAGACATGTTTCCGTGAATTAGCGTTTTTCTCAATTTTAACAGGACATTAGGCTTTCACTTCCATGTTGTTCTCTAGTTTTGCCACGAATTAGGCGTTCTCTCGAATATTGATACGCAAATTAGCGCCAGTCTTCATTTTAGCAGCTAATACGCGCTGTTTGGCAGCAGCTGTAGCCACGAATTGAAGCAATTCCCGATTAAGCAAAAACGCGTCCTTGAATTTGCGTTTTTCTAAATTTTATCAGCACATTTAACACTTTTCTCTAGTTTCGCCGCAAATCAGCGGAATTTTTACAATTTTAACGTCATATGAGCTCTACGAATATGTTAATTATAACCGTGAGCGATTTTTTCACTTTTATCCTTATGAATTAGTGATTTTTCTTAATTTCAGTCTTGATGTTGCCTCGAGAAACCACGAATTAGTGTTTTTTCAATATTATTTTGTTCATCTGGCTGAGCGATGGATTGCAGCTTTTTCTCAATTTTATAACCACGTATTGGCGTTTTTTTTCAATTATGTGCCGAAAAATTAGTGCTTTGCTCAATCTTTAGCCACGAATTAGTGATTTACTCATTTTATTCTGCGAATATGCTCTTTTTCGCTATTCCAGTCACGAATATTAGCGCTTTTCGACTCCCTCTTGCCCAACATTAGCACATTCGAACGCCTTCTCAATTTGGGCCTATAAAAACATGGTGCTAGCGTATTTTCTCTGTTTTCTCCGCGAAGTTTCCTTCAACTATTTCGAATCAATGAAGTATAAGTATTTCCTAATTGTAGTGACAAACGCCAAGATGCCATCTTCTCAAGGGGGGATTGAAACCACCCTGTAAATCCGCCACTGCATGAGGTAGGTATTTTGTTTAACGTGAGCATATTCAAAGTTATAGTGCCAAAAGCTGTTTTTACTTTTTATGTTTGGTGAAAATATGGCTCAATTTGAATTTATAAACTTTTGCTGTGTTATCTCAGCGAAAAAGCGCGGATTTTACGTTTAAAAATTTCGTTCGTCCTTACAACACTCACGTGTTTTTCCAATAATTTAACCATCTATCTTGAACACGATGACTGAGGAAGATTCGAGTTTGAAAGAAACGGTGAAAATCAAATTAACACTTTTTCAATAAATAAAAGAAAATACTAAAACATGAGATCAGCTAGTTACAACTAGCATTTCTTGAACGAAAATGTTGTGCTTTTTTCAGAAATGCAATCTGTATTGTTTTGCTCCGAATGGCTTGGACGATAAAAATGCATATTGACGAAAAGAACGTGTTTGGCCGAAAAATGACAAAAAAAAAAACCTGTAACTAGGAAACCAAGCTATTGCGGGTGGCTGATGTTTGTTTATGTGTTCCAATTTTTTCCCCACAATATAAGAGAAAAAGGAGTCTTAGTCTTGACTAATAAACCGGGGGGAGATGTTACTCTGGCCCAGGCGTTAGTAGCCCATTAAGCTCCTGTAAGGAAGTCCCAGTGTCCCGTCCAGTGTCCCGAGATCCAGGGAGGGGATTAGAACCCGGCCGCTGGAGTGACAAGACGAGGCTAGAGATCTTCCAATTAAGAGGTCCTCAGGAAGACCGCTGCAACAGGGAAAGCACTTGCAATTCCGGGATGCAGGCAGATCTTATCCTGAGTTTAAACTCCAACCTCTCAGACGCCGCACCAGGAAGAGAAAATTCTCAACGGGATGCGACCTATCCTTAAGGCTGGAGCTTTCCTCACCTATCCCCTAACTCCTCGCCGTCTCTAACGCTGCAACAGGAAGGAACGTTATTCCAACGGGATGCAGGCTATTAGAGCTCGGCTCAAGGATCCCCTGATTGTTTGGCGCTGAAACAGGAAGGAACGTTGTTCCAACGGGAGTCAGGCTACCAATACAATCAGGGGTCTCTCCTAACAAATATAAATACGGAGAGAGACTAATTGGGGTAGAGCTTTTTTTTATTGCTGACAAGGAGAGAAGAATAACAATGCTTCGTGGGAGGAGACAACAGACTCGCTGGACGTACCTCGGTTAGAGAATCTTTAGAACCCAGGTACGGAAACACGCGATAACCGCCATATTTGGTCCCTCAGCCTTTTTATCGCTTGTGAAGTCATTCCATTTAATAATAATAATAATGAAAAAGAAGAATGAAGCTGTTTAAAAAAAAAAGAAATCAGATGGTATGAGTTTTGAGAACTGAAGAGAGTCAATCAGGAGACGTGTGGAAGAGAAAAAACTTATCCCCCCGACTTATCACCCGAGTGATACCGACCGGAGGGACCAAATATGGCGGTTATCGCGTGTTTCCGTACTCGGGTTATATAGTAGCCTTACCTCGGTGAGCGTCCTTATATACCTCAGTAAATTATTCTCATTGGTTAAATTGTCTTTGGCCTCTGGCAGTCCGTTCTTTCATCTTCTTTTTTTTTATACAATCTGGAGTATTACTATTTTTTTACTATTTCCAAAAGTGAAGCATGATTTTTTTTATACAAAAAATATTAAATTGTTCAAGTTCCTTTACACAAGCATTTGCGATCCTGACGATTTTGGTTTGTCCTAGTTGGGACAACTATTTAAAGTCCTGATCATTCATCCTGAAACACCCTGTAGATGTTCACGATATGGAAAAAATAAAAAAAGATACCGGGCTTTTCGTAAGGTAAAATTCTAATTTGACTTGAAATTCACTTTGAGTAGGAGGAATTTCTATGAGCAGTTTTGTGTGAGACGTTCGGGCGTTTGTAATACCTGCTGAGGCGTAAGGAAAAATTGACTGAAAAAGTGGTGACGTCTCATCATTCTGTTTCTAAACGTATCTCAGCTCGTCATTATTAAGAACCTTAGTAATCATTGAAGAAAATTGTTTGGGATCTGCCTACTTTGACGTCACAAATTTTTAATCAATTTAAACAAAAATAAACATGAATAGGGAAAAAAGGCTGGAATGACTAGCTGTTTCATATTGTCATCCGGCAGAGCGCTCTTTGGTCGTTTGAATCAACGCGCAAAGTTGTTAGCCAATGAGAGCTCGCGTTACAAATCTCTTTAGAGTGGCTGGCTGAAATCGAGTAGCATTTCAAATTACTCCGCCCGGTGGAGGGGAGTGCAATATATTGCTTCATGAATTTTGCGTCGTGTGATCCGGGCTTAAGTCACAAAACTTTATTTATTGCAAATTATTGCAAACGTCCACGAAGGTTCCATTTTGATTTCACGTCAATTCATTGATCAAAGGACAAACAATCGCTACGGTGGTCAAACCCGATTGGTTGGAGTTCGATTGGCGCCCAGAAACTTGAAACCAGACGTCGCTCAGCGTAGAACTAATATATTTTCACCGTCTAAAGCCACAATTTCAAACTATCAACACACTTTGACAGTAAAATCTTGCCTTGCATGTTCAAGAGCAATAACAATTAAAAGCCTTAAATCATTACATTTAGATTAGACACACAGTGGAGGAATATTCCTCTTTTTTTCAGCCCCACACCTTTTTTTTTTTTTTTTTTTCATTTCTTGTCACTTTACCCTCTCTAAACTCTTCTGTTACCCCACTGCCTGTAGTTTTTTTTTTCGAGGGTTCTTCAGTGGTGCAGAAAAAGTCATTAGAAGGGGTCAAGAAGAGGGAAGTCTAATTGTGCACCTTTCCTTCACCAGGTAAATGTTAAATGTCATTGTTTCGTGGGACCTGACTAAATGACCTTATACCACTTGAATAGAACAAAAAACTCTTGTGTTTCTGTAAAACTTTTCAGCGAAATTATCATTATGGTATATAACCCGTTGTGAACGAAACTGTTTTGGTTTTAAGGCCAGATTTTCACTAATTTTAAACCAACCTTAAACCACGATTAACTACTAATTATGGTTGCAGTGTAAACAATTTCATCAGATTTCTGGCAACTAATCATGCACAATCAACTTTGTTGGTGAAATAGGGCCGTATAAGCCTCTTTTACTGTTTTCACAAGTGTACATATTATACGTTTGTTAATCAAAGTAGCCATTTTTTTAAAAAATTAACAGATGTTCCCTGCCTGAAACGTTCTGTTTGCGAACATATTTCTGAACAAAAAAAACTTACTCGTGTACATGGGGCCTAAGACAATGGAAAGAGAACTAAATTATGGCTATGAATTTTATCTCAAGCTCATACAGCAATTCTGGTCGTAACGGTAATTAATTGAAGGTTAGAAAAAAAAAGAGAAGCACATAAATAGAATCGTTATAAATACTGACTATTACATAGGTACTTAATCACGAGGGTAATGTATCAAGCTGGGGTGGTTGAATGAACTTTGCTTAAAATACCTCTGATTAAATAATCATTTATTTTAAACAAGATCCCTATCTACCACATAAAAAATCGCTTGCCAGAAGTCACAACTTGAATAAACCGATGAAGCGGAGAAATTGCGAAGCTCCCGCCTCCCCTCACTGGCAAAAGCCAAGATAAATTATCCAGTCATGCATTAATAGGGTCATTTTCGAGCGAAGGGAATCGCACCCCCGTCCCACTCGTAACCACTCATTTCCCCCCTCTTCGTTCTTCCTCTTTTTTCCCCCTGCGCCTTTTGAGTTTTAACGCTATCAAAAATACAAACGTTAGAAATTAGCGTTAATATCTTTTGAAGTGCGCCCTTAAAGCTAACTTTCCTCTTTGGAAAGAGCCTGACATTGTTAAAGAAAAGGGGGGGTGTGCGTAGAGCGGTGAGGGTATTGCCTGTGGTTTGAGAAAGATTATACGAATAATGGAAAAGAGAGGGAGAGGGAAGTAATAATTGGTTGGGATTTAGAAAAGACAAAACGACCCCGAGGAGCTTTTTGGCATGATTCCGGTATGGGCTCAGTATTATGTTCGCTTCGAACTCGGTATAAGTTGATTAAACAAGAGAGTTTGGGTCAAAATGGTGCTTGCGGGGCGTATTTTTGCAATTAGGTTCATTCGCGATTTCTTTTTTAGGATCCCTTCACTCCCGTAACTTAAAACAGCTCTAGTTTATTTCAAAGTTTACGAAATGAGCGTAATACAATAGCCAGCCCTTGATCTAGGCGAGGGGGGGGGCAGCTTCACTGGAGAAGATGTGACCTATTGCAGGCAGCCGCGGTAAAACGAATTGTGTGAAGCATGCGCGACGTGTCATAGTTATTATAAATCGTCCGTCTTTTGTTTTGTATTATCTTGATAAATAAAATTCAGTCGTTCAAAAAATGTGTTAATGTACGTTGTTTAATCACCCGTCAAGGCATAATTGACATACTGGCGACCGTGACACGACATTGAGACCGATATCTTTGATGGGGAGATTATGGATCTTCTCTTGGACGGTGATTCGAAGGAGGTGGGCGATTTGGTAGCCGAGGAGAACGTCACAGAAGATTTCGTGAAAAAATTCACTCAGGTAAGTGTTGCTATGAAAAAATACGTTAAATAAGTCCATGTCCAGCGACGAGTCATCGAAAAACGTCAGGTATGAGAAAATTTTAAGCTACCGGTACTCGAACTGTAAAAGTTCTCTGGCGACGTCCGTGAATGGATTCTGTTTTGGGCCCAATTCCAAAAGATTGTTGGGAACGAATCATTCCACGATTCGGACAAGTTTCAGTACCTCATTCAAGCCATGACACCGGAATCAAGGGCTAGAGAGTTAATAAACAGCTATCCTATCCGAGCACTGGTAATCAAAACGAAGCAAAAAATGCTCCCTGCCAGAGGGAGGGCAGGGCTAGGCAGCTGCCCTCCCCTAGACTAGGTGGGGCAGTTGCCCACCCCTAGATGCATTCTGAAAGTACAAATCTTTCAGGATAATCACATTGTGTTTCGTCGGCGCTCACGAACAAAAATAACTTCACGGATTTCACTAATAAAAAAAATAAATAAATTTCAACGGGTTTTGTCGCTCAAAAAACGGATATCGCAAGGGTGACATAATTCAAAGACCAAATTCGCCGTTTTTGCGTCCTAGAATACCATTTTCACAGACAGACGTCCAATACGTTACGAAATCAACAACTTGACCGTAGGTAACGCCGTCAGCGATCTTTAGAAAATATGTGAAATTTCGAGGCTCACTACTAGCCATTTTTACACTTGCCAGCCGTTTTCAAGCAGCCCAAAGGTGTATTTGCCAACAGCTAGCACTGTTGTGAGCCCCTGTCCCACGGAAAAATTCTGGCGGTCTCAGAAGTGTCATCTCCTAGACCATAGAAAACGTCCTACGCAGGGCCCAGACACGATCAAATGACCCGGATTTTTCATACTGTGGGCTTCCGCTCTATTCAGATTGATTCTAGACTAGACAAGCTATAAACTGACCCAGACGCGGAAATTTTTACGCCCATTTATAGTGTAAGTTTTCCTGTGATTCAATTAAATTTGGTATTGTGTATTTTTTCCAGGCTCTGGGGGGGGGGGGCTAACCCCAAAACGAAAATGTAATTTTCGCTTGACCTACGGAGAAAGTGGCTATTTTCACCATGGCAACCTCACAACGAAAGAAACACTAATCTCAGCGTGTTATTTGCTTACTTTACATCACGAACTGAACGAAAGTACTTTACGTCACTGCTAGGAGTGATGTAAAGTAATTTCCGTCACGGTTAGGACATGACCCTCGTAGTCTAAGCGACCATACTAACAATATCAAACCTAATTGTTGCTTAAGACGTTATGACAAGATATCGGAGTTATGACGAACGTTATTCCGTATTCTTTTGAATTATGCATGACCTTGACAGCGATTTTACCGCGAACGGGTAAGTTATCCCGCGTGAAGTTTAATAACCTACCTTGAAATGGCGTGATTGATGAATGCGAAACACCAATTTTTTTTAAGGTATTGTATGACATGACATTAACCATTGCACCCGTATCTAAAACTGAAAATTTGACATTATTTATGCTTAGATCTGCAAACCATGATAAACTCACTGTGTCAGTTGAAAGAGTTCCGACAAAATAGTCTTGATGAGGCGGAGGATTCGACGGGGACATGACATGGGGGTGATGCATACTCGTCCTCGTCGTGCCCCTGGACGTCCTCATTGCACTCTGCAGTTGCACAGCCTCTAGAGAGGATACTGAACGTATGCACTGTCGCCGCACGCCAGCCCAATACGTTATAGCGACATCATGAGCCGAAACTGTCGGCCCTGCAACGACTCCCGCCAGGGAAATCAAGCAAACAATTTCAACGGCCTTTCTCAAGGCCACCGAACCCGCCTACCCCGATCGCGACCCGAAGCCACGCTGAGGACTCTGTTCTGGAACGCTGGCGGGCTGACTGAGGCCATGTTCTCCGAGCTCCAACTGCACGTAAAAGAAAAGGACGTTGATGTTTTTGCAGTAGTGGAGGCAGGAGCGGCTTCGGTCAGCATCACAAAATTTCAGCATCACGGCTACCAAACATATACCCTGCCAAGAAGCCGCCAATGCTCGTCAGGCATTCTGCTGGCTGCTAAGGCAACCCTGACTGTGGAGTTTTCCGTATGGAAGGAGATGGGCGACCCTGACAAACTGGAGGCGGTGGAGCTTAAAGTGTGGAAGGGGCGGACCCATCGGCGCCTCTTTTTTGTGTATAACCCTCCCCGCAATAACCCTGATCTGACTTGGCTTGAGGACACTTGGGATCGGCGCTGCATCCTTTGTGGGGACATAAACGCTCCTTCAACTAGATGGGACTATGGGCGCACAGAGCCAGTAGGGAAGACCTGGGAAGACTTCATTGATGAAAACTTGGTTGAGTATGTTGGGACGCCAGATGGGAAGCCCACATTCTTGGCACCTCAAAACCAGATGCATTGTTGGCCCATTCTTCAATTGCCTCAAGCACTTCCATTGCTCTTATCCCGCCACCAGGTGCATTTGGCCACAGCATTTTTCTGATTAGCGAGTCACTCGGCCCATATGCTCCGAAGGAGAAAAGGAGGCCCAGGTGGAACCTCAAAAAGGCAGATTGGACCAAGTTTGCATCTGCTTCGGACCAGCTCATCACAGTCCACCTAGTGACTAACAAAATTGAGGATTCTCTTGAGGGAATCACAAAGGCCATCTTACAGGCAGCCCTGCAGAGTGTGCCACGCGGCCAGGTCCAAGATTATGTACCTTTCTGGAATGAAAACCTGGAAGCCATGAAGATTGATCGCGATACAGCAGCTGAGACCTTCCGAACATCAGGATCCCTAGCTGATCAGATCGTCCTGAAGCAAAAAGTAGTCCTTCTAAAGAAGGAAATTGTTGCAACCAAAACGACAGCATTAAGAAATTTTCTGCAACAGCTGGACTTTCGCAGGGACGGCATCAGAGCACATCGTTTCATATCTAAATTGAACAATGACGCCCCAGCTCGGAAAAACCCCATCAAAAAAGGCACAGCTACACTCACTTTTGATAACGATATCGCCCATTTCTTCTGCAAACATTACGCAGCGGTGAGCAATTTTCGCCCAAAGACAAAGGCCAACGCCCCAAGGACTGCAGCATTCCCAACATGCCTTCAGGAGGGGGACCATGAGCTCTTCAATGGGGACTTCTCCATGAGTGAGCTGGAGTCAGCACTGCAACGTACTAAGAAGGGTAAGAGTGCTGGTCCCGATGAGCTGCTGCCAGAGTTTCTGATCAAGCTCGGTTTGAGTGCCAGGGCAACAGTATTGGCCTTCCTAAATTTGGTGTGGAGAGAGCATTTCCCGGACAGGTGGAGAAAGGCTGAGATAGTGCCCATCCTCAAAAAAGGGAAACCTGCAGACACTGTGGCAAGCTACCGCCCCATAGCTCTCACAAGCGTCTTCTCAAAGGTCTTCGAGAGGCTGGCTCTGGGGCGGCTGCAGCAGTACCTTGAACGTTACAACCTTCTATCCGACCAACAGGCAAGCTTCAGGAAGCATAGGGGCACCATGAAGCAAGTCCTACGGTTAACCCAGGAAATTAAGGATGGTTTCCATCATAAGCAGAGCACCCTCACTGTATTTGTCGATTTCAAAACCGCCGTTGATCGTGTTTATCGGGAGAAGCTGGTACAAAAACTTTTCAGTATGGGGCTAAGTGGTCGGCTATTTGCTACACTCAGGTCTTTTCTGGCTCAGAGGTTCATCAGAGTTCGTTACCAGGATGAGACATCATCATTCAGGCAGACCCGAAACTGTGGTCCTCAGGGTGCTGTCCTAAGCCCAGTGCTTTTTAACATTATGATCAATGATGTGATCTCTGCAGTTTCAGGGGAAGGCGCCTGCTGGAGCAGCTGCTGACGAGGGGAGCTATTGTGGCTCTTCAGTGGATCCCCTCTCACGTCGGCATCTGGGGAAACGAGTGTGCTGACGCACTAGCCAAGGAGGGTTCGCAGATGGCCATGCCAGATGCGCCAGTCAGTTTTGTTGCAGCAAAGTCGCTTATTAAATCAGGTGTAAATGACAAAGCCCGGAGAGCCCACCAACGTTTGGCTGAGGGAAAGCAGAGGGCTGCTCTCCTCAACCCAAGTAATCGTGTCCCTGCCGACCTCTCCCGCCATGAATCCGTTGCGCCATTCAGAACCATCACAGGACACGATTACCTCAATGCACACCTCCACAGACTCCGGATGTTAGATGACCCAGCCTGCTCCCTCTGCAGCAGTACAGAGCCAATGACTTCGACCCACCCTTTTGACTGTCCGCAGCTTGCGGATGTACGACAGTCTTTTTCCAATGACGACACCAAGTGGTCGAGAATATCTATGCTATATTGGGCTGCCAGAGGACTCTTAATGGCTCAACAGCCGTGACCGCTCGGCGTAGGAAAAAAAAAAAAAAAAAAAAAAAAAAAAAAAAAAAAAAAAAAAAAGGACATGACGGCTGTTTCGGCGGCGATAGATTTTATTGACGACGATCTGTAAACCTTCGCATAATGACAAATTTTCCGACAGTGGTGGCATTGAACACCTTGAGCTGGGCATTTAAAACGGTGAACTTGACAGCAGTTTCCGCGAGTTGACGTTCTTGAAGACAACGGTGCTCGCTCTTTTGAAGAATAACGATAGTTTGACGACGGTGTTGATAAGCGATGTGAAAATCAGCTTGAAGATCGAGACTGTCGGCGAGATTGACGGATTGTGTTGACAGTCGAGTCACCCTGAAGCCTTTCGATGCCATGTTGAGAGGCGATCATGGCTTTTGTAATGGTGACCGCCTTATCCAGTGATAGGTCTGGCTCTTGCAATAATTTTTCTTTTATTATAGTGTGGCGACGACTCGTATTTCAAATAAATAAGTCCATGACGAGAGTCTCTCTGAGTGGGCCCAATTCACACTCATGGCTCAAAAGATGGAGGTCAGTCAAAAATGAATCGAGACATCCTCGTCCCTCTGCTGGCGAGTAAGGAGTTTATGACGTGCCATTGTAAGATTTGTCCGAGGTACGAAATGGTTTTCAAACTTGTTGACTAATATTTTACACGTGACGTTTGTTGTTGGAAACAATTTTGAAGCAACACATTCGCACATGTTAATTGTTTTAAAAAAAAATTAATAAAGTCATTCGGTTCTCTCTTTTCTTTGCAAAAAGGTTTATTTTCCTATTGTCTAGAAATCCACTGCTTTTAACAGGTTATGGGCAGCTCGTTGAGAGGTTAGACATAGGAGGGAAAACGAAACAAGGTTTAAACGTTTCAAATAGTTGAAAGAAAAGAGAATTATTGAAGATGCACGAACAGAAGTTTGTCGTCGTGAAACCGTTCGATGGAACAACGAACTATTCGGACTGGTTGTTTCGAATGAATTTGTCGCTAGAAGAAAAAGACGTGCTCGATGTCGCCACTGCAGGACTGGAAAGTATACCGACTGAATGGAGTGAAGAACAAGTCGCAGCGTTCAGGAGAAAGGATATTCGGGCCAGAAGTATTGTCGTTACAGGGCTTGACGACAAATTAATTTCAATGGTGAGAGACGAGCGGAGTGCTAAAGAAATGCTTGATACTCTGTCGCGTACGTATCAAAAAGACGGGTTAAGTACTCGAGTTCAACTTCAGCGGAAGTTTCGTAACCTGCAGTTCACTGGTGAGTCATCTTTGCTTGACTATTTAATTCAGTTCGACAGATTAGTTGAAGATTTACGTACTGCTGGTGGAAAGATTGAAAAAGCTGAAGAAATCACGCAGTTGTTGTGCTCAATGCCTGAGTCATATAGATCGGTCACTTCGGCCATTGACGTTTGTTTTTCAAGGGATCAACAAAGTATTTCGTTGGACTATGTGAAAAACCGTCTACTTCAAGAAGAAACGCATCAGAAACGTGACGTTGGTAAGGGCGGAGGAGTGGAAGTCGTGGCATTTTCTGGATCAAAAAAGCCAAAATTTAATTCACCTCGAAAATTGAATGCCCAACCTCACAATTCCAACTGGTTCCCGTTCCCTTGTTATAGGTCTGGTAAAAAGGGTCACAGAAAGTCGGAATGCAAATCGAACGTCAAAAGATCGTCGAACGTCGCCGAAGATCGTTCAACCGATGAGGACTTTTCATTCGTCATTGAACCGGAGAACAGAGATACTCTGAATTTCGAATCAAATCTGTTAGATGATCGGGCTAACAGTAATATAGTTGTTTTTGTAGTTGATTCCGGATCGACGCATCATTTAATTGATAGTAGTTTAGGTGTTCACTTGAATGAGACATCTGATGTATCTTTTAACATTCAGGTTGCAAAAAAAGGACAGTCTCTCGCAGTGGCGTGCCCATGGGGGGGGGTTTGGGGGTCAGAACCCCCACCCCCCCAGAGTACTTCAGCCCACCAAAATAAATAGAAATAAAAAAGAAATAGAAATACAAAATAAATAAATAAAATGAAATGAATAAGTAAAAAATTAAAAAAACAAACAAACAAAAGAAACAACAAAAACGTGATTTGTATGACCCTAAAAGTTCTTTTTTTAGCAATTTAGTACCCTAAGTAACTATCCACGGCATAATATGGTATTTATTCCACTGTCTTGGCGTGGATTCAGGATTTGTTCAAGAGAGAGGGGCTTGAGAAATTCTACTAAAGATGACTTGGCAGCCATTTGCTGCCTAAAATTAGCTAAATTAGCTATTCCCACCATACAGAATCCTAGACTGACTATACTCGCGCCCCAAAATGGTAAAACTAAGTATTTGAGCCAAACTGACTTCACGCGCCCTGAAAATAGCTAAAACTGATTCCGCCTTGAAAAAAGCTAAACTGATTATACATAAGTGCGCTAAAAATATCCAAGCTGGTGATTCCCGCTCTAAAATTGTCCAAGCTGACTTTTTTTAAGAGTCATAAAACTGGATCAACTGGCAATTTGTGCACTGATAATGCCTGAACAGATGATTCCTGCTCTAAAAATGGCTAAACAACCACCCGCGCGCCAAAATTGGCCAAACTGACGGTTTTCGCGCCTTGACTTGACGTACTATTCACGCCCTATATAAATGGCCAAACTGACTCTACGCGCCCTAAAAATGGCCAGACTGGGCCACAAAATCGGCAACACCATTCCATGTGCCCCAGAGAAGGGCACATAGAGTCAGTTTAACAATAAACTGACGATTCGCGCCTTAAAAAGGCCTAAACAGATTATTCCTGACCTGAGAATGGCAAAAACGACAATTCCCGCGTCAAAAATAGCCAAACTGAGCCTTCACAATGTCTAAATTTAACATTCGTGCCCTAAAAAAAAAAATAATAATAAAAAAAATAAAACTGGCTATTCACTCCCTAAAAATGGCATACTCGTACTCAGATACGGATCTAGGATTTGCTCAAGCGAGGGGCTTGGGCTTGGGAGATTGTGTGCTTCGCTAGACTGACTAAAAATGGCTTGACAGGGCAGTAATTCACTACCTAACAACTGCTAAACTGACTATAATCGCGCCTGCAAATGGCAAAACTGACGATTCTTGCATTTAAAATGTATATTTGCGCCCTAAAAATTGGCATTTACCACTCTATAAAACCGCCAAAATGACTTCACACGCCCCAAAAATAGCCAAATTGGCGATTCTCGCTCTAAAATGGTCAATATGACTCTAGGCGGCCTGGAAATGCCTTAACAGATTATATTCCTGTCCTGAAAGCTGCAAAATAGACCATTAGCGCGCCAAGAATGGTCAAAATAACGATTCGTGCGTAATTGGCTAGAAGTGACTAATTGAACCCGCCTATATGCTGTTATGTTTGGGCAAAGTATAACTGACGATTCGCGCCCTGAAAATGGCAAAATCAACCAGTCGCACGCCAAAAATGCCCTAACTGACCATTATCGCCTTGGTTTGACGCCCTATATAAATGTCATGCTTCAAGACTACACGCCCTAAAATTGGCCAAACTGACTATGCAAGCCATGAAATCGGCAAAACTGACTCTATGCGCCCTAAAAATAGCTTAACTGACGATTCGCGCCTTGAAAATGCCTAAACCCAGACGATTCCTGTCCTTAAATTGGCCAAACTGACCATTAGCGCTTTGAAAAATAGAAATGTCTCGCTCTAAAAACAGCAAAACTGACCATTTCGACTAGTAAAACTGATGATTCGAGCACTTAAAATATCGCACTGACTCTTCATGCCTTAGAAATGACCATTCTGACATTTTGCGCCGTAAAAATGGCCAAACTGGCTATTCACGTCCTAAAATTAGTAATACCAACTCTACATATAACGGCCCGCGAGATTCGTGCTTTGAAAGGTCCGAAACGGATGATTCATGTCCTGAAAATGCAAAATCGACCATTATCCAGCATAAAAAATGGCCAAACTGAACCTCATGCCCTGAAAATGTCTAAACTGACGATTCGTTCCCTAAAAATAGCAAAACTGACTATTTAAGTCTTAAAAATGGCATACTCGTACCAGAAATTCACGGTCCAAAGATTAGCTAATCAGATCTTTTGCGCCCTACAGAGGCTACTGCGCGTCTTCAAAGTGGCTATCGGCACCAGCAAAAAAAACTGATCTTCCGCGGCTTGAAAACGGTGAAACTGCGGACAATTCGTGCCTTAGAAATACCGGAACCGATCATTCGCGCCTTGTATAGATGGCTTAAATGACGATTTGTGCCATGCTGCACCGAAAAAATTGCCAAACTGGCTATTCGCGCCCTTAAAAGATGAATTGACTATTGGCGCAGAGTTGACTATAAAGGACCGTGCCCTTTATGTAATTTGAAACCCCCCCCCCCCAAGAAAAATTCCTGGGCACGCCACTGGTCTCTCGTCACGAAAAGACAAGGAAATTTACATCTAAAACTTGAAACTGGTCGTCGCATCACTCTGAAAAACGTGATAGAATGCGAAGGGTTGTAGCGGAATCTGTTGTCAGTAAGAATGATAGAAGAAAACGGATTCAATGTTCTTTTTCAGGATGGATCTGTAAAAATAAAAAAAGGAAATGTCGTCGTGGTGGAAGGAAAACGCCATGGAAGCTTATATTTTGTTGAATTTTTGATTTCGTCTGTCGAAGCTATTACTGCTGACTCGAAAGAAAAAGATTTGTGGCACCGCCGCATGGGACATTCTTCGTTTTATCCACCGGGCAAGAAACCGTGTAAAGTTTGTATCGCAAGTAAACAAACACGAAGTAGATTTGGTAGATTGCCAGAAGAAAGGAAAGCTAAAAGAATTTTAGAAATCGTTTCAACTGACATTATTGGACCAATTTCCCCTCAGTCTCACGATGGAATGGCATATGTCATAACTTTCATTGACCATTATTCCCATTTCGCCATGTTGTACCCAATGAGTAAAAAGTCAGATGCCTTCGAGTTATTTAAACGTTTCGAAGCCCAAGTAACTTCCAAACTAGAGTCAAAAATTCACATGCTCCGATGTGACAATGGTGGAGAATTTACGTCAAAAAAATTCAAACAGTTTTGTTCGGAACGGGGAATTTCTATCCATTATAATTGCCCTAGAACCCCTGAAAATAATGGTGTAGCAGAAAGATTTAATAGAACCCTTATGGAAACCACTAGAAGCTTGATTTTTGATTCAGGAATAGACAAAATCTTTTGGAGTGAAGCCATTCGAACAGCGAACTACCTAATAAACAGGCGTCCTACTACGACACTTCCGAAGGCAGTAACCCCAGCTGAAATTTGGTTCGGTCATAAGCCTGACTTAAAAAAAATCAAGATATTTGGTTGCGTTGCGTTCGTACTTACTTCGAAAGAAAAATTGAAGAAACTGGACAAGCGCTGTGATGTTCATGCAATGCTTGGGTATGCTCCTAATGGTTATAGACTTTGGAATTTCAGTAGTAAAAAATTTATCGTAGCTCGTGACGTAGTTTTTGATGAAACCCAAACAAGCGAGTTCCCTACCGTAGAAAACGAAAGAAATAATTATGTTTTATTATTCGATAACGATAGATCAAATGATGTCGAAGTAACACGAAATCCGCCACCAGAAATCCTCAGCCAATCAACAATCACAGAAGACCCATCAACCGGACCAAGGGAGGTAGAAGAGCAGGAATCGCAGGAACAAAACGATCGTCCTCAAAGAGAATCTCGACGTCCTAATTGGTTAAATGATTATGAGACTTATTTTGGTTTAATGGAAGCAATGCTTTCAGGTGAAATTAGTGGGAATGAACCAGGAACATATCAAGAAGCCATTGAAATCGGTAATGGCTGGAAGGAAGCAATTGATGATGAACTTGGAGCTCTTGAGAAAAATAAGACGTAGAAAATTGTGGAAAAACCGAAAGGAGTTAAACTTATAGATTCAAGGTGGGTGTTTAAAGAAAAAGATGTTAATGATGGTAAAATAAAGCGTGCTCGATTGGTGGCACGAGGATACCAGCAAGAAAATGTCACTGACGAATTGTATTCACCCGTAGCTAGAATGATCACATTTCGTACACTTCTATCTTTAGCTGTTCACAAGGGTTATCGTTTTAACCATTTCGATGTCAAATGTGCATTTCTATACGGTTCCCTTCCAGTACCAGTGTTTATGAAACCACCTGAAGGTTTGAGTGTTGAAAACAACAAGGTCTGCAAACTGGAAAAAGCGCTGTACGGACTTAAAGAAGCACCTCGAAGATGGAACGAAAGGTTACATTCAACCTTGACGAAATTTAGATTCATTCGGTCAACTGCTGATCCATGTTTATACTTGAGAGGTAAAATTTATGTACTCGTGTATGTTGACGATTTTTGGGTTGTAGCTCCTGAAGAAAAAGACCTGTCGTATGTATTCAACATTCTCAAAGAAGAATACGAAATTAAAAATTTAACAAATTCAAAACAAATGAAATTTCTTGGAATTGAAATACGAGAAATATCTACAGGACTTGTTTTGACTCAAACACAAGCAATCGATAAGTTAGTCGATATATTCCACTTGGAAGAAGCAAAATCCGTCTGTTTGCCAATAAAACCTAAACCAGGCTATGTGGAAACTGAGAAAGGTAGAGTATTAACTAATCAAAAAGCCTTACCATATCGACAATTAATAGGTGGTCTTATGTACATAATGCTTGGAACCCGACCAGACGTGTCATACGCTGTTCATTATTTTAGTACTTTTCAGGACAGCTTCACGGAAGAGAATTGGAAACAATTAAAACATGTTCTCAGATACTTGAAAGGAACAAGAGATGTTGGATTGCGGTACGAAAAAGCAAAATCGGCTATTTTCTGATGCAGACTACGCAAACGACACAAGAGACAGGAAGAGCATTTCTGGGTTTCTTTTCCAATCATTTGGGAACACAGTCGTTTGGAGAACAAAGAAACAACCTATTGTCACACTTTCAAGCGCGGAAGCAGAATTTGTCGCCTTGGCTGCAGCAGTTACGGAAGGAATCTTTTTAATCAAGTTGTTGGAAGAAATAGAAAATTCAAAAATCACTCCAGTTACAATCAAAGAAGACAACCAGGCGTGTATGAAAATGGCAACAACCTTGGAAACTCGCCGAACAAAACATATTGATGTTCGTTTTCATTTTCTTCGAGAACGAGTGTTGGATGGAACTATTTCATTGCAGTACGTTCCTTCTGAGGACCAGGTTGCTGACATGCTAACCAAAGCTCTACCTCTTCCACAATTTCAAAAATTTCGTTTGATGCTTGGATTGGACGCTAGATTCACCGCCGCTGAATCGTCAGTCTCCAGCTAGCAAAATTGCGGGGGTGTGTTGTTGGAAACAATTTTGAAGCAACACATTCGCACATGTTAATTGTTTATAAAAAAATTAATAAAGTCATTCGGTTCTCTCTTTTCTTTGCAAAAAGGTTTATTTTCCTATTGTCTAGAAATCCACTGCTTTTAACAACGTTCGACAAAGTCAGATTGAAGGAGTTGAAAATTTCGACACCTCGTGGGCCAATAAAATGTAAGAGAAGCGCAACTAACCGGTTTTCGCACTGCGTAGACATACCGCTTGCCGTGAGGAATAACTCGAACGACTGTAACCACCTCGTCCAGGCGACAGACAGGTTCCCGTCGAAGACCATCGGGGGGGACGGACGCCGTGCTTAAATTTAAGTTGGGTGTATGAGCAGGCTTTACCATGGTCCTTGAAGTTGACAACGTTTGTTGCTGGACTTGTGGTGGCGGTGGCTCTTGACCGGTTCTTGCATCCTGGTCCATTATATGTCGAGTTTTTTCGTTTTTCAGATTCACCATATCGAGGCGTGCTACCTACGCGGTTTAAGGAGACCTTATATTTAAGGGTCGACGTTCGTTTATTGCAGGAATTTTATTATCCTTGTCGAATGGTATTTCGACATTATAGAGGATAATAGGTACGTATACTAAATACTTGTATATGTCTAAAAGCAGAGCGTTCAAGCCCCAGAGGACTGTCGCCTGCTTGACTGATCCAATCGAAAGCTTTCCGATGGAACGCCCTTCTAATTATATGGTGTTAAGGTAAACGACACTCCAGCTCCCCCTCCCACCACCACCATCTCGCAGAAAAGAGGATCAGTTGACGCTAATTGGGTTGAATTTTGAACACACAGTATAAGCTTTCATACCACTTTGATGAAATATAGCACTTGTCGGAAATCATAATAGTACAAAGTCATCACTTGCAGAATGCGAAGGAAGTGAAAAACACTGTTTATTTCTTTTCATTCCAATAATATGTTAATTATTAGAAAACTCAAATACTCGTGAATTCACACTGTGGGCGGTTGCTAATTAGGCGAGACATTGAAGGAAGGCGGTTGCGCTCCAACGGCGTCCTTTCAAAATCAATTTTACTAACTCATAAGAAAAAAAAAATGAAGTACTAAAAAATATAAAGGAAGAAAATAAAAAATGACTAGGAAATCTTTCAATAAGGGAGAAATGTATCCTTTTCCTTAACGCCTGGATTTAAACTTATATATCACACGTTTTTATAGAGGCTGTGAAATGAACGGAAATTGCTCGACCTTCTTTCATCGCGGTGATTGATTCACTTGACGTCTTCTTCATCAGTCCATTCCCTCAAACCTCTTTTCCACCCTTGTTGAATTCATAAAACGCTTAAAACCCCAGCCGGTGACATTTCAATTTGACTCGACGTTCGCATTTTGGAAAGTTAAAAAAAAAAACACGAAGTAACTGGAGAAAAAACACAATTAACATTGAAGAGAGCAAACGAAGAAATGGGAAGCAAGGAAGAAGAAACGAACGTTAGAATGATATTTAAATTTATTTTGAGCCAACGGCGAATTACGGTTAGCACAGAAGATTCATTCTATGAGTTTAAGGCAGGCAATGAGGAGGTCAGTGCTAATTGATACGACTGGGCTGTCAGGCTTGTGATTCATGAGAGGATTCCGTGGTCCACCCCCTGGCACATCCTGGAAATTTATCACTTTTTTTTTTTATTCTTTTTCTTTCTTTTTCTACCTTCCCGTCTGGAGATCCTTCTTATTTTTTATTCCCTTTCTTCGTCAGATGTACTTCTTCGAGGCATGAACATCATTATTTTTTTCCTACGAAGCTTCCTTTTCATTTTCTGCCCTTTTTTTTTCTCTCTCTCGTTCATTTTATTTTTATTTTGAGAAGCTTGAAAAAAAAGGAAAAACATTTTTAGTGTTTTCGCCTTCGCTTTTGTTATTTAAGCTTTTTTCAAAGCATTTTCCTATCCACTCTCCGAGGTAAGGCATTTCCAATACTACCGAGCTAATAAAAATGATTTCTGAGGATTTCATGGCGAGGAGAAGGAAGAGAGAGGAAAAAAATAGATTGACATAATGAAGTTTTAAACTTCCCGTTTTTTTCCTTGGTAATATAAGCCCATTTTAATAGAGCGTAAATTGTGGTGAAGGACCAATAGAGAGGGGAGAAAAGGCGAAGCTAATACCATTAACTATCTTAAATCTCCCTTGGCTTTGTTTTTTCCCTTTTCTTCTTCTTTTTTTTTTTTTGTAGATGGCCAAGTTTCCAGTAAATTAAGATGAAGTTTAATGCTCTTGAATCACACAATCTCTTTCATACTGTAAGAAGAGAAAAAATTAAAGAACTCCGACAGAGGAAAAAAAATAATGGAGGGGTGATTCGTTGTCATGGGGACAGTTTCATCTCATTATATCACAAAGCCCAGGGCTGGTATATTCGTCCACTTGGAAAACACTCGTATTTTTTCAAAATGTCGTTTTGAAGGAACATAATTGATTTATCCTCTGATCAAACCGTTGTAGGTTAAGCTATTGAACGGACCCGCAAAATGCTTGCACGCGGACACGCTTGATTACAGAAGAAACTCTTTCAATAAAGCGTCCATGGATCTCCACTGTTCGAATGAGGTATTTTCTTTTGGGACGATTTGGCGACCAACGAGCTGTCACTTTAAAGTGTAACAATAATTTGAATGAGAAAATAATGTATGATTCATGGCGCACTTTTGGTCGAGGCAATAAAAAATTGAAGCTTACATGTCTGTATACGTCTAAAAGTTTTTAAAAATTTGTTCCGACAGCTGAAAGTGAGGGAAAGATGTCGTGAAAAGTTGTGCTACCCGGCAAAGCACACTGATTCTTAGACTTATCGGTTGTTTCCGGTCTTATTGCACAATCCGCTTGAGTAATCCGGAAAAATATATAGGTAGTTCAAATTATAAGGAACCACTTGTGAAGTTGTGACTAGATTGTGAATTAAGGGAACAATATTTACTCCAAGTCATGGTTTAGTATAGGAAATAAAGCCAGAATAGCGGCGAAATTTGGCCCAAATTTGAATGTGGCTTAAAAAATTCCTTTTGATGTATACTTTGAGGATTCGAAGAGTCCGCAATGATAAGGGGTGGCGAACCCAATTTTAAGGGCGGGTAGACGTTGGCCAGCTCACTCCTATAAGGTGTTGTATAATTGTGACGTCACTACATAAAGTTCAATAATTAATTAATAAGCCCAAATGTTGGCTATACTGTAAAGCCCTCCCTCCTTTGATTCAGGCTGTTCCCACGGGTGTAATGGAGCCTTTATTGGTTCCGAAGCTGAAGATGCACAAGCCTGGCAAGACTTGACGAAAAGTTCAATATCTCTATCAATATTTTTCCAATAGCAGTAACGTCGTGCAAGGCTTTTCATTTTTGAGATTTTTGTATGAGTAATATGGAGCTGAATAAGTACGTCATTTTGTAAGGAGGAAGGAATTACTACTCGGTGACCTCGAAAAATTACTCCATCTTGAAGCGTGTAACTGCCGTCCTGTTTTGGAAGTTTTGAAGGAGAACTGAAAGCTCTTTGTCCGCTTTTGTTGCCGAGGCTATAGCTTGAGCATTGATGGTTCCCGATGAAATTTGGTTTATTGTCTGATGATGAACGATGTCGTCTTCATTGAATTTTGATGTCGTGAGTGGTAAGGGGGATCTGGAGAAATAATCGACGTGGACGTTTTCATCGTGTTTCTTATGTTTCACTTCGTACTGGAATCCACTGAGGATAGTGGCGTACCGGAGAAGACGTGACGTTGAGAGGGGGGGGGGGGTAGTTTGTTATTTTGATGAAAAATATGGGTCAGTGGTCGATTATCTGTTATGAGTTTGAACTTGCGGCCACAGAGGTACATGTAAAATTTGTTTACCGCGAAAATAATGGCAAGAGCTTCCCTGTCCAACTGACTATAATTCGTTTCTGATGACGTTAGTGATCTAGACGCGATGGGTCGATCTTGATCGCCGAGGAAATGTGATAAAATTGCTCCAATACCAGTTGGGCTGGCATCACAAGTCAGAATTATGGGAAGATCAGGGTTGTAGGGAATGAGGACCCGGTCACTGGCGATTTCTTTTTTAATTTTCTGGAAGGCGGAATTACAGGATTGACACCAAAGACATCGTCGATTTTTTCGAAGAAGCTGGCGCAAAGGATGAGTCATTGACGACAAATTTGGTATAAATTTGGAGTAGTATGTTGCCATGCCTAAAAATCTTCTGACATCGTCGATGTTTTCAGGACGTGGAGCGTTTACTATCGCTCGTACTTTGTCTGGACACTTTTTAATTCTGTTATGTTCGACGATGTATCCTAGGTATGAAATGGAGGTTTTGAAGAACTGGCACTTGCTTTATTTAAATGTAGATCGTATTGACGTAAACGCTTTAGACAATTTATCAAATTTTTGTAACAGCATTCCATGGAAGACCCGTAGACGATGATGTCATCAATGTAGGCTAGAACGCCATGGAGCCCGCTCAAGATTTGGTCCAGAATCCTGTGAAATTCAAATGGAGCTGTTTTGACACCGAACGAAAGACGTTTCATAGCGAATGTACCGCGGTGTGTTGACATCGTTTGGATTAATTGACTTTCTTTGTCGACTACTACGTGTAAATAAGCTTTATATATATCCAAAGTGCAAAAAACACGAGCATCACGAAGTTGATCCAAAATTTCATCAATTTTTGGGATCGGGTAATAGGCGTCTTGTAATTGTTTATTGACAGCGATTTTATAATCGACGCAGAGACGAACTTGATTGTTGGGTTTTGGGATCGGAACAAGCGGTGAACCCCAGTCACTTTGGTCGACTTGATATATTATGTCATTTTCGATTAAGTTCTGTAGTTCTTTGTCGACCTGGTCTCGTAATGCGAAGGGAATGTTCCGAGCTTTTACAAATATGGGCTTTGAGCTTTTGCGGAGGTGTAGGGAACATGTAAAATTAGGAATGCTTCCCACTTTTTGTTCGAAAATGTCGGCAAAGTTTTCCACGATTGATTGTAATGACGGTACTTGAAGGACAGAATGAATCGTATTGAGACTTCTGTGGAGTATGTCGATGTCCTGGAGATTGATTCGGAAGCGACGAATCAATATACGACCTAAAATGGGAGTGAAACTGTCTGGAACGATGAATATTACTTCGGTCCATTTTATACCGTTGTATTCCATGAGGTTTAAAGACACCTTGCGTATACGAACGAAATTTGATGTCGGTGTGCTTGACTGTTTCGTGGGGCAAAAGTCTATGAAAATCACTTTCCGGCAGTTAGATGAATGCAGCTCCGGAATCTATTTCGAATTTTTGAGTTTGACCGTTTATGAGGACTGAATTGTAATATTTTGCTGCGTCGTTCACTAAAAAAGAAGGGTATAAGACGAAAAAATGTCAAAAATTTTATTTATACCCGAGAGTTCGTCGAACATATCGGAATTCGAGTCGCCAGTGTTTACGGAATTCAAAATATTGACGGTTGAATTTGGTTTATGTTGTAGGAGTTTTAAGTACACTTTCCTAACGTGACCGATCCGAGAACAGTGTGTGCAACGTAATTTGTGTTTGGCGATGCGACAGATAGTCGATCGGTGACCAATTTTTCCGCATCGAAGGCAAGTATTTTGTATTCCAAGTGCTTTGAAATCAACTCGATGTTGTCTTTGAGAATTCGAGGAAGAAGATGAGGATGAACTGGTGTTTTCATTGTGTAGGCTTCGACGGGGTGTGGGTTTACGGGTCGTCGGTCGTGCTCTTTGCCTAGAAATTTTGCTTACATCATGAGTTCCGCGTGACTGTGGATTTCGGCTGCTTCGAGTGCAAGAGCTGAGTTAGCTAAAGTTGTAAACGGAGTGTCTTCGGATTGTAATAGTTTGGCTCGTATGTTATCATTCCTGAGACCACGGATGAACTGAGCCCTAAGGAAAATATCGGCAACACTCCGCTTACAGTTGTATTCGAAATTGCATGTAGACGAGAGACTATGGAGCCCTGTAATGAAATCAGCTATGGACTCGTCATCGTTCTGATTACTACTGAGGAATCGGTGCTGTTGAACAATAGTGTTCGTATTCGGACATAAATGATGTTCTAAAATATCAACTAATTCGTCGTAGGTCTTGGTGGATGGGTCAATGGGTGTTAAAAGCGAGCTCAATATATTATAAATTTTTGGACCAATATGGTGAAGGAGTTCATTCTGCCGACGACCTTCATCAACAGAAATATCTCTGAGGACGAACCAGTTTTCGAGCCTCTTCCGATATTGACGAAACGTTTCTTTGGTGTCGTCAAAGATGTCGAAGTGCATCATTTGCGTTTCGGTCGGTTTGGCGAGGTGACGAATTAAGATGCTGTTCTGTTCCATCATGTTATTCATTATTTATATTAGAGCTGTGATGTCTGTCGTATTAGGTGGAGGGTTGTCGTCCGATGACATGATGAGGTGGCTGTCAAGAGCGTTGTTTTACTCCGAGTCGCCAACTAAAGTAAGGAACCTTTAAAGACGAGTAGACGCATACGGCGCCATGTTCGTTCTTATCAGTTTAATAAGAATGGTTGGGGGTGGTTTGTTGACATCCACAAAACATCAACAAAAGGTGGATTTTACAAGACTGATAATTGATAAGAGCGAACATGGCGCCTGTGATTTTACCTGTCTGATTATAGGTTCTCTAACTAAAGTGACTAATTTACGTTCCTTTATTTTTAAAACAAAGTGTATTTCATCACTAGGGAAACATAAAATAAACATAAACTCTACACACGGGTTACGTTGAGAACATCGTGGAGCAAGGTCTATATATAAGAAGGTCTGATCATTTCAGATGAGGTGCGGGGGGATACTGTGGGCCGGGGAACGGTAAACTAATAAAGAAGGTTGTCTCCCCTAGTAACAACCATGGGCCGGTGATTTTTTGTGGAGCAGCGCTGTCTGGTTGACAAGGTTCTGCTATGAGTTAAGGGAGGGGGAAAAACGCGGCAAATACAAAATACCTATTTTATTTTCCCGCCTTTATCTAGTCTTGTTATTTTCCTATCAAAATTTCTTCTGTCCCAATAGTTTTGACATTTCACAATGCGTATAGTACAGAAATTTATAATTAAAGGCATTATTATATCGAAATCAAAGAAAATGCCGTTCTTTCGTAAAAGCTCCGAAGAACACTGAAAAGCTACATTTTTGTTCTTTTTAAAAATAAATACCTCCGAAAAGAACAACAGTTTCTTTGGAAATGAAGAAGTACTGGAAGAAAAAGAAAATCTCGCAACTGAGCGAATAGCGTTTTTATAATTTAACCCAAAATCAAACAGAGGAAAAAAGCCTAGTGGCATAGAAAACCCGTAAGTTACATTACATATACAAAAAGCGACTGGACAGAGAAAAACCAGTGAAGGGGCAACTGATTTCTGATCGAAATGACTTTTGCACTATTCCGAAATTCCGCTTTGTTTCCGAGATATCCGCCATTTTCTGATTTTTTCAGAAACAGCTTGATGCACACGCAGTAATCGATGCAATGGCAAAACTGATGAGCCCCTTGGAAAGAGCACACAATTTTCTATTTAAAGAGCCAATTTTTATCCAGATCAGACGACATTTACTACGTTTTGAATCAGCTTATTGGCGAAAAAACGTAGTTTTCTGACCACATCACCATATCACCAATCCTTCTGGAATTACGTTTCCTCGCTAATAGGCTAATGCAAAACGTAGTAGACATCGTCTGATCCGGATAAAAATAGGCTCTATAAATAGAAAATGTTGTGCTCTTTCCAATGGGCTCATCATTTTTGCCATTGCAGCAATTATTGCGTGTGCAGCAAGCTGTTTCTGAAAAAATCAGAAAATGGCGGATATCTCGGAAACAAAGCGGAATTTCGGAAAAGTGCAAATAGTCATTTCGATCAGAAATCAGTTGCCCCTTCACTGGTTTTTCTCTGTCCAGTCGCTTTTTGTACACGCTGTAGATTAAATGAATATTTAATTATTGTTTCAATCATTAAAGAATGGGTAAAGCCCATTAACCGCAGTTCGATTTATATTAGTGTTCGAATGGCGCAGCGAAGGGTCTGGCCTCTTGGCGGATTTCCGTCTTGCACGTGATGCAATTTGAGTTACAGGTTTAGAAAGGCTGTCCTCGTCCATATACGTATTTCACCGGGTGTTTCACCATGCAGGCCAATGTGATTCTAACTTACAAGTGCGAATATGGGAGTATATATGTATATAGTCATTCGAAGAGAATGGCACATGCAATTATGTGAAGCTGTAGAGAATGGCAATAAAAATGAGAAGGTATGTTTTTGTGAAATTTGAGTGCCTGTGGTTTTATTGGTGGATCATCAGCAGAATTTCTAGACGATAATCGTGAGGGAAAAATAATGTCTCAACTTTCGCTGATTTCTCTCATGTACAAACGGCAACGTTTTCCCTGAAAGAAATGTTAATATTAAAACTCATAGTGGCAATGTAGTGCAGTTTTGCCCTTTAAATAGCATTGCACTTACAAAAGGCATGTCTTCGAGCCTGCCTATGTCAATGCGGATCTTTCGAAGGAACATCGATAGCTTCATTGCCGATGCGTGAGTCCAAGCCAACCAACCAAGTTTTCACCCTTTAGTGCTTGAACGTCATGAAGTGCATTTCCTTAGCCTCTCAACAATGACGGTTGCCAGAGTCAAGAATGCTACGAGAACAGTCAAAAATACAAATTTATCAGACAGTAGCTATAGTGACTTGGAATGACGAAACTATGCTGAACACACTTCTCACTTCTCTTCATTAACTATACCATAGTATACATGGTACGTCCGTGCACGTACACTGAATGTCCGTGTTAAAAACACTTCAGTTTCAAATAACACTGACCGACACAGAAACTTCTAACGACACTCAGTAGCGGACTGCGGTACGGGGAGCAGGGGGGGGGGTGCCTTGTTTAAGTGGGCGCCGGTAGTTTCGAATATTTTTGGCTGAATTACATATAACTTGTAACTCGTGTAGAGAGAATGAACTCCCATTCCTTAAAATGCAATTTATTTAATTCCTAGTCGATTATCCAGTCAGTTATTGTTCTTTCGTTGACTAGGTAAGTTAAGCTTGTTTCTCTGGTTTTAAGTTTTCGACCGACTGTAAATTTAAATTTTTATTTAAATTTAATGTTATACATGTCGCATCCATGTCGAGTATTTGTCCATTTCACGAAATGAATGTCCTTTTCACGAAGTGGCTCCACTTGCCGTAACTTCAAAAAATTAAAAATTACTACATCTGGACAAAAAAATTGTCCATTTCTTGAAAAGGAAATCGTGTTTGTCCAGTTGCTGAAATCAAGCTTCCTTACTGCAAGTGAGTGCACAACATTATCCTTTTCGTGAAATGGATGAGTGAGAAATTTCACATGCTGAAACAAGTTTTCCTTTATTTAGAAAGGTTAGTTTAATGAGCACTCAAAAACCTGCTAAAAAATGAGGTTGTGCATCCACTTGCAGTAAGGAAGCTTAATTTCAGCAACTGGACAAACGCGATTTCCTTTTCAAGAAATGGACTTTTTTTTGCCAGATGTCTTAATTTTTTTGAAATTATGGCAAGTGGAGCCAGTTCGTGAAACGCGGACATCCATTTCATGAAGTGGACAATTTCGCCAAGTGGATGCGACATACACATTGTGTTTGTCGTGTTTCTATTTGAATTGTTTAGCTTGAAGATGGCGTTACGCTGAAACTGCGGTCATGATATTTAACATTATAAAAGTGGGAGGAGATCTTTCATTCCTCGGCAATAAATTTTTGAATACTCCCACACTTCCGGCCTAATATTTTGTTATACAACTTGTTCTTTTTATGAAACTGGCCCAGGGAACTTACAATGATGCAGGTCCAACACCTCAAAAGAAACATGAAACAATCGTGAAACGTGAACAAAAGGAAATCGCGCGTCACACGGTTTTGGTCCCAACGGTCCGTCGTCCCAGTTAATCTGAATGTAAGGCATTTATTAGTAATGCAGAAAAAAGGTTCCCCGTTCGCACTTTATTTACCTGTGACATGAAGAGAAAAATGTTCTATAAGAACTAAGGGCAGCGTATAGTGCTTCGCAACAATTCATGAACATTTCAGAAGAGAAGAGTTGCTGAGAGTATGGTAACGAAGAAAACTCCACCTAGTATATTAGTTTTCATCATAATAAGCAAAGGCCGCATGAAGAAGTAAGATAACTCACTCATTGGCGCGTAACGGAAAGCTTCCAAACGAACAAACCTATATTCGCTGTATAACCCCGATTGTTGAAATGCCATTAATAAACACGGTACTTAGTAGCGGCACAAATGACAGCTCATATAAAGCAACGCTATACGCAAACAATCAATCTATACTATACAATTTAAAAAAATCCCCTTATATGTATTATAATGTATGTAGAACCTTGAAATATGTATTTCGTACACAATCCCAAGCGGAGAAGAAGACTTATTTTACTGGCACTTGGTGAAATGATGAACCTTCAGACCAGGATCGATGTCATATCCCACGATTCACTATGTTCTCGACTGCTATCTGAAAGATACATTAATGAAATGAAACGTTCATGAAAATAGAACGTGAGGATGACTTGGAGGCGGCAGCGAACAATTTCACGCCGTGCACTAAAAACAGCTGGCGACTTCCTCATCGTTCTCACATCAAAGGATACCGGAGGCGTATGAAAATTCCGGATATAATTCAATAGCCCAGAAACTCAGTCAAACTTGCAAGGAAAGCTAAAACTTCATGCAAAATGATTGCAGTAATGAAATGTTACCAGTGACGTAATGCGACGTTTCATTAATGTGATCGCAACTTTTTCTGGGTTGGGTAAAAACCTTCCATAGTAGAGTGCATTGACACAAAAAATGATTTCGACTTCTCACGCAGACAGCTGGTGGGTTAAGAACGCGCTTGTGCGCAGATGTCATCCAATGCATGACAACATATACGTTAGAGCCCGATTCACACCTATCATGCACGCTTCTGATTCCATACCATTCATACATTTGGAAGGGTGCATGGAGAATTGGAGAGTCCTACATCCGACACGTATGTAGAATGATTTCTACGGCAAAATAATATTTATTTCCCTCTCCATACACCCTTGGAGCCTCCGAAAAAATTCCGGATTTGAGCACGGGAGCTTTTCTTTCAAAGCCCTCCCTAGCTTAGAATTGATACAAATTGCTTGGATCAATCGTAATAAGCGAATACTCGGCGCATTATGTAGCAACGACTTAACATACAATTGAAATGTTGGTGATAGTTACCTGTGATCCTTGGGAATTGAAAAAAAAATCACGCATTTCACACTCCCGCACGACTTTGAACACCCGAGAACGCTGCACGTTTGAATTTTAGGCATATTCCTGTGTATGTACATAAATTATGACCGATCGGTGAATTTAGCACATAAATAACAAGGAATACCTACCGTCCAACTTAGTTGACTTGCAAAATAGCTCAAAAACTATTAAACACAATTTCACGAAGTCCTGATCTTCACAAATAGTCACTATAAAAACGAACGTCCGCGAGCAAGTCACAAAAATAAAATAAAATAAATCAAAATCGACCGATGCTTCACAAAAATTAAAGTTGAAAAACGATGGAAGACAAAAGAAAGGCGTAGGGACTGTTCACGTCAGGTTAGCAAAAACTACTTCAGCGCTGCCTGGTTCAAAAGGTTCCGACATCCCCCCGACCCCCCATAACCAAACAATGAAATCGAGCCCCCCCTGCCTTGTGTCGTACACGGCTGCTGTGGGCAGATGACTTCAATTTATATTTTACACCTTTGCTCCACCATACTTCATAACTCTAATATAATTGCTTGGTCGTGTTGCTTGCTAACTTGGCATGCATCAATACATAATTATAATTCATAAAAATCATTTCCAACCGAAATTAGAACATGTACCTCGATAAGTAAAACGATACGAACGCACTACAAATTTTCATTCATACTCTTTTACTAGTGGAATGTGATCAGGTCATAATATAATTTTTGCGAGTGCAAAGGTGTGTGTTACGAGATATTTTATGGATATCTTTGCGCTCGTATACTAATTCTTACTATGCATCATTCCCCTCACTCACTCATCCTCTGTCGGATTATCAGTTCAATTGGGTTCAAAACGTTTATCGCTTAGGTACGTATTTATCATAAGACCACAAGCACGCGGATTTGATGGAATTAGCGTTTTCGATGGAATAGGTGGAATTTGACTCAGCGTACGAAGTATATCCATGGCAGAAAATAGCAAAACTACGGAGCGTGCGGAATGATTCTTGCAATTTATGAATAACGAAATCAAGTTACCACGCTCGACTGTATTTGAACGTGCGTAATTTAAGCTCACTCCATACAAGTATCAGATAAAAGAAGTATGAAGACCATCCTGTCAAGTTAAAAATTTTTTCATTTTATTTTGAATTTGTCTAGGATAATCGGGTTTCCTCTTCCTGCTGTTTACGTAATTTTGTTGAGCTCTTTTCATATTTAAAAACTTAATTCTTATAAAAATTCATTGTTTGAAAAAAGACCGAATAATTTCCCTGTCCCGTTCAACAATTTTATCCCCAATTACAATATTTGTTAATTTTGACGTGACACGCTTAGATTTTGAAATAGAATTGTTCGCGTTGTAATTTAAGAAAACGGTATTCATTTTTTTGACGTCGAGGAGCCATTTTTCCGATGGCTCAGTAAGTCCACCATAAGACAGAAACCTCAACCAGGTCGGGGCCATACTGTAGCAATGGATACTTTCGTCGTTCCTCGCATAACTCCCTAATTCCGGGTACTTACTTTTAAATTTCTTAGTGATCCAGCCAGCTAAATAGCTGACGCCATCTTCCTCTGTCACTGTAGTTCCGACACCATCCGTGGCCGAAGAAGACGGCAAAGAAACGCTTTCCATTTCCAAATCCGGCAAGTATTCTTCCTCCGAGTCTTTTGGGGCTTCAATTTCTTCTGGTTCAGTCTGCAGAAAGTTTGTACAATACTATTTGTTCAATAAGACCTTGGATTTTGCCGATTTGAGCCCACACATATCTTAGATACCGGTACGACATAAGATGCATTGGTGTAGTTAGCAAATAGTACATAAGGGAAAGAAAGGGTCGTATTATTTCTGTGTAATATTGAACTAACTACTTAGTATCGGTATTGGGAGTACGAGTAGGCTCTTTCGGTGTCACTAACCACAGCTTTACTCTACAGGGGATGTAATGAATTCATCCCCTTCCTCGTTTGCTATTGGAGGCATTGAGTTTGTCTTATTTTGTATCACTCCTGGATTTTTCCCCAGAAGGATCATTCGAATTCTGTATAAAGCGTTTAGCGGCGTAGGCTGATCATTTAATCCTCCTCGAGTACGAATTTGGGAGAAAAAGTTTTCCAATGAGTCCTTATTCAACCTGTGTGTCATTAAAAACTTCAACTCCGGATGATCCCGTTTCAAGCTGTCATAGAGGCCTATTAGCGATCGAGACGAGATAATTATCGCCTTTTGGAATATTTGAAGTGATGTTTTGTTCATGCATCGCATCGTCTCCATTGTCTCTATCACGTCACGAAGGCACGTCAACTGATCGGCAAGATGAATACCGAAAGCTCTTTTCGTTGCTATGCTTGCTATAGGAGAATATGAGTTCATAATATCGAACCACTGGTTCATTACTAATAATAACAAATAACAAACTTTTTCCTATGGTATTTGAAATTAGCTCGGTTGCCAGCCTAACATTCTGTCGTTTTGTTTTTTCACAGTTCAAATGTGACTCTGTCAGCTTGAAACATGGTGAAATTTCTTGCGCAGTGGTTTCTTGTAGCTTAATCAAAGGCACCTTTGTCACAAGCGAGCCATCTTTCAATTTGAAGCCAGTATCCAACAGCCAATTTCTGGTCAACTTCTGAAGGTGGGGAGGATCCCCAAAGACGTATATCAATTTTCCTGGTCTTCTTGGATGCTGGAAACTTGTTTGGGTGGTTGTTACTCCCAATTCCCTCCAAACACCTAAATTTGATCCCCCGCAGTCACTCAAACGATGCGCAAACGATGTAGTTTATTTTTTGTAATTCGCCGATGAGCTCGAACAGCAAATTTCTCGTCATTTTTTTTGTCGAAATCTACATAAATTGGTTGTTTCCATTTTCCAACCAAGCCCCTTACCATGACAACTTGCATTTGGGAGTGTGATCCCAAAACTTGGTCCTCTAGTCTATCATATTCGTAAACAGAACAAACTTTCATCTCGTCGTACTGTATAATAGTGAGTCTCTCCATTTCACTGAGCTCCGAGCCTTTGATCTCCATGAACTTCAAAACTTCTTTTAAAACACCCGTTCTCATCGTAATTTTGGACGACCATCGTCGAAGGGAACAAAGTGCCGGAAGCGGAAAGTGTAGGGTCTCCCTTATAAATTTGTAGGCTCTAACACTGAAATATCTCAAAGCAAAAGCATTTGAAACGTCATCCGTTGACCAAACAACCTTCTTTTTCTTCCCAACGATTATGTCTAACTGTGGATTTGTAAATATATGGCCAAAAGTCCCGTATATTTCTGTCTTGGTGTCATCTCTCATACTTGAAATTTGCTCCTTGAGCTTCAAAACTTCACACTGAAGACTATTTATGGTTTCAAGGCTTTCCATTAGCTGTAGCTTCAAATATTCGTTTTCATATTGAAGGGAATGACAATGCGACATCAGGTCTTGATCGTCGGACTCTCTAGCTACAACTTCCAATTCTTCTTCTCTACATTGATTCACCATTAGCATCTTCCTCTTCTTGAATAACTACTAGGTGCTTCCTTGACACCTTCAAAACGAAATGCAATGTTAGGAAACTGTATACCTATAAGTAATAAGGAAGTGCCTAATTTAGTCATCCATAGTTTTTCTTATTATCCGGTAACTCACAATGCTCTGATTGGGGTGGAATTTGGCATACAAGTTATAATGTAGTTATAGTATACAAGTATTCGTGAAGATAATAGATAAATTTACTTTGTCCTATAACTTGAGCTCATTCTGTCGAGGGAAACGGGAAAATTTAGTACAAGGCGTATTATCGCGCGCGTACATGGTGTGCCTATTCTTTCATACGTTCATACACGTGGATATGAATTGTGTGTCAAGTTTCAGCCCTATCTGAGCATCTTGAGGGCCCGGCAAGTGGAAAATCTATGTTTCAGTAAATTAAACTATACGTCACTAGATTCGTGACGTATCAATGACATTCCCGAAGCAAAACGGACCAGAAATTTATTCCCTCTTTTTCCCCTTAATTTATTTTTTAACTTTACTAGTAGCGTTGAACTTAGGTGTAAGAAGCAAAAAATTGAGCATACTTATGATGCGCGTTGTCATACCTCCATCAATGTGGTACTTTCGTTTAAGATTTCCTCATAAGAAGACATTTCGGTTTTAATTCCTTCAGAGCACTCAGACGGAGTTACTCGTATCTTAATCGACGGAATCGCTGGACACGATTGTACGTTACAATCAATAATTATTATCACATTTTGCATGTAAAATATAGTTATGCTTTGTCTTAGTGTACCCGATCTTTTCAATATTTTTTTCGACGAAATACCAATAAGTTCGTTCTTTAGATCTTTTTCGAAGTCATCATCCGAGAAATGCTCAGAGCAAATAAAGGTATTTTTTGTGTTGAGATTTAGGTCGTCCCTGCATATTGCGAGCCACATTTCCCGTCGTTCATCATTTGGAACCCAGTGGAAATGTAACTCTTTTTTCTCTTGCTTAGCCTTTAAGCAAGAGTTTTGGCAGCCTACTGTGGCACAGGAGTTGCCGGGCATCTTGAAAGTATTCTAAATCAATGATAATATCAAAAAATAATATATAAATTTGTGCGTAGTCTGGTGGCAGTGGAATATTCATTAGTGTGAGATGTACATGGTGATCAAATTGGGAAGGAGGAAAGAAACACTTCACCTGCAGCTTCAAGAGGGAAAGGATTGGTTGTAAGCTCAAAGGGTTAAGCTTGTTATTATTGGTTTTTTAAGCATCAATACCTGTGTCCCCGTAAAGGGGATATCGGAAATATATTATTCAAAAAAGGTCCGATCTCTTGAAAACCCAAATGCAATTTTCTTACTTAATGTAGAAAACCTGTCTATAATAAGGAAGTGGAAATCCATGATACATAATTAATTGTTATAACGGCTTGATTCGTATAGTATGGGGGCATTGTGTGTTATTTACCTTAATCTTGATGCCACCCAGTTATCAGTTTCAGTCGGCCAAAGCCCTAGATGACTGCTGGCCGGAAGGACCAACTTCGTACGAGAAAGTTAAAAGTTTATTTGAAAATAAAAGAAGAACCTTTGATAATTGAATTACTTTTCCTATATTGTCGAGTATTACAAAATATATTGTGTTGCGAGGTATGAGCAGTTCGAATTGTTTTATGATCAGCCCCCTCTCCACAGTTTTCTTCTGCGTAAGGTGGATTCCTGTGAAATATAGAATTCCGCGTTGACACCTTCACTACAGAAAGTTTTTGCTGCCATTTTAATTTTAGTGGTAGGCCTCATCAGATACATTTTAAGGGACGAGCAATGAGCGGTAGGTGACAGACGATAAGGTGGCGTCGCTTTGGATAGAGCTATGAAAACAGGAGTACGGGTTACGGTAGTCTAGAAAGTGAGAATGATGGGCAAGCTGCTCACTGTTCTTTCACTCTTCGCTAACACTTGAAATTCATTTTCGCATGTCGCCCAAAGGGTTAATCTATAGAGCACATTATGAAATGATTAGGTGGGCATCCTCAAATCTAGTCGCAGCTAAAGCCACGCGTTTCATAATAATGACGGCGACAAATTTACAAGTCATCCGTATCTTAGCCACTACCGCTCAATCCTCACTCCCTTAGAGTATCTGCCGCCCACCAACGTGAATGCATAGTCGGACGTCGTCCTTTAATCAACTTACTTTGTCCAAAGAAAAAATCAGAATCCTTCACAGAAAATCAAGTATACATACAAGTAAATATGACGCTATGACAACCATTCGCATTGGAGTACACCTAGGAAGAATCCCTGATGTTTTGTTTATTATTTTTGCCCACAATGACGTCATTTTTACCTTTCCCCCTCGTCCATCGAAACGTATGATCGGACCTTCTTTTTTATAGACCTTGCACACGGGTTACGTCATAGAGGAGTAATAACATGGAGGGAGCCTTGATGGAAAGAGGGGTTCAAGGGGACGACCCCAAGATTACAGCTGTCGAAAGAGGTTGCTTTTAGGGTAACAGCCACAGAACTTCCCTAGTTTCCTGCTCAATGTAAACAAACGTAGTAAACAAAATTGATAAGATTTTTTATTTTGGAGGCAGGAGTGATTTCTGGTTTTTTTAAATTTTTTTTTTTTTTTTTTGACCGATCCTGCCGGCGTTTTCGTTGTCAGCGACGTTCCCTCGACGAAACGTCGCTGACAACGAAAACGCCGGCAGGATCGGTCAAAAAAAATTAAAAAACCAAAATTGATAAGTTTTCTTATTTTCTGTTTTATTGAAATATAACTTAATTATGTTTCGTTCTTGTCTGGGAAGAAATTTGAACATCAAATTATAGAAATATTTTTGACGGTAATTTTAACACACTGTGCTCGTAAAGTCCCTTGGTACTTCGTTTTTAATGCGCCTACGTGGTTCGTGACAGTAATAGTCAATAGTAGGTAATCGTCTTCCTGTATTTTTTATTAGCATTGAACAAATATCAAACGAACGTGAGATTACGATGCGACCGCGAACCTACAACATTGTCATTTTTCACGATCTATTCATAATATGAATTTCAATACCCAGACGTTTTGTCATCTCATCTCGCCTCTAATGCAAGTGTAGTCAGGGCATATTCGAAGACGATCTGGTTTCAACTAAGCCGGTGGGTAAGAGAACCAATTTTATAGAAAACTGATTGGTTTACTGTAGGGATTTGGATTGCTTAGTGTTTGATTGCTGTAGACGATTTATGGACCACCAACTCAGACCATAAGCGGATTCAGTAGACATGAAAGCACGTGACGAATTCCCGACGTCTCCCGAGCCCACATTATGATTGCTCTATTGGAGCTTTTGGGGTTCGCACGTAGCAATTCCGGTTTGATACTCCAGTCTAAAGACCCGGTTACACGGCCAGTCTTTCCCTACGGAAAGCTCGAATCCAGTCTTTCCCTACGGAAAGTTTGAGCGTGTGGACGGCAAAACTGACTGGCTCGTTCAGGCCTCGGGATCGACTTGATTGAATTATCATCAGTCCTCAAGCTTTAGAGTATTTAACCGGACGATATGACCATCCTGACATAACAAATCAACATTTCCCAGGATGAGTGGTCATTTTGTGCCACAAAATTGTCCAAGATGGTGAGTTGGACCATTTTCGGGGCGTCGAGAAATGAAAGAGTCTGGTTCTTGGGGGCTAAATTCCAGTTTTCTACATTAATAGTCAGCTTCTAGCGCGATATTATCAATCTTTCGAGTAAGTGTCACGGTTTCTGTGGAGGTTTCGTCGAAAAATTGTGGCTTTTCAAGATATTTATTTTAGGTAGGCTAATTACTCAGTTTGAATGCCTGAATTGTCAATTCACGAGTCGGGGCGTGCCCAGTATTAAGCTAAACAGTCAGTTTCTAGGGTCAAGACTCTATAGTTTGAGTCTAAATCAACGGTTTCCTGTATGGATCGTCAGTTTCGTTGGATCCAATAACTGGCAATTCACTCACAGTGGTACAAGCACATTGCAGCATTGTACATCATAAACTAACGGCCAGAAATTGCTATGTTTACCAAAAAATCCCGACGATGCATACTTGAAAACGAACTTTATTAGCCTGAAACTAAAAGGTATCGAGCCAAGAAACGGACACTTCAGCTGCTTAACATTATTATACTGCTTTATGGGAGAAATAAGGGACATAATCCAGGCCGCAAATGATTAGCTTCACGTTACATTCTGGGCGAGGGTCACGAATTAAAAACTACAGATCACAGAGCGAGAGAAAGCAGGATCCAAAAACTGTTTGTACGGGGTGAGGTGGGGGGGGGGACCGCTCACTTGATGACCCAGGGGTTCGATGTCGCTGCACCCATGGGCGTTTTCTGATGGGTGGGCAAAGACTATCACTCACTCTCATAATCCACACACATTACTGATGTGCGTGCGAATTCCATTCCGCTTCTTTAGGTTTTTTAAAGTACTCGATTTTATGGATTATTGGTGCTCCAACCAATAAGAGAACCAAATTTTGCCAATCTTGGCCTCTCAAGATAGTCCAGTATGCAGAGGACAGCACCTTGCAACAGGTGATGTAACGATTTTATTATTTTTATTTTAATTAATCTAATTAGGTGCCCATACACGAACGGATTTTTTTGGGCAACCCGAAGGCCAGGCCTGTTTATCGACATACACGTGCAGTTAAGACCGACGGATCTCGGAACTCTAGACCCGCGGGTTTTGAAATCCGAAAGATTGGTCTGTCAAGGGCCAGGGGGGGGGGGAACGGAAAAACTAAAATTAATAAAAAGCATACGCATAAAATTGGGTAAAAGCTTGGAGCTGACGACAACGACTGAGCGACTGATGATGCTGAAACCGTGGTTTCGCACCAAATTAAACGTTGTAGATCGACAAATATTTTTTGATTTATCCCTTGGTTATACCCTGATCTAGCTGTGCACTTCACACTCGTACTCCGCGGGCGTTTCGGTCGGTGTGAAGTTTTTCATACGCACCCGACCGCCGTGAACACACACACGAAGCCGAGGAAGCCGTGTCGCAGCTCGCTGCAGCCTTATGACAAATGAGCAATAGCTGGATTTGAACCAAGGCCCGCTGGTTTGCCCACAACCGAAAAATACGAAATCCGTCGCTTTTGCCTTTGATCTGTGGGACATGCTCGACAGTTCAACCTGAGGATTTTGTTTTTCAAAATCTGCGGGTTTCACCATACACGAACGGATTTGAACCGTTGGTAAGTTTTCCCGAAGGCGAGGACTGCACGTGAGTGGGCAACGACAGGCTAAAAACCCGCAGATTTGGCCTGTTGGAAAAACCCACGGTCTAAATCTGCAGTTCTGGCCTGTCATTCTCCACTCACGTTCAAGGCAGAAACCCTCAGGCCGGGCACGTTAGAAAAATCCGCGGGCCCGGGCTGCGGTTCTGGCCTGTCAAAAAAATCCGTTCGTGTATGGCTTACTATTGGTGGGGGGGGGTAAACATGGAATCACAGTTTGCACACGAAATTTCGAGAGGCAGAACTTTGACAACCAACAAGTCATAACTTCAAAGAACTGGTTCCACGTACTTGATACAGATCTTTCTATTTCATGCTCTGCATTGCAGGGCCTGCAACTTTCCCTCCTCCTTCAACACAGAATTTCGCAAGCTCGTCCCCCTCAAGACCTCGAATGCTGTATTATTTCTGCTTTTGACCCACCTTAAAAGCAAGCTTAAAAGCCGGCTGATTAAAATAACCAATTTCGCCGCCATGACTCTTCGTGGGTTTGGATCCATAAAAATAGAATTTTCTGGGGGTTCGCTCATTAGAGACCCATCACTCTGTTTCTCGGCTGCTAATTGACATAGTGAGATAAAAGCCCCTCCCCCCCCACCCTATAACTTAACAAAGCGCTGCGACTGTCTGGTTGCTGTCGGAGCACGTGCCCCTTGACACTTTCTTACGTACGGCTCCAAGTTCTGACTTGGCTTCTGAGAGAGGTCGCTCCGAAAATGAACTGACAGAAGTGTTGGGCGTACGACTCCAAAAATATTCTGAAGAAAATTGTATCAATTAGAGACTATACTGTATTTTAATAAATTCGAATGGCGTGATGGGACGAAGCAAGAGGTTTCGGTGAAGTGAGATCCCCCCTACCCCACCACACCAACATTCGCAGTCGGCGCCGGATCGTTGGGTCTGGCCTTACGCACTAGTTTCATCACTCGAACCACGATACAACGTTGTGTTGTACAACGTTGTGTTGTTGTTTAGATTAAGAATCCAAAACATCTATTATCTGTCAGTGACCACGGGTAGTACACACAGACCGTCGATGAAGTTAATAATTCTTAACAAGCATGCACGCAGGGTTTGTGTACATTGAAGGCAAGCTGTTCATAACAGCCGAAAGTTGATCAGTACCCCATGTTGACTGCTTCTGAACGTCATCTACTTGGGAAGAAACAAAGCAGAAATAATATAGTTTATTGATTCGTTACCTACTTCATTTATTTAATTGCTTATCTACTGATTTTGTCGGCGGGCAAGCCTATGAAACAACCACGATTCTAGTTCTGTTATGTGAAATATGTTTTCCCGGCGCGCGCAGGCCGGCTGTCAAGTTTGGTTTATTTGTGAAATCAACTAGAAACTAGAAAGAATAACAAAAAACAGGAAACTCGAGGTAAATTACTTCAGCAATCTTGTCATCGGTGTGTATTTTCTGAAAACCAATGGACTGCGCCATTCATTTATGTACGCCGATAATATACTCACTTTTAAAAAGAATGTTGAATGCACGCACTGTTACTTCGTCACACCAGACAGATTTTCGTTTTTCCGGGTTTACGAAAAATGAAATAAAGTGAGAAAACGTGAAAATAAAGTCACTGCGAGGCGGTTCAAATTAAAAACATGGATAAATAATGTCAAATGAGAGGTTTCCGTCTTTGACATGTTACCCAGAAGGGTAGCTTCACTTGAAAAGATACTTTTCCTTTCAGTTATGATTTGGTCAGGGATTTTCGAAGACACTCCCTCCATGTTATTCCTCCTCTATGACCGGCATCGATAACCTACTCATTTGTGTAGTAGTCTTTTTTGTTATACATAGCAACACACCAACAAAAGCCACGGCGCGAATGGCCAGTTGGGCCATTTTTGGCACGTGAATGTTCGATTTTGCAAATTTTCAGGGCATTTCCTGGGCGCGAATTGTCACTAAAGCAATTTTCATGGCACGTAGAATCATTTTGCCCAGATTTAGAAGAGTAACTATAGCGCCAGTTGGCCTTTAGCAATTTTCATGGCGTGAACCATTGACTTTTCAGGGCTGCGCGAATCACCATTTTAGCCATTTTGGGGTGCGTGTATAGTCTTTTTAGCCGTTTTTATGATTGGATTAGCTATAGCTATAGCTATTTTCAGGCAGTGAATGGCTCAGGTAATTCAATATTCTCTCGGAAATATTGTTCAAGGATACAGGCATTCGACAGCGAAGCTAAACGTAATTTAATTACTAGGTATTTGATCACTAAACTCCCAATAACTAATCTTTCACGATATACTCGTTTCTTAAACACTGGGGGCGCACTGGGTTCGCCACACCAGTGGATATTTAGTCTTTAACCGATATAAGGTAATTCCGATTAGGTAATTCGGTTATTCATGCCGAACGAAAGCAATAAATACAAAAAATGAACGATTCTGGACATTACAAGCAGTCAATATTGTTTGTCAATAATGTACTGGAACGACCTGACAAAAACAAATAAATCGTCCCTTCAAACTACAAGTTTCTTTCTCTCGGCTGCAGACACTTTTCTTTTTTTTTCTTTTTTTTTTGAAGGAATGAAAAGGGGTGGAATGAGTAGCAAGCTAATGGTCGTGGGGGGGGGGGGGTTATGAGAGGGTGTTTTCCCGATTTAAGGCTATGAGATCCCAAGAGGGAGCGAACGAGAGATTTGAAAAGAGAAAACGAGCACCGTCGTCAGCAGTTCTGGAAATGCTTCTCCCCCCCCCCCACCACCACCGAGCCCACTGGAAAACTCCCGTGACTCCCCCCACCCCCACCCCGACGCTCATAGTTCTTCAATCTCCAAACTAGCACTCCACCCCTCCGCACGAAAACCGTCGAATCTCTCGAGAGGATGAGATTTTTCAGAGAGAGTTAATTTTCTTCGTTGAAGGGAATCAATTGAAGGGAAAAAGAAAGGCAAAGAGGCGTAAAGAGAGTCCTGTGGCCTGATTCAATGGGCATATAGGAGAATGGGGAAAGAGGTGTCCTTCTAAGAAATAGGAAATGGGTGGTAAAAGAAAGAATAAGAAGAGAAGGTGACCGGTGGCGATCGGTCACCTTGAAGGTTCAATAAATGCTCGCTCCAATATAAAGTTTGGATGTACGACATGAGAGCGGGGTTTGGGTTGTTGGATTGAGCGGGGTTGGGCGACTGATATCTTGCCAAGGATTTTCTTTTTTTTCTCTTCGCCCGGAAGATAAATAAGGCGTCCTTGGAGGTTTTTCCGCTTTTTTTCCATCATCTCTCTGGAAGGGCTGAAGCAAAAAAGAAAAAAAGAATAAAAGGGGAAGGGGCCTTTTGTTATTTTGGGGAATGGATGCCGTGCGCGGATGGATCAAAATTCTGCTGGGTCATTGCTAATAAGAGGCTGGGTGGTTTGAGATTGATTGACAGCACAACTGGGAACTTACGATAGTATTTATTCTGTAAACAGACTCAATCAATAGTTACAGTTCTCAATGAGTTCAATTTGATACAAACCAAGAGCAAAATGGTTGTAAAATAGATAACATTGTTATTATATATATGTCTATATATGTGCCCTAGAAAAGCTAAAGTGTCAATTTGCGCCTTGAAAATGCCTAAACATGCGATACCTGGCCTGAAATTGGCCCAACGCATATATAAAATGGCTGAATTGGGAATGCCCGCTCTAAAATCCTGACCCCTGTAAATATCACACTGACTATTCACGCCCTGTAGAAATTGCCATACTGACAGTTAGTGCCTTAAAAATGGCCAAACTGGCGATTCGTGCTTTGAAAACGCCTGAACAAATAATTCCTGTCCCAAATGGCCAAACTGAGCCTTCACACCTTGAAAAAATCTAAATTGACGATTCGTACCATCAAAATAGACAAACTGGCTATTCACGTCCTAAAAATGGCATACTCGTATAATATTCATGTTTCACGGTCTGAAAATGGCCAAACTGATCATTTGCGTCCTATACATTGGCTACAGATGGTGTTAATGACGATTCTGACCTTCAAGATGGTTATCTGCACCAAAAGAAATGGTGAAACATGGCTATTCGTACCCAGAATTTCCTCAAGGGAGGGGCTAAAATGTAGCTTGAGATTCATTCCTTGGCTAAAAATAACTAAACTCGCTATTCGCACGTGATTCCAGCTTCAAAAATGGTCAACCTGCGCAATTTTGCGAGCTCTACAAATGTTCAACTGATGTTTCGTGCCCTGAAAACGTCTGAATAGATTATTCCCGCCCTGAATATGGGCGAAGCCGACCAGTCACACGCCAAAAATTGACCAAACTGAGTATTCTCACCCTGGTTTGATGTACTATTAGCGCCATATAAATGACTATACGCCATAAAAATGACAATACTAGCTATCCAAGCTAGGAAATATCGGCAAAACTGACTCTCTGCCCCTAAAAATTGCTTAAATTGACGATTCGCGCCTTTTAAATGACTAAACAGACGATTCCTAACCTGAAAATGGACAAACTGACGATTCCCGCCTAGAAAACTGGCAATTTATCTATAAAAATAGTCATAAAATGGCAATTCGAGCTCAACAAACAGCATTCGGACCCTATGATGGCAAAACTGACGATTCCTGTCCTGAAGATGGAAAAATTCACCATTTGCGCGTCAAAAATTGCTAAACTGAGCCTTTACGCCATAAAAATGTTTAAACTGAAGATTCGTGCGCTAAAAATAGCAAAACTGGCTATTTAAGCCTTGAAAATGGCCCAATCGTCCAAAGAATTCACAGTCTAAAAATGACCAAAATGATCATTTGCACCCTTCAGAGGATTCGCGCCTTCAAAGTGGCTGTCTGCACTCTAAATATTGCCAATAACTGATCATTGGCGTTTGCTCACCGACCATGGGTCGTCCTCGCCGCTTTATTACCATCCTCACACCCTAAAAATTGCTGACCGCCCCGCTTCGTGCCCGGGAATGGCAAAACTTACCATTCGTGCTTCAAAAAATGACCAAACTGATCCTCCGCGCTTTGAAAATGGCTAAGCTGCAGACAATTCGTGTCCTAAAAATACCGGAACTGTTTATTTCCGCCTTTCAGATGACTAAACTGACAATTAGTGTCATCACAATGCTTAATCTGTGTTGCTGCGGCGAAAAAAGTTGCCAAACTGGCTATTCGCGCCCTTAAAAGATTGATTAACTAGTAGTGTAATTTATATCATTATTATTAAAATTAACTGGCCATTCGCCCCCTCACCGAATAGTACCATCACCATCTTATCAACTTCTTGCCCCCCCCCCACTACCACCACCACCACTGGCGGTTACTGCAATACGTCCTCTGACTGGCTATTCGCAAGGCAGCTAGTTTATGGCGAGAAATTACAAATTATGGGGCTGCAGGATAACATCATTTTCACATAATTTCACGATTTCCTCGGCCTTCCGGAGCCAACGTACTGAGACCTGGGACTCGATTCCAAATATAGATAGCTCTGTCCCAAATGAGGGGGCTCAAGCCCCCTAAGCCCCTCCCTAGATTCACGCCTGTTCGTATCTTAAAACGATATACCGACCACTGGCATTTGCGCACTAAAGATGGGCCGCCGCCCCCCCCCCCGCCACCCTCCATCACTGCATTGGTTGCACGCACTCTAAGGACTGGATAAACTGACTACTCTCGCGCTGCAAAATTGCTTGACTGGCTAATCACACTCTAAAAAATGGCTAAACGAAACGGAGGCCATTATTGCCCGGGAAATTACGCATCTTAACATTTATGCTTCTAAAATGTAGAAAATTAAGTCTTCGCGCCTTGAAAATGGGGTAACTGCGATGACTCTTGCCATTAAATTGATATTTTTCTGGACGACGATGGGAGGGCACAACCTCAACACGATTTGAGCTTCGAGAAAAAAATGGCTCCCCCCAGCGGGATTTGAACCCGCAACCTCTGGATTACGCATGGGGTTTGGCGAGCTGATCCCTCGCAGTACGACTGCCAAAGGCGTCGTAGTAGCTTTCTTCCTGGCATTTTCGTGTGCAATTAACAGTTTTACAGCTAAATAGCTAGTTTCGTGATCCTGATGGTGTTGGTGGGGCCGGGGGTGGGGGGGGGGGTATTCTACTAACAGATTCTTGAGCTACGAAATTAAGATTTTCGTGCTCTAACCGTCTTTATTCGCGCCTTTCAACGTCAAATAAATTAAACATTATCTGCGTAAGTCTGGTATCGAGTAAAAATAAATCTGCTTGAAAAAAAAAAACAAAAAAAAACCAAAGGGATAAACAATGGGCGTTATAGAAAGGGTGGTGAGCACATACAAATGGGAGAAAAAGTTCGAAAAAAGGTTTTTCTAGAAAGGGTTGTAAGAGAGCATTCGAAGAAGAACATTAAGGTTTCCTAGGACTCGTTCGCTATACTCGTTTTTGCATATAACCCCTTTCCCCTCTTATTTTTCTCTCTAGATATCCATCGAACATTTTATTGTCCTTGTGCGATGCTCTCCCTTGTCTTTTTTTTTTTTTTTTTTTCACCTTTTTTTATATTTTTTTTGTCTCCCTCTCACACACTGCACACCACAGTAAACCACAGTCCTTCTGATACTGCTTCACATTTTAAGAAACTAAAAAAAGAAAGAAGATAGTCCTTAACGGAAGATTGTTGTTTCACCCACCCCTTCTCACCGCTCCAATCCTCAAAGAGAAAAGGTTTTACAGGGCAAACAAAAAAACAAAGTAGGAAAAAGTTCAGCAAACCCTAAAACTGGCCCTCTTTTTTTTTTTTTTGGAGCCTATTAGGTGAAAGCGTGTTTAGCATCTTAACCACCTGGGGACAATGACGCTTGCTAACAACTTTGGTCCCCCATTCCCTTCCATATTTTTTTTTGTCGTTTTTTTTATCAAGACTTCTATTTCATTTTTTTCTACACAATGAAAAGAGTGTAAAATAAAGGGCTATTAATGGAACCGGATGTGAGCCTAGTAGGAGAGGAGGGAAAATCCAAATAATTGGGGCACGACAAGTCTATTATGTTCACTTTCGTATTACATTCGAAGAATAAAAATGAAAAAAACAAAAAAAAAAACCAAAAAACATTCAATTCTTTCAATGCTAAAATTGCCAGAAACTACTACTTTTTCCCGGGTTGTTCGGCTGTATTGTATGACTATATCACCCTATTGTAGAGTGTCATATTTTGTTCTGTCTAAATAAAATAGATTACATACATATAGTACATAGATAATGAGCCGGCAGGTTATTTCTTGTTCGGACGAAGAGTGGATGACGTAGGTAAGTAACATTAGCTCAAAATAAATAAAGATCAAAGCAGTCAAATTAAGTTGTTTGGGGGGGGGGGTGCCATCCCGGCCAAGCCGAGCCCGGCGACGCCAAGGCCACCAATTGGGCCCCTACGTCATACCCAACGGGTCCCGGACTCGGAGGGGCAAGCACGGCTCCTCAAATCTCCTCACCCTCCCCAGAAAATCCAATACTCGGACCCCTTGAGCACTGGAAAATTCTAGGTCGGTCAACCTGTCCCTCCCAAATACAGCAAACCTCGCTTCCGCAAACCCCTCACACTCTCTCACTAAATGACCCGTTGTCTCCTCCTCCACTCCACACCTCTCACATGTAGGGTCCCCAATTAGCCCCATCGTGTGCAAGTGTCTCTGAACTGCAAAGTGCCCTGTAAATATTCCTACTATCTTTCTAGTTTGCTTCCGCCCTAACCCTACCAGCCACTTTGTCGTGTTGACATCATACCTTTTAATGCCCTCTTTCGCTTGTCTGCAGTGATCTTCTGCTTCCCATCGTGCCTGGGCTTCCGCTTTCGCCCAACCCCGAATTTCACTGAGTCCTACTACCCTTGCTATCCCCACCACCGGTTCTGGGCCGACATATTCTGTCATGGCCCCCGTATTAGCCAGCTTGTCTGCTCTCTCATTCCCCGGGATGCCCCCCTAATGTAACCGTGTTACCCTCCGTCAGCAGTGTCGATATACTGGCTCTACAACTCCCCACCGCCCCCGACTTGACCACCGGCCTGGAAATGGCCCCGAGGGCGGCTCGGCTGTCCGAGTATATCGTTATTCGCTTATTTGTCGCACCTTTCCGTCTCAGTTCGATTGCACAAGCCTCTATGGCCGCAACCTCCGCCTGGAACACCGTCACGTATTTCCCCAACGTCAGGCTCTCTTCCACCCCCATTCCGGGGATGTATATGCCTGACCCCGCCTTCCCTTTCCCGGTTCCAATTTTTGAACCGTCCGTAAAACACTTAATCTCTTCTGTATCACCCCCTTGCCCGGTTTCCCGGGATAGTTTGACCACGATCGTCTTTACAAAGTCTCCTTGTTTAACCATTTGATCCGATCTCATGCCCGTGGACGGTGCCACTCTGCGCATGTGATCTCGTATCCCCCCGTTTCCTACCACCCCTGACATGCAATCCAATCTGTATGCCGTTTCCATAGCCCGTGCCTGCAGTTCAAGGCTTAAGGGTTTTAGTCCTAGCATTACCTCCATCGGTCTTGTTGGTGTCGTTCTGAACGCCCCTAGGGTCGCCAGACAGGCCAGCCTTTGCACTCTGTCTAATTTAGCTGTGTTTCCCTTTTTGTTCGCCGCCCTCGACCAAACCATTGCCCCGTAGAGGATCCTTGGTCGGATAATCCCCGTGTACAACCGTAGGGTCATTTTGGGGTTCAGGCCCCATGTTTTCCCCACTACCCTTCTAACCTGATAAAAGGTGCCCATCGCCTTCTGATAAGTTTCCCTTATGTGCTTTTCCCAGCTCAGTCGATGATCTAGCCACACCCCTAAACACTTAACTTCCGTTGTTAACTCCACCTCCTTACCCCTAATCTGTAGAGTCTGAAGCCCCTGCCTGTTCCTCTTGTGTGTGAACAGACACAGCTTCACCTTGCTCGGGTTAATGGTTGACCCTCTTGGCTCACACCATTCCTCCACTATACTAATCGCCTGCCTCATAAGTTCAAAAAGTGTCGACAATACCTTTCCTCTAACCACGATGGCTCATCATCCGCAAAAAACTGCATATAGAAGCCATTTTCCTCCATTAATCTAATTAGTTCATCTACCACTATTATCCATAAGAGGGGCGAGAGGCTAGACCCCTGCGGGGTTCCTCTCTTTGCCCTCCTTTCTACCGTTTCTCCCCCTAACTCTGCCCTAATCCACCTATGCCTCAGAGCATGACTAATCCATCTAACCACCATCGGGTTCACCCGAAAGGTTTTCAAAGCCTCCACTATACACTGAAAAGTGACCTGGTTGAATGCTCCCTCTATGTCCAGGAACAAAACCAATGCGTATTCTTTTTGGGCTATGGTATCCTCCAGTTTCCCTATCAGCTCTTGCAACGCCGACTCTGTCAATTTCCCCGCTATATAAGCATGCTGCCTCGGATGATATGGTCTGCTTTTACCTATGCCCTCCCGGATATACCCGTCTAGCGTCTTCTCCATGAACCTCATCATTACCGAACTTAAACTTATGGGCCTAAAGTTTCCAGCCCTATCATGCTTCCCTCCACGTTTAGGTATGAACGATACTCTCACCCTTTTCCATGGCGTTGGTACTTGCCCCGTCGCCAGAGATGTGACGAAGAGTCTCCTTATCCTTTCCTGCGCTTGTCCTCCGGCCCTCTGCAACATGCATGGGCATACCCCGTCGATTCCCGGTGCTTTATATTGGCCCATCGACTTTAGGGCCCATCTGAAGCGCTCTCTATTAATAATAGCGTCGCTCTCTTTCATCGCTCCTTCATGTTCCGCTCTATGCTGGCTGGGCACAACCTCCTCCTCCTCACAACCTGGAAAATGCGCGCTTAATAACGACTCCAAAATTTCCCTACTTTCTACCACTACTTCACCTGACGGCTCAATAATTGTGCCCAGAAGTTGCCGGCTATCCTCCCTTACTATGCGGTTAAGTCTCGCCACCTCCCGCGTGCTCTCTACCTCTTCGCAAAAGCTCCTCCACGACTTTCTCTTCTCTCTCCGAATCGCACTTTTGTATTCTTTCCGCGCCCGGTGATACGCCTCCCATTCCTCCTCACCATCATCCGTTCTCTTAGCCAGGATTGTGCCTTCTTCCCGCCCTGGCTTGATGCCTTGAAAGGCACATAACCAGGATTAAGCCTGACATGACGGCCGGGAAGTGACCCGGCACGTGCAAGTCCTGGTTATCTCCACCCCACTCCCCGTTAGCCGTGCCAGTTGGTCAAAACTGACACGTTACCGGTGTGGACCGCTTGGCGGTGGGGAGTTTACAGGTAAAGTGTGGGGTGGAGAGTGATGCCCGTGTTGTTCGGATGGGAGAGGCGCCAGGACCCAGACTGTTCTCTTAGCCGCGCTCAACGACGAGTTCATCCTCCGCTTCTTTTCTTTCAGGTGGACATTCCACCACACCACTCCCCTTTCTTTGACCCTTCTCTCGGGACAAGCCGCCTGAAAAGCCAAAGTTATAATTTCTCTTATCTCTTTCTCCTCTTCATCTAAAGTGTTTCTGGATACTTCTCCCGTTGCTTCTCCTACCGTCCTCTCGAATTTCTCCCAGTCCGTCCGTCTCGGATTCCTCCCAGGGGGTTTCTTAACTCCTTTGGCTCCTAAACTAAACATAATAGGCCTGTGATCAGAAGTTATTAATCTGTCACAGACCCGCCAATTATTAATCCATCTACTCGTCGGCCCTAAGCTTAGAATAACATCCCGGACCTCCGTCCTATTACGCACCACAAAAGTTGGCTCACTCCCGACATTCTCAATAGTTAATCCTAATCTTACCAATCCTTCCAGGAGTTCCTCACCAGGCCGATTGTTATTTGAGGAACCCCACACTTCATGGTGGGCGTTTACGTCCGCTCCCACCACTAACAGGATCCCGGTGTCGCTACAATAATCTCTTAGGCGTTCCAGGCACTCCGGGATCACATTACTGTCCGCTGCCCGGTACCACGAGACCACCACTATTTTCTTTCGTCCTACGCCCGGTATCTTTCCTTGGACGGCAACCGCCACAAAGTCCCTCGTCTCGTACGCCCGCAGTGGCAACCGGTCGTAAATCCGCTGCTACGACAACACATGCCCTAGGCACTCCATTAACTCCTGTATAAAAAGACACATAATATTGATTATTCCATCCCCTAATCTTAGACTTATATACATACGGTTCCTGAAACAGTCCCACGTCGAACTCCTTTTTACCCAGCAATACGGCTACATCAGCTGCCGCCGTTTTACTATGCTAGGTATTCGCCTGTAGGATCCTCACTTACCTCCCCCCACCCTTTTTGGGGGACCACAGCAAATCTTCCTCCACCTCCTCCAAAGTTCTACCAAACGGTGGACGCCGGGTTGTTGCAGTTGTCGTGACGACCAACCCACTCCCCCCCGGCTGTTGTCTCTGAGCCGCTATTTCCTCCTCTACCTCCATCGCGGTTTCCTCCTCGTCGGTTTCATCCCCTAGCCACGGGCTTTTAAGTACCCAGAACTTGACCCGGGTCAGTTCCACTCCCAAGTAGCCTACCGTTTTCACCTCTTCCGCGTCTTCTTTCGGGACCTCGATTGCTACCACCGTTTTCAACCCCAACTGATCGGTCTCAAAACTAACAATGCTCCACTTAACGAATTGAAACGTGAGATCTGGGTCAACTACTGCCATACATGGCAGGAGTTCATCCTGTCTCAATCCGAAACCGGTAAGGACTCCCCGGATTCGCTTCGGAATCGGCAGTTCCGAGAGCCGGTAAATCGCCCATCCATGTACCCCCACCCCGTCCCTTAGCGAACTTATTAGCAAGTCCGCATATTCTTTACCGCACGTCATAACGTACAATTTACTCTCCTGTACAAGCCCGGAGTCTACAAATCGGATCTTACTTTGACACGCTATAAGCGCTCTTAGCACGAAATTTCTTACCTTGACCGCCTCCTCATTTGAGAAGGCCCCGCCGTCCACTTTCACCATAACCGCCTTGGCATGCTCTTGGCGTGCTTTCTCTTCCGTTTCCTCCTTCTTGGACCTTTTTGACGGTCCTACTACCCCTTCCACCGGAGGGGTAGGGTGCGAGGTAGACCGAAATCTCTTCTGGTTTTCGTTCCGTTTCTCCTCCCGTAATCTATACGCTTGTTCGCGCTTGCGCTCGTATTGTTCGCGTTGTTGTTCGAACCTCCCCTTAAAACCCGTGAGGGGCTGTCTTGCCCTCGCCTCAGCTACCTTACGGGCTCTATTCTCGCGCCTACTTTTCTCCCTGGCTTTCTTACCCTCCCGACGGGTCCGAATGAAGCCCTCCGAATCCTCCGCCTCCGAATGAACCGAAAATTTTCCCACTACCAACGATCCAACGCACTTGATTCAGCACTCAAAATGTTCGTTGTTTCCTTCTTTCTCACCTCCGCACCTCAAAACACGTCCAAAATGCCTTAAAAAGACAAAAAAAACTCGTTAAATCCGAGAGTCCCTGATAGCGAAAACGTTATCAGGTTACCGTAACCTTCCGAGTCGTCAAATTAATAGCGTTCCCCATTTGCACAAAATTCTGCAACGGGGCTATTCATTTCCACCCGTCTTCTCCACTAACATATGATTTAATTCAGTGAAGACGGGTGGAAATGAACTGCCCAAATGCAGAATTTTGTGCAAATGGGGAACGCTATAAGTTACATTCTCACAGAAATGTTCGTTTTTATTACAAACCCCGGTTTTCACTTTTCTATACCCTGACGTATTCAGTTATTCTACAAGAGAATAAGAATTAACTATTCGTGTAAAAACAATAACAATAATTTAAAAACCATGAATAAATAAACGTTCGAATACTGTCTTGTTGTTCCATGCACGACGTCCAATCGTTATCCCTTACTTACAACGTACAAAATCCAAATCCTGGAAGCCAAGGACGAGGACCGGACCCGGAGGTGTGTGGTAGCTTCCGCGTACTTCCCGGGGGACGCTGAGGTGACGCCGCCGGAGGAGCTTCGCAGCGTTTGGTCCTGTACTGCAGCGCGAGGAACCTGCAGCTGATTGTGGGTTGTGATGCGAATGCTCACCATACCATCTGGGGTAGTACAGATGTCAACGCCAGGGGTGAGTCACTCTTTCAATTTTTGATGACGCATGACCTGGTGGTGGTAAATCAGGGCTCGATCCCTACTTTCGTGACAAATGCGAGGAGTGGGGTCCTGGATGTTACTCTGGCCAGCCAGTTTTTGGCCAATAGTGTCAGAGATTGGAAAGTCATGTCAGAAACATCAATGTCTGACCATAGGCTGATCTCGTTTGAGGTCGAGTTTCCTAAGGTTAGAAGTACAGCGTACCGGAATCCCAAAAACGCGGATTGGGAGGTCTTTAAGGGGCATCTTGAACAGGAATTTTCTGAGATGGACCTTGACATTCAGTGCCAAGCCGACCTCGATAGGGCGGTGGAGGCGATCAATTCAGCGGTCCTCAGTGCGTATGAGGAAAGCTGCCCTGTTAAGGTGAAGAAGGGGAACAGGGAAGGTCCGTTGTCCGAAACCAAACATTCGCACGGTCCGTAGTCAGCGAACATTTGTCTAGTGTAAAGAACTAGGGCCAAAGCAGACATCGAGGATGCTACTTTAATTACGGGCCATCGAGAAAACGTGTCCACAGCGATTAAAAACATGTACCCATCGACAGGTCCAGCGAAATCGAAATGTACCCGCGTCCAAGGACGTGTAGCTATGAGCCATGATTTTGGAATTTCGGCAGGTGGTGACCTTTGTTGCTCCTGACACGTGACACAGGCCTTGACTTGGTTCTCTACGTCTCGACTCAGCCCTGGCCACCAGACGTACGATCGGGCAACGAATTTAGAGCGCACAATTCCGTGATGCGACGCGTGAATAGCTGCGAGAACACGCTGGCGCAGTTTGGCCGGGACTACAACTCTCTCGCCGCGAAGCAGACAGTCACGTTGGACCGAGAGGTTGTTTGAGCACGAATGGTACGGCTTAAGCTCTGCCGGAATTTTGGAAGGCCACCCGTTTCTGACATGCTTCATGACTTGCTGGAGAATGGTGTCGACCGCAGACTCTTTGGCAACCTCTTCGGACGTCACAGGGCCATTTTGTAATTCCAGCAGGTGAATTCCGACAGGATCGGGTTCTAAATCGCTTTCCTGGAGAGGTAAAGGCAGACGTGAGCAAGCGTCGGCGTTTCCATGCAGTTTGCCCTCGCGGTATCCGATTTCATAATCGTATGAAGCCAGGATAATGGCCCAGCGAAGCATTCTGGGTGAAAGTTGCTCGGGGACAGGCGAACCTGGTTTGAAGATTCCCAGCAGGGGCTTATGATCCGTTATAAAGGTAACTCCAGAGCGCCCGTATATAAATTGGTGGAATTTACGAGCTCCAAAAATAAGGGCTGCAGCCTCACGATCTACTTGAGCTAGCGCCGTTCTTCAGGCGAGAGAGTCCGGGAGGCAAAAGCCAGGGGTCGCTCCTCTCCCTCCGGGGAGATTTAGGACAGCACGGCACCGAGCCCGTACGCCGAGGCATCGCAAGCCACTGTGAGAGGTTACTGGCCATTATAATGGGCAAGGACGAGACCTGGTGTACAAATGAGGTCCTTTACTTGCTGAAGGGCTTTTTCATGGTTTTTGTCCCAACTCCACGGTGTTGCAGCATCGAGGAGGCGATAAAGCGGCTCGAAAATAGTCGCTTTTCCTTGAAGAAAGTGGTCGTAAAAATTGATGAGGCCAAGGAGTGACTGTAGCTCTGCCCGACAAGTAGGAGGGGGCGTCACGAATCGCCGATGTCTTTGTTGGCAGCGGGTGGGTACCATGGGCGTCAATCCTGTGTCCCCAAAATTCCACGCTTGTTCTGTTAATGGCACATTTCGAAAACTTTAGCTTCAGACCCGCATCGTGAAGTTTGTTTAGGACGCGAAGGAGGCGGCTGTCGTGTTCCTCCTGAGTCGAACCGCTTATCACCAAGTCGTCGATAAGGATCGTGACACCTTCCACATATTTTAACAGCCCGTCAATCAGGCGTTGAAAAATTCCGGGCGCTGCGCTGATCCCGAACGGAACCCTGTGCATAGAAAATAACCCACGGTGTGTGTTGATCGTTAGCATTTGAGCAGACTCGTCGTCGACTTTAAGCTGGGTGAAAGCTTGGTCGAGATCCAGCTTGGAATACACCGTTCCGCCGGCCACTCGGTTGAGGGCCTCTCGCAGGGTAGGCAATGGGTAGCAGTCTGATTTGAGGGCCAAATTGACAGTGGCGTTGTAACTTCCATATAGGCGGAGCGATCCGTCTCTTTTGGGTACAATAACGACAGGTGTAGCCCACTTGGAAAATTGAACAGGCTTGATGACCCCCGCAGCTTCGAGGTGCACGAGTTCGTCCTCCACCCGTGCCTGGAGAGCGAATGGCACCACTCTGTGCCGTAAATAGCGGGCTGTGACGGATTTATCCAGATCGAGGTGTATGGGGGGGGGGCCGTGTATTCGCCTAAAGGGCGGTCGTCACCTTGCAGGGCGGGGGTAGGAGTCGGCAAACTTTGGGCCTTGACAGCATGTAAGCCCTGTATTGTGAGTCCAAGCGCTTCGAACCAGTTACGCCCGAGAAGGGGAATTTCACGGCATCCTGCTGCTACGATAAGGGGCAAAATGGTAGTCTTCCCTTTATACTTAACGCTAACGTCTTTCGCACCGATGACGGTCAGGGCCGCTCCCTCGGCGTAGCCTTTTAATTCGAGTGACACAGAGTGGAGGTCGTTAGCCCTTGGCCACGGTTCTTTGAAAATCGTATCTTTTATAATGCAGACGGCGGCTCCGCAGTCCACCTCCATTTCGACAGGTACGCCTTCAATTGTAGGCGTCACCAAGAATGGTGGGCGAAGCTCAAGGTCTCTTTCAAAACGTACTGTTAAGCCAGAAACCGTGTACAGGTCTTGGCTCGATACCAAAATGGTGAACATTTGAAAGTACGCCAATTCGCGGCTTCTTGGCTACTTATAGGCAACTTGGAGGTTACAATTGAGAAAAATCGCCAATTTATGGCTGTAGAGGTTTCTAAAAAACCGCTGATTTGCGGCTGAGGAAAATCGCTAATTCATAGCGCACGGTGAACAAAAAATGCGCTTCGTGGCAAACATTTTTAATAACCCGTTATTTTTCGGCTAATATGGAGGAAAACACGTAAGAAAAACGCTAATTTGCAGTTCTAACTGAGAACAATGATAATTCTCTGCTAAGATATAGAAAAATTTGCTGTTAAAGTGCAGAAAACTGAGCGTGTGGGCCTCCTGGTCCGCCAGTGCAGAAACATATATGGACCAGCGTAAGCGAAATCGAGCCAAATCAACGTCATACCGGATATACAGAGTTTCCTTTCCATGTTCCTACATCCATAAACATAAAACCTGAAATCCTAAAAACCCACTTTTTTTCGGAGGCCTCCTCTGAACCCCCCCTCCCCGTCATACCTCGGTTCGCGACTGTCTAGGAGACATTTGTCCGTTCCGGTGAGGTTTTCGTCGGAATATGTTTGTATAGCGAATCTTTGTGCTCAGACCAGACCTCTATAGCCTTTAAGGCTTTCACCTTTTTTCAATGCATAAATTGTCTGTTTGTGAAAGTTCGCCAGATCGCATTGTGAGTTCCTGATGAAAAATGGGACGTTTTATAGCGTATGCAGCTTCTATATTATTGGCTTAATTGCCAGTTACAGGACCAATTCAGGAAATTCAAAGTGTGCTACAGTAACTCTTATCAAAGGAAAGTCAAAGGTAGCTCCGTTAAAAGTACAAGCGATTCCTCGGCTAGAATTAAACGGAGCACTCTTACTGGCGAAGTTGCTCGACGTGTCACACGTATCGATTTGTACGGACGCATCCCGCACCGAAGCTCCTCGACCTATAACCTTTCAATCCTTGCGTCGTTTCCTCGGAACCATAAATTTCTACCGCCGCTTCATTCGCCGCACGGCCTGGGCCCAAATCACGCTTCACGACGCCTTAAAAACTAACAAAAGCGAAACATCTCCCATCCGATGGACTGATCAGTTGATTGAGGCCTACGACCATTGCCTGCAAGATCTCGCTGACGCTACCCTTCTCGTCCACCCCAAGCCTGACTCACCCTTGACCCTTTTTGTCGACGCTTCAGATACTGCCATTGGCTCTGCTCTTCATCAACAAACCGACGGTACCTGCCAACCGCTAGCGTTTTTCTCTCGGAAGCTCAGTGAAACCGAACGACGGTACTTTCGCTTCTAGCAATTTACGCTTCAGTCAAGCACTTTCGGGACTTCGTCGAGGGTCAACAATTTTCACAGACCACAAGCCCCTCATTTTCGTTTTCAAGCAAAAACCAGAAAAGGCGTCCCCTCGTCAATTTCGTCACTTAGATTTTGTAGCGCAGTTCACGACCGATATTCGACACATCAAAGGAAGTGAAAACGTCGTAGCAGATTACCTTTCCCGAGTCGACTCCATCCATATTTTCGATTTCACAGTCGTCGCTAAAATTCAAGAAGCAGACGACGAGCTAAAAAAGCTCTGCTTCAATTCGTCACTCAATCTTCGTCGAGAATGCATAACCTGGCCTCAACATATCGTTATTTTGCGACGATTGACACCGCCTTTTTATTCCCTTATCCCTTCGTCGTCAAGCGTTCGCTCTAATTCACAACAGCGCACACCCATCACAACTAATTCGTGAACGATTTGTTTGGCCCGGAATTGAGCGAGACTCCAGATCTTGGGCAAGAAACTGCCTTCAATGCCAGAAATCCAAAATTGGACGTCATACCCGTAGTCCTCTCGGTGTTTTCCCTCCCGTCGACGCACGTTTTCAATGCATCCACTTGGACATCATTGGTCCACTTCCCCCATCACACGGTATGCACTACATCCTCACCTTGATCGACCGTTTTTCTTCCTGGCCCGAAGTCATACCCATTCAATCAATCTCCACCGAAACAGTGACTGACGCTCTTTTCAAGGAATGGATCGCCCGTTACAGCGTTCCCGCTAAGGTCATCACCGACAGAGGTCGACAATTCGAGTCCAATCTTTTCCGAATTCTCAACTACTGCCTCGGGATTCGTCATTTTCGTACGACAGCGTACCATCCGCAGTCCAATGGTAAACTTGAAAGATGGCACCGCTCTCTTAAAAACGCTCTCAAATGCCATAACTCTACCGATTGGTGTTCACTTCTACCAATCGTTCTGCTCGGTTTGCGAAACGTGCCAAACCAATCTGGCCATTCAGCTGCAGAACTTCATTTTGGCTCTACACTACGATTACCCGGTGAATTCTTCGATCCACCTGACCCGTCCACCATCAATCCGTCACAATTCCTTCAGAAGAGTTTTTTCGTCATGTCCGGCCAGCCACCGACATCCACAACTCCTCACAAAAAACGTTCGTTCACCCTCGCCTCTCTTCGGCTGAGCAAGTTTTCGTTCGCGTCGATTCCATCAGAAAACCGCTTCAACAACCTTATGATGGACCTTACCCTGTCCTCGAAAGAAACGACTAAATATTTCACACTGGACATACACGGCAAGAAAACTTTTGTTTCGATCGACCGTCTAAAACCTGCGTTTCAGTCACCAACTCAACCCCTTCGAGACGTCCACTAACTCGACTACGTGGCCTATCCCATCTTTCTGCGCGACACTCTCGTCTTCCTCGCGACACTCCTCGTTGATTAGAGATAGCAGCGTTAGTGTAGCCTACTTATTGCACACACTACATTGGTCTGATATTCATGAACTAATAAACCCAAGGCTGCGGAAATATTCAAACCCCCCTCCCCCTCCCCCATTTATGCCAAACTCCGGTGAAGTGTCAGTTTGAGGCATTGGCGGTGATGGCGTCAGCGCAGGGTTCCTCCGCGCCGTCCACTCACTAGTAAAATTGTTACCTAATCCCTTTCCTCCGCAGCAACTCGATGATTCCTGAGGGAATTATTTTCCACATTCCATTCTTATTTTGCGGGTAGTTATATCATTTTTTACGGGCGAGAATGATTTAAATATTTAACACTCTGGAGGGGCTGAAGGAGCCCCTCAATAATAGGATACTTATCATTGCTAATTTAGAAGAATGAATGCCCATACCTTCGTGCAAAAGGAGTGAGTTGAAGCCTTTTCCACCTGAAAAAAGAAGAAAAGATATTCATTTAGTTGTTTTTTTTCAATGAACTTTAGTGAGTTTACCTCAGGGCATTACTATACTATTGGAAAATTCCTGGGAATTGATTGCGAAGAAGAATGTATCGGTATGGGAGGAGGGGACAGTGAGACGAAACTTTCATTTTAAATGCTAGCAGGGGAATTTCTTGGAGTATTCTTCATCAAGTAAAGTTTTAGCAAGTGACTTCAGAAGAGTATTGGTCGAGGTTGATGCTGACGGGGAACCGTGCGAAGAGCGATGGAGTGTGAAGAAGAAGAAGTAGAAGATGAGGAAAAAGGAGGAGAAGAAGAAGAAGAAGAAAAGGGGACAGGATAAAGAACTGGTTGCATCGTTCATTTGGTGGGAGTTGGGGAGGGGGGGTATCAGCAGCGAGGAAAAAAAAACAAGGGTTGAGGGGGATCAGGGAGTAAGAGCGAAGAAAACTTTCGGGGCACCACGCTGTACTATGAAAACTTCTGAAAAACTCCTTTCCCGCGTGGTTCGCCTCATCCATCCATTATCCTAACGATCCCATTACGAAGACGTGGATACGCATAATATTCCACTGGACTTTAGTTAAAATGAATGGTTGTAGAGCCATAATGGTGGGTGTCGTCTGTCGTGTACATAGAATCCGTGGATAGTGCATGACGAAGAACAACGATTGTTCGTTGAGCGCATGGCAACGATGAGCACATGGGTTGTGTGGACACGCACGTGGGAGTGGAGCTGTTACTGCTACCCTTCCCTGCAAAATTAATTTTCAGCTAACGTTGTTTTTTTCAGCCAATTGGATAATTCATTTTGCATTTGGTAACGCAGTTGCTTTGAGTTCAGCTTTAAGCGCAAGAAATCTCAAAATAAATTGAAATTCTTTGTTTTAATTGTCACAAGGCCTCAAAAACTTCATCATCACAGCCCACCTAAACACCCCCATCGAATCAATCAAGAGATATTAAAGATTTACAGCTTTAGGGACACATTTCCTGCTAATAAAATTAATTTTAAACTGTCGGGAGCGACGTCCTGAACGGTTCCTCTAAACCCTGACAGGCTGACACGCTCCTTTTCGATTATAAAAACCACAGACCGTTGGAAATTGCAATTTTACGGCCATTAAAGCCAGAAAATTACAATGTTGTGGCTGTGTTTCTTTAAAACTATAATTTCGAAGTAGCTGCACCCAAAATTGATCGAGCGGCACACCAGCCCGTGTAGGTTGCAACTTCAGTTTATCCCCGAATTTTGCGGCTCATCACGCTCTGACACTTGAATTTTCTCAACTACTTGCTTTTTCACTGCAATTAAGCCCAGAAACAAGCCCAAAAGTCGCATCGCCGTCGTAGTGTATTCGCTCATGGAACTTCCGCCAATTTCCTGGTTATTCGCCAGTCTCTGCGGGTTCTGTTAAAGCAGGCTGGTTTTTCAGATCCACCGCCGCGAGAAAAAGGTCCCAAAACTTGCAATTCCACTTATTAACATCCAAAGACCTGAAACTTTCAATTTCGCGGGCATTCAGCCCGAATTTGCAAACTCACAAACATTCATCACTGAATGTTGTAATTGCACGGTTATTCGTCAGGTGTTATCGGCGTAATCAGAACCGACTTGCCCACGGGTCTGGCTACCTTTAAAAACAATTGACCCTGAAACTTGCAATTTCACTGAAATTAGAACTTGAACACATTTACCTCCTGATGCGTTCTGTCGTGGCCGGCTAGCCTGGAGTCCGAGCCCGCGAAAAAACAATTGCAAAACTCGCTGTTTAACTGATATTTAGCACCGTAATTGTCAGGCTATGGCCTGCAGGCGTCAGGGGACATGCTAGCCTGGGTTCCACCGCTATTAAAAATGGTTGAAAATGCAATTTCGCTTTAACCAAGACCCTATACTTGTAATTTCAGGAAAATTAAAACAATTGAATTTTTTAAATCAATTTTCAACCATCAACCCTTCAATATCGCGAATATTCAGTTAAACTTCCAATTTTGCCGATTTTTTTTCCTTCATAATGTTGCAATTTGCGGTTATTCGTCACGGACTGCAAAAAATATGGCCGAAACTTTCTCCGAAATTGCAGTGGCATACCCAGAGGGGGGGGGGTGCGATAGGTGGATCACCCCCCCCCCCTCCGGGAGGCCATTTTTAGCCAAGTTTTTGCGAAATCCCAACAATAAAAAAGTGCGTTCATTATACAATTACCTGCGGACTGCTTCCGGAATCGCCCCACTCCGGAAGGATTTCTAAGTACACCCCTGCATTAATTGAGACGTAAAAATCGCAATAACTTAAATATTCAGCCGGGAAAATCAAAATTTAGTTAATATTTGATTTCAAAAAGGCACTGTCGTGGCTGCGGATAGCCTAAGGACCAACGGCCATCGGCCACAAAAAAAAAAAAAAAAAAAAAAAAAAAAAAAAAGCTCGAAATTTGAAAATGTCACCAACATTTAGCTCTGCATTATGTACTTCTTGGAATATTTCTCTCGCAATTCGACCTGGGGCCTTGTAGCTAAAATTTAAAGAAAAAAATACTCAATTTTAGCTATAAATTAGCGCTTTTTCTCCAATTGTTATCCGCTAAATAGAAATTTTCACAATTTTACTGCAAATTGGTGATTTTTCCATTTTGAACGTTGAATTAGCGCTTTTTCTTGATTATAGCTCTGTGAATTCGACCCATTAGAAGAATAGCATATTAGCATTTTTCACAATGTCACTAGCAAATTAGCGATTTTTCTGCCTGTCGCAGCTAGAGAATCTTTAAAACACAGGTACTGCAACACGCTATCAGCGCCATATTTGGTCCCTCGGTCGTTAAGCAGTCGTCAAGGTAAACAAGTATGATAACATGAAAAAAATGTCATTAGAGTCTCAAATTTTTTCTTGTGCAGTGATTTTTTTTTTTTAAATGGTTATTTGTTCTGCATTATAATTGTCATCGAAAGACCGTTGACGGAGTCCGGCTTTTTAAATTCCCGTCAGAACCAGAAAGGAGAAAGAAGTGGACCGAAAATTGTCTGAGGGAACAATGGGAGCCCACTAATAATTACTCGAGAATTTGTGAAGTGAGTACGATTTATACTTAATTTAGTTGTAGGCCCGTTACTTGAGTTGTTCGCTTATTTTTTGACGTTTTTATAATGAAATCATCAATGGCAATGTTTGACAACTCCGTACGAAGCCAATAATACTCTTGTTTGGCATCCGTGATTTGTTTTGGGAATAACGGGCTTTTCTGCTTTGCAAATAAATATTAATTTATGCATCCTGGATACTCAACAGGGTGAGAAACAGCGGCCTTATTCTCTAACACGATAGCAATCAAATTTCGATTGCAATGTTGCTATCCATCATAGAAACGTTGCTATTCGGCATTCTGCAATTTTGGAAACAATGAATTTGAAGCAACGTTGCTAAGGAGTATTTCTTTAGTAGGTTATTATAGAAGCACCACCAGACTCTGTTGCTATATCGACCAATTCGATTGCAGTGTTGCTTTCATCTTTATCAAACCCCGTTATCATTGTGAATTTTAACTTTCCTCGGGCTAGATTTTTTATTCAAGTCTGTCATGGGATAAGAACGTCGAAAGTTTCTTATCTCAGCTCGCGCTTCTGATCTTCGCCATTCTGACTTCCGGCGCAGCAGCTTGTGGAGGATCAGCCCACAGCGAGAAGTATTCTAGCTCGAAGTCTCAGATGAGAGTATTGTGTGGTCGAGAAAGCCGCTAGTCCTGTCTTGAATGGTTTAGACGTCAGCATGTCGGCATTTTCATCCATGGCATTCTCATCAATTGTTCGCTCTCATCTTCGGGAATTTTCCTCGATCCTCGCCTCTCAATCGTCGTGAAGAGGCACGCTGCTGATTTCCCACATTACTCGGGTAGATTCTAGCTACTAGTGCTTGATTCTTTGTGGCTACTTGGGCGTGAGGATTCATAGTACGCTCCCGCTATATACTAAAGAAACCGCACGTTTACACGTGCTACGTGATATGATCCTCACTGCTGCCTTATTTTCATTTTTGAACTCTCCCTTAACGATGTGGAAAACAAGCTGTTGGCAATTCAATATAATTTATTATTTGACAGCAATAAAGGCAATTTTAAATTGAATTTACAGACGTTCAAATGCGTATTTTATTTTCTTTCAGAGCATATTTAATGGCTTGGTCTCCTCCAGTATAGTTCTTTGGTTATTATTCCGAAGTCGATTTTCAATGTTGCTAAATCGGTATTCTCTAAAACTGCAATGCGGAAAAGCAACAAACAGATTTCAACAGTTCTACCATAGCAACATTGCTTTCTAGGCAACGTGTAAAAGCTTCGATGTTTTACAGAATAAGCCCCCAGGACAGATAATAAAAAAAATGATTCGACTCCTTGTGAAAAACTACCTTTATTATTATCTTACCCCTATCATGATTTTTATTTCCTCTGATTTGAGCAGATTCACTTTGAAGACTCCGAATGGGAGAAAAGAAGGCCAGATGGATGGCGAAAGTTAAAGCCTAACGCCATTCCGATTATATTTGCCGGGCTAAATTCATCACGTGAAAATAAAACGATTAATACGTCATTGAAGCTCGAAGTAAGGCTACGGAAATTGTCATTTTTGTCCAATAAAAATATCCCCCTATACCCAACCGATTCATTCTTTTCGGACAATTCTGAACTCAGGAGGATCGGGTTTATTCGAAGTCAAAAGCATAGAAAATCCTGAGGGCAGGTCATAAGTATGCTGCAAGTTTTTCGTCATTAATTAAGGCTTGGCAATGTCAGTGAACGGATTAAGTTGCCTTTCCAGAAAAAGACGCCTATTAAGATAGAAAATGAAGTGCTTCAGGGCCCTTCGAATAGTCCGAAAAGATAATATGGGGTGCCCAATATCTTTTTAGGGAGGGTAGTCGTTGGCCATGTCATCCCTAAGGAGTGAACCAATTTGCCGAACAGGACGTCTAATTCCTGCGCAGTTTTGTGAGCTGAATTGATAAAAATTAACCCTAATACTGTTGGATGATTACTTCTGTAGTTATTTGTTGTTACAGAAAATCCTCACGCCCTAACAAAACAACATAGGGTTAGACACCCCGTTTGGGTAAATTGGTTCACCCCATAAGCCATGGTCCGAAATGGGGAACTTGCATGAATCTCAGATTGGGAAGAAAAGCATACCGGTGATTTGACCCGTGAACTGAAGGATAACAACGGAAGTTTCAACCCGATTGGTGCGTTTTAAGATTTTTAAAAAAGGTTCAAAGTTCTTCAGGAGGGGATGGATGGTGCGAGGGGAAATGACGTAAATCCTTACTTGTGAAGCATTTGAGGGAACTCTAAAATTGTTTGTTTACAAATAACATGAAAAATTTCCCTCCAGTAAACGCGTCTAACCCCCTCTTCACCGCATCATCCATTTCAATAAATAAGGTCTGACGTAATCGAACTCCCACTCAAAATTTTTAAAAATTCGCTAAAAATGCATCCTTGATTGATTTCAAATTTTAATGTGAGCAATAGGCTTGTGGAAGGGCCCTCTTTAAGAAACACCAACTTTTGAAAAATGTGCTAGTTCCCCATTCAAAACCCTTCGAGATATGATTTTTCAAACATCTTATTAGGATAACATTTTCCTTGACTAAATGCGAATAACTCGCTTCCCAGTTGTCTTTCTGCAACTTTGACGGAACACACTCTTTTCTGTCAGGCCTCTATATTTTCGTCAAAAAATAACTATTTTCTGTGTCCTCGAGAGATCCTGCAGGTTGTGTGAAACGGAGATTATTAATTTTTCAATAAAAGTCAACCCCCACTAAACCTACGCCTATCGACTTCCCATGGATCAGAAAAACTTCTTCAATAACGTGTCCCTTTCGAAATTACTCATGAGCGTTTGTTTAATCAATTGGCGATTTTTTGGCGGAAATGACAATTTTTTAGACAAATTAGTGATTTTCCTATTCAAAATCGCTGGTTTTTACCTGTAAATACAAACAATCCTTGCGAATTTCAGCATGCTAAAAATCATTATACCTCAACTGAAGCGGTCCTTGGAATGGAACTGAATATGAACGCTCACCAAAGCATCAAATTCGTCGAATGGAGTGCATTTCATTACTACGAATTTCAGTAAATTAGCGATTATTTGGCAGAAATTGCTAAATAAAAGTAGCTATAGTCACACTAAGCAGTAATTATTGTCGAATAATCGCAAATTAACTGAAAACGTCGAACTGCGTTGTAGTGAAATGCACTTTATTCAACAGCAAGCTGCCGGAGCGACATTTTTTGATACTCTGGTAGGCGTTCACTGTTGGTTACGTTCAATGGACCACTTCAGGTGAAGTTTTCATGACGCTGAGAATGTTGAAGTTCACAAGGATTGTTTGAATTTGGCAGGTAAAAGCAATTTATTGTTTTTGAATAGGAAAATCACTCTTTTTTCAAAAAAAAAAAATTGTAATTTCTGCCGAGAAATCGCCAATTAATGAAACGAACGCTCATGAGTAATTTCGAAAGTAACACGTTGAAAAAGCTTTTCTGGTCCATGAGAAGTCGATAGGTGCAGTTTTAGTACGGGCAAGTGGGGGTTCCCTTTTATTGAAAATCTCCGTTTCGCACGATTTGGAAGAGCTGCCGAGCTAAGGACACAGAAAATAGTTATTTTAGACGAAAATAGCTAGGCCTGACAGAACAGAGTGTGCTCTTCCCGAATCCAGCGTCAAAAGTTGCAGAAAGTCAGCTGCAATAGCAGCCGGGAAGCGAGTTACTCGCATTTAGTAAAGGAAAATGATGTTATCCTAAAAAGATGATTACAAAATCATATCTCTAAGGGTTTTAATTTTCGGACCGTGGCTTATGGGGTGTTTTCGATCGCAAATGAGGTCTACTTGTACCCAATTTTTTTCTTTACACTTATACGCATCCACCCTGTATTTTGGTTATTGTATTAGATTTTGAAATGTTGCTTTTGTTTTTCTTCATTTGGAAATAAACACGGTAAATCCGTCGCCTCATCGAGTGTTGAGCCGCTTTGAAAAAGTTAATGACTCGTTAGAGGAATCCTTAACGCGAACTACGTTTGACCGAATTGTCTTTACTTACGATGCGACAAACGAACCATGTAAGGCCCTTTCACTCTAGGAACTGTGCATCTCTAGACTGCAGCAGTCAAAATAAATTGGAATACCTTGGGCAGAAAATGTCAGATAGTAGCGACGTCTTGATCCCCGAAGTGTCAATACCTTTAAGGCCTCGCCATACCGAACGCGAACTGCCGCGCGGACTGGTCCGCTCGCCAAAAAACCATGACTACGTACGTGGGTGAGGTATACCCCGTTACCATAGTTTTTCCGCGTGCGGACCTGTCCGCGCGGCAGTTCGCGTTCGGTGTGGCGGGGCCTTCAAGGTTGATTCATATGTCAAAGTGCCGTGCCCGGCACGCGATTTGTCTGGCAAAAATGAAAAATTCGCTCGATTGATCAACTGATACTAGACCGGCACGTGACAGTGATTCATTCAGTGCTCCGATCGGCACCGTAACGTTACCACAGTGATTTTTAAAATTTTGAGGCAATTTAACACGTGAGAATTAAAAATAACAGTGAGCACATTTTTCTGAAAAATCACTGTTTCATCAGCAGGGCCGTTTCTAGCCCTCGCGGGGCCCTGAGGCGAGAACTATCGGGGGGCCCCCTAGCAGCCGGTGGAGACCCGGATTCAGGTTTTGCTTAAAAGGCAGGGGTTTCATAAATTGCATACTTTGCTCTACAAAAAACTGGCTTGATAGCCGCTCGCATCCTTCAAATAGCTAAACTAGGTATTCCCACAAAAAACCGGATATGGGTGCGACTACAGTCGCACCAAAAAATGAAGATTTTCGCACCTTAAAAATGGCTAAACTTACTATTTACGACCTAAAAATAGCAAAACTGGCGAATGTCGCTCTAACAGTAGCCAAACTGACTCGTGCCTTAAAAATTGCTAGATACGTTCGATTTGGGAGCCATGAAAATACCTGAAAAGTACATGATTCGCGCCCTAAAAATGGCTAAATCGGCCATTCGCGCACGAAAAGTGGCCTTGGCTTTCTGGATACTTGGCGTCCGAAAAAACAGCTAAATTGGCTCCACGCACTCTAAAAATGGCTAAAAACTGACGATTCGCACCCTAAAAATGCCTGTACAGATGACTCCCGCCATGTAAATGGCAAAGGCGCGCCAAGAATGGCCGAAACTGAGCACTCCCGCCTTTACTTCACCCCCGAAAAATTGCAAAAATTGACTCTATACGCCCTAAAAATAGATTGGTGCCCTAAAATTATCAACACCAGTTGTGTTTTATCCGTTGACTCGTTTGAAAATGATGGCGTTGCCGAAACTGCGGTCAAGATAGTTCAAATAAAACAAGTGGGAGAAGATTTTTCATTTCTTTGCCTTCATTATGAAAATTCTACAACCCCAAGAAAGTTACAACGTACAAAAAGTTCCAAAAAGCCCCCCAAAACAGACTATTTGTCAATAAAATTAATGATGTTCAAAAATGGCGATTCAGCCATGAAACTGCGAGAGTTTTTTGCGATTAGTAGCAGATTAAACCGAACAGTACCTATTTTGCACTTTTATGGAAAGGATATTTTGCTAGTCCGGCCAATGAAATTACCTGTCTGTTCGGCTCTGTAGCCGTCAAAAGTGCACCAAATAAGCGGCTGAAACGAAGGACTTGGACGGGGAATATTCACAAACTTGGCCGGACACAATCAATTTAATCGAAAATGGAAAATTGTCGAACTGCAGAGGCATTCTGCAAGCACAGTGGGCAAGAATGGCCTCCATTGAGACACGTCGTTCCTGGGGCCGAAGTTGAAACACGTTCAAGTTTCGTACCGAGAGATCCTTTAAGGTCCGAATTTATTGGACTAATAGCAATTAGGGGGGGGGGGTCCGTCTCAATTGAATAAACAAGTTCCGTGGGTTCGGCTCTTTCAAATATCAATTTCGAGGGTTTGGCTTAACCGACAAGCCAATTTCGTAATTATGTCTTCTTCAAAAGACAATTTCGCGAGGTTTTCCTCATTCGAAAAAGCAATTTCGCGAGATATTTAAAAACCGAATTTCCAGGATTTGCCCCTTTAAAGCATCAATTGGGCAGATTTCTCTTCTTTTAAAACCCACGGTTTGGTCCACTTTAGCAACCAAATTTCTTAGATTTGGCTATTTAAAATGGACATTTCGGGTGTTTGGCTCAAATACGCCAATTTCACTTTCACATGTTTGGATCTTTCAAGACCCCTTTTTGTGGATAAGGCGCCTTCAAAGCCAATTTCGCGGATTTTCATGGTTGGAAAATCCAATTTCGTGGGGCTGAATTCAAAAACCGTATTATTCGGATTTTTAGCTCTGTAAAACCCTAATTTCCCGGATTTTCTCTCCATTAAAAACCATTATTTTCTAGGCTTAGGCATTTTAGAACACGATTTTTAATCGTTTCAACAGAAGTGCCTCAAAATTGTAAAAATTTAGCCGAGTGTTGTAACTATTTTTATTCCAAGCCGGGGGCCCCCCCATGGGTCGGGGCCCCTGTTCGTCAGGGTCCTCCTAATTCGCAGACCAACACAACGAATTCTGCGGACCAGCCCATAACTCGCCCTAAAGTGGTCCGACTGAGCTGATTTTCTGTATGTAGACTCTGCTCCGGTGGCAGTACAACCCATCAAAATTTGATGACGATCCGATAATTTGCTGACCCCTTTCTCCGCACACCGGAACAGAGTCTAAACACAGAAATTAGCGCCCATTCAGATCACTTTTTAGGGCGAGTTTTGGGCTGGTCTACAGAATTCGTTTTGTTGGTCCGCAAATTGGGAAGACCCGTCTCATCATTGTTAAGTGTGAATTTACCTTGAATTGGACCACGGATAATCAATAAAATCGGTCTTGAATGTTTTGATTTTTATTGATGTTCAATCAAACAATTGTGTGACGTACCATGGAACTACCACCAAGGACCGTGGTCCATAGTGGTCTACCATGGACTATTCGACGTATATTATTACCTTTATATTTCTAAAAATGTTGAACCAGAAGAACAATTTTATGAGTCATGGAGGATTGAGGCATTTCAAAAGAAAAGTACATTGAAAACTCGCCTTTACTAATTGACACTGTAAAGTATATTTTGGTAATTATGGGCATGGACGGTGGGTATAACAACTTGAGATTGGGTACCTAGTCTAGCATTTACGCCTGCAGTCATTGGTTTCCGTTATGATCAACGATGAGACGATTTTGGGTTTTAAGTCCCAATCAAGTTTTCGGCACACTACAAGTACACGAATTTAATGAAAAACTATTCTTGAATACCAAGATGCTCAAATTGAATACCTTTCTTACGACTCATTACAGCTGTTGACCGATGTTTACCAGCATCAGGGGTGAAATAAATGACATTTTATACTTGCCGTTAAATATACTGCAAAATTGCAACTACTGATTACGAAGGAAATGTTTAAAAAACACGAAACGCGGCCAAAACTTGCAGGAAACTCGGGAAATAAATATAAATACCCTACTTATCAAGAAACCCGTGTGATAAATGATAATGATATGAGGGACCAAATATGGCGCTGGTTAGGCGTGTTGCAGTACTCGTGTTTTATAGTGCCTTATCGCAGCCAACCGCGAATTATAGCGTTTTCTCAATTCTAACCCCGAGTTGGCGTTTTATCTATTAGAAACCGTGAAGCGACTTGCCGAAAAACGACAAAATTATTGTTTTTTCGAGGGCAAAATGGTTGGGACTTTACGCGTTTATAACCTGAAACAAATTGAGTATTTTTGAGGAAATGGAGCTCGGTCCGTGTGTGGAGGGTGGGGGGAGGGATTCATTTACCGGTGAGTGAACCCGGTGAGTTCAGGGACGAGAATGCCCCGGTAGCGTCAACTAATCATGGGTGGGGGGGTGGGGAGACTGTTTTCCTGTTGCTCCCTGGGAGCGGCTGCTGTAGAACACTGAGAGTTCTAAAAAAAAAAAAAAAAACATGACCGTAGTGGTTTTTAGGATAAAACCCCCGTTGAAATCTTGATGAGGAGAGTAGAGAATTCAAGGAGTTTGCGTGTTCGAAGAGTCAAAGACAGCAATGGCACACACATCAGCAGGCAGCAGGGGAAGGGTGTGAAGCCTCGTGACCATTGATTCACGCGCGCCTGCTCGTCCAGGAACCGCCATTGCCGCGCAATACCACGCATGTGCGTGAACCGAGCCTTATTACGCACACAAAAGGTGTAATTTCTGTTGATATTATGATCTCCATTGTTTATTTTTCTTCCTGTTGAGATCATACGGTTATTGTTTTTTTGGTTTTCCGTATGAAAATAAAATCCCAAGGCCTGAACCCCAAAATGACCCTATGGTTGTACACGGGGATTATCCGACCAAGGATCCTCTACGGGGCCATGGTTTGGTGGAGGGCGGCGAACAAAAAGGGAAACGCAGCTAAATTAGACAGAGTGCAAAGGCTGGCCTGTCTGGCGACCCTAGGGGCGTTCAGAACGACACCAACAAGACTGATGGAGGTAATGCTAGGACTAAAACCCTTAAGCCTTGAACTGTAGGCACGGGCTATGGAAACTGCATACAGATTGGACTGAATGTCAGGGGAGGTAGGAAACGGGGGGATACGAGAACACATGCGTAGAGTGGCACCGTCCAAGGGCATGAGATCGGATCAAATGGTTAAACAAGGAGACTTTGTAAAGACGATCGTGGTCAAACTATTCCGGGAAACCTGGCAAGGGGGTGATACAGAAGAGATTAAGTGTTTTACGGACGGTTCAAAAATTGGAACCGGGAAAGGGAAGGCGGGGTCAGGCATATACATCCCCGGAATGGGGGTGGAAGAGAGCCTGACGTTGTGGAAATACGCGACGGTGTTCCAGGCGGAGGTTGCGGCCATAGAGGCTTGTGCAATCGAACTGAGACGGAAAGGTGCGACAAATAAGCGAATAACGATATACTCGGACAGCCGAGCCGCCCTCGGGGCCATTTCCAGGCCGGTGGTCAAGTCGGGGGCGGTGGGGAGCTGTAGAGCCAGTATATCGGCACTGCTGACGGTGGGTAACACGGTTACATTAGGGTGGGTACCAGGTCATGCTGGCATCCCGGGGAATGAGAGAGCAAACAAGCTGGCTAAGACGGGGGCCATGACAGAATATGTCGGCCCAGAACCGGTGGTGGGGATAGCAAGGGAAGTAGGACTCAGTGAAATTCGGGGTTGGGCGAAAGCGGAAGCCCAGGCACAATGGGAAGCAGAAGATCACTGCAGACAAGCGAAAGAGGGCATTAAAAGGTATGATGCCAACAAGACAAAATGGCTGGTAGGGTTAGGGCGGAAGCAAACTAGAAAGATAGTAGGAATATTTACAGGGCACTCTGCAGTTCTGAGACACTTGCACATGATGGGGCTAATAGGGGACCCTACATGTGAGAGGTGTGGAGTGGAGGAGGAGACAACGGTTCATTTAGTGAGAGTGTGAGGGGTTTGCGGCAGTGAGGTTTGCTATATTTGGGAGGGACAGGTTGACCGACCTAGAATTTTCCAGGGCTCAAGGGGTCCGAGTACTGGATTTTCTGGGGAGGGTGAGGAGATTTGAGGAGCCGTGCTAGCCCCTCCGAATCCGGGACCCGTTGGGTATGACGTAGGGGCCCAATTGGTGGCCTTGGCGTCGCCGGGCTCTGCTTGGCCGGTACGGCACCCCCCAAAAAAAAAAAAAATGTCACCCTTGCGATATCTGTTTTGTGAGCGACAGAACCCGTTGAAATTTATTTTTTTATTAGTGAAATCCGTGAAGTTATTTTTGTAGTGAGCGCCGACGAAACACAATGTGATTATCCTGAAAGATTTGTACTTTCAGAATGCATCTAGGGGTGGGCAACTGCCCCACTAAATCTGCATTTTTGAGTCTAGGAGAGGGCAGCTGCCTAGCCTTGCCCCCCTCTGGCTATGCCTATGTTCCTAGGTAAATTCGTGCATTGCAGTTTTTGGTTCATGACTCACCTTCATGTTTGCATTTGAGGCTGTGGGTTCGCCGTTTATAGGAGTTTTCCACGGATAAAGTTAGAAAAAAAATTATAATATTTTTTTATAACCGATGCAAACAAAATTGATTTGCTAAATCGTGTCTCTCATTTGCCCTATTAATAGGCTTTGTTGGGTCTGGGAATGAAATTCACACAGATATACCGGCGAGTCCGGTAACATTAGGCATTTGCTCACACAAACTGCTACAGGGGGCCTGACCTGTAAGATTTCAGGGTTCCTAGGAATATCCTTAAATCACATGTTGATGGGGAGGACGGGTGGAAACAAACAGTGATAGTGACATTAAAAAGCTATAGAACAGGCCCTAGTAAACTTAGGTGACAAAATCACTGGTTTTTGTCACAGTGACTGCACAGTCACCGGAGCTAGTTGTCACTGTGACCAACAAAAGCTGTCACGTCACACCTCTAACAGAGGTGCATTGCTCTAAGCACAGCCGAAGCTGAATTCATCGCGCTGTGTGAGTGCAATAAAGAGAGGGCTTGGCTGCACAATTTTCTTTACGAAATAAACGAGATGAACGAAGAAGATGTGAAAGTCACATGGATGGACAACTTATCAGCCAAGAAGACTGCCGAAACACAAACTACCAGTGACAGAAACAAACATATCGACCTAAAACTATTCAGAATCCGAGACGCAATAGCTGATGGCACTCTGACGCTGAACTACGTACCAACCAGCAGCAATCTGGCTGATATATTCACAAAACCGCTGGGCTTCCAAAAACACACACGATTACGCGAGGTGCTAGGAGTTATGCCAACCCATTCAGGGGGAGTGTTGATATTATGATCTCCATTATTTATTTTTCTTCCTGTTGAGATCATACGATTATTGTTTTTTTGGTTTTCCGTTTGAATTTTTTTTTTTTTTTTTTTTTTTTTTTTTGGCATTGGTGGAGGACCATACAGCCATATGTTACAATTATTTAATAAGCTTTAATAAGATGGCTTAAACTTTGAAGTCGATGGTTATAGTGAAATTGTATAAAGCCTTATATACCGGGATGGAATTAGACGATAAGATTGTGCTGTAGTTAAAGGCACAGGTGATGAGGTTAGTAATATTGTCAAGAAATAAGGTCCTTTGGTTACGATAGCTGCTGCACTCCATTATAGTAGTATAGGGTGCCCTGTGTCCCACATACTTCGCAGTTACCTGTTGGGACTGTTCCCAGTCTATGCAGGTACTGTTGGCTCAGGCCGTGGTTTGCTCTAAGTCTACATATTGTCTTTACGCAGTCCTTGGAGATGAATTCGTTACCGAACCACGTTTTAGTGTCAATGGTGGGAAACATTTGCTTGTAAGCTCTTCCTTTGAACGATGTTGAGTACAATCGATTCCAAGTCTCTAGATGAGGACGAGTTATATAGTTAAAAAAATCAAAAAAAGAAAATGTCTGGCAAGCAGATGCAACTTCCGCTGAGGGGTTCAGCGCAGAAGTTTTCGCCAAGCGATCGGCTTGTTCGTTACCGTTGATGCTCTTATGGGCTGGGATCCACATGAATGCAATGGATTTGTTGGACAGTTCCATGTTCGCTATAAAACGGATAATTTCTACGATGATATTATGGGTTCTCGAATTAATTCCGATATTTTGTAGGCTTTGAACTACCCCTTTATTGTCACATAATATTAATAATTTATTTTGGTCTAACTCACTGAAGTATCTCAGTGCTTCTACTATAGCGACAAGTTCAGCTGTAAATATGGGTGTTGTCGAACGTAAAAAAAAATTGTTTTCCCAGTTGTAGCTCTGAATCGTAAATAGCACAGCCCACGCCAGAACGGGAGACTGAACCATCCGTATATATTTTATAATAATCCGGGTATAAACGGGAAATTCTCTCTTCGGTCGTTTGAACCAAGGAACCGTTTGGCTCGGGGTTCTGAAGATAATTGATTTTGATATTTAGACCTGACAAAAATGAGGAATAAATTGGCCCTGGTAGACTAAAAATTGGTAGTATATTATTCGAGAAGACCTGTTGACAAATGATGTTAATATTGCGGAAACTTGAGGTCAATAGAGGGGATTTTTTTTTTCTTCCAGTAGTTGGACGTTAAATCTAGTTGGTTTAGGTTTAAAATTTGATTAAATAAGTTTGGATATAGACCTTTGATTTTTAAGAGCATTCTATCGGATAAAATTTCCCTCCTAATTTGCAATGGATACTCTCCCGCCTCTCTAAGCATAACGTCTATGGGAGTCGATTTCAAAAAACCCAGGCATAGCCTAATACACTTATATTGGGTTAAATTCAACTTGTGTAGGTGAGTGTGTGATGCCTGGCCATAAAAAACCGTGCCATAATCGAATATAGAGCGTACAGTTGCTCTATAAAAAATTAACATTATTTTAGGATCCGCTCCCCAACGGCAGTGGCAAACCATACGCATTATATTTACATATTTTTCGGCTCTTGTCACAAGTTGTTTTGTGTGACTAGACCAGTTTAATTTACGGTCTAGGGTAATTCCCAAGAATTTTACTTCTGCAGAAATAGGGAAACTGGAGCCTCCAATTTCGGCTATATTTGGGAGTGGGAATGCATGAGATCGATTAAAAGGACATATTACAGATTTTAGTGGGGATATATCGAGCCCGAGGTTAAGGAGAAAGGACCGAAATGAGAGTATTCCCTCTATAAGTAATTCTAAGGCTCTTAACGGGGATGAGTTTTTCACGTAGAGGCATATATCGTCGGCATATTGTAAGATATTAACGCCAGCTGGAAGGACTCGTTCTGCGGCGTGAACGTATAAGGAGTAAAGAATTGGACTTAAAATGTCTCCCTGAGGTAAGCCTGATCGAGCCAGACGAGGACCAAGCATATCGTTATTCACCAGCAAGTGAATGCGACGGTCACCGACAAGAGCCATGACTAAATTGACAAATTTGTGACACATGCCGACATCAAGCATTGTTTGAGCTAATATTCTTAAGTCAACATTGTCAAAAGCACCAGAAATATCCAACATCCCGGCAACCACGGTTTTACTTTCTGAAAATGCTATTTGGATGTAAGTCGTGAAATGGGCTATGCTGTCCATGCAGGAGTGGCCTTTTCGAAATCCAAACTGACTGTGAGGGAAAATCTTATTGTGTTCCAGCCAGTACTGGAGCCTATTTTTTAGTATCCTTTCAAAAGTCTTAGAGACACAAGAAGACAGAGATATCGGTCGGTATGACTCGCAATTGTTGGGTGGTTTGCCTGGCTTGAGTAAAGGGACCACACATACGTCCTTCCACTCTTTCGGAACTTCGGTATCCTTAATGATCTTATTAAAAATATTTACCATATCCATTTTCGTTTCGAAGGGCAGATGGTTTATTATCGGGTAGTCTATCCTATCCATACCCGGAGCAGTATTCATGGAGTGGGAAAGGGCCCTGTCCAATTCCTTCAATGATATATCTTTCGTCAGGATGTGTGACATAATAGGGTTTCTTGTATCCGCCGTAACGAGAGGTGAAGGGACGTAATCTGGAGTGAGTTTTTGTAGAAATTCATGGCACCAGTCACCCTTGGTAATTTGGATGGCATTTGTCAGAGCTGAATTTTTTAAGGTTTTGATTTGTGACCAGATATTTTTTATTGGAGTGTTTCTGTTCAGATTGTTACAGAAATCCTTCCAAGACTCTTTTTTTGCATTCTTAAAAACGATTTTCGCACGTGCACTACTATTTTCGTAGTGGAAATAGTTTGTTAAGGATGGGGCGTTCTTATAATTCTGGTAAGCTGTTTTCCTATTTTCTGTAGCTTGCGTACAGCTTTGATTCCACCAGATCACCGATTTTCTTGTGGTTGAGGTTTTTTTAGAACGAATTGGGATCGAAAGTTCACAAGCCTCATTTATATTGCTAATTAATTCCTTATAAGTATCAATGCGTGAACCGTTCAATTTATTTTGGAAGGTTTCCCAATTCGCTTTGTCCGAACGCCATTTCCGTAAAGTTGGAAAATTGTTTTCTTTCACGCTGTAAAGAGTTGATGTAATACAGATCGGGAGATGGTCAGATCCCATCGGGTCCTGTAGTACTTCCCAAGAAAAGTTTGGGGCTATGGCTGCTGAACAGAAGGAAATGTCAATCGCGGAGTGGTTGGCGGGATTGGAAGAGTTTATGCAAGTTAGAGAACCCGAATTTAAAAACAACAAATTAGAATTATCGGTGGCATTGAGAAGTTCAACACCTTTCCTTTGAGTGAAATGGGACCCGAAAACAGTATGGTGGCAATTGAAATCACCTAAAATCAATGAAGAATGTGGTATGGAGGCAAAAAAAACTTCCCATTGAGCATGTGTTATTTGATTAGTTGGGCAGTTGTAAATAGAAATAATATTTAAATTTCTTCCATTGATAAGGTTTACCGTAACGCCAATGGCCATTAGGCCATTTATAGAATATAGATTATTAAAAACCTTAAACGGTAGATTTTCTTTAATTATGAGAGCGACTCCGGCTCTTCCGTCACTCCGATCTTTGTTCACAATGTGATATCCTTTAATTTTATAGGAAAGATTAGGATTAAACCAGGTTTCAGATATTGTTGCTAAATCAATTTCTTCTTGATGCATTAAACTCTCGATTTCACATAATTTTGACGCTAGGGACCTTGCGTTCCATTGTAAAATTTTTAATCCATGTACCATCCTTATTTACGTCGAAAGTTCACTGTCTTCGATTGCTTCTCTTAAGAAAATTTGAATATCTTCATCCGTGTATTTCGAACAATCTATACCCAGGGATTTAACAAGCTTAATAATGATACTTGTTGCCTCAGGTTTTAATAAAATATTAGGCACTGCTGTACTATAAGTTGTGTCAGAAACATTTGAGCGATGATTATTAAACTGAACCAAACCTCCAGTTACATTTTTACTTGTAAAATTATTTACGTGTTCTACAGATTTGAAGTGTTTAAGTGGAGGTGACTGCATACGTTTTGTAGATCTAGGGAATGCACTTGATGAGGCGAATCGTCTAGTATTCGAAGAATTATCTTTATTTAGCGGAGGAAAAACTGATTTATTGTATAAAGGAGGAGCAGTTGACGCCTTTGAGAGGGCTGCGAAAGAATTCCCTGTGACGAAGGATTTAGCCTCCCGTGACGGACTTGATCCGTGTGAATGGCTACAAACCTTTCACGGGGTTCGTTTCCCCTATCGGGCGCGTCCCCCGGGTTGCGGATGGAGGACCCCACCATTGGGTCGACCTACTCCCCGATACGGTGCGATGGTGGGTTGGGTCGGAATAAGGCGCACCGTGTGCGGTGGGGAGTCCGTTATCGGACACACCCATTGGACATGGGGGCCGAATACGACCCCGTGGACAAACAACGGGTTAGGGGCTGTCCTGAGTCCGGGACAGAAGGGGGTGGCGTCTCCTACCTCCTCCAGCTATTCCTCCCCCCCCCCCCCGCAAGACAAGGTGTTTGGTCCGTACCTAAGGTCTGCATGGCACAGGGGGCAAAGTGTGCTTTGAACGGACCCCCAGGGCACCGGCCGATCCCCTGGTGTAATAGGCTTACCGCAGGCCTCGGCGCTTTACGGCATGCAGGGCTCTGCCGGCGGTGGACTTATGGCTTCTGGCAGGACCTTCAAGGGCTCACCCAGAAGTTTATATGAAGAACTCGGAAGGGGCTCAGAGAACCTTCCGTGAACGCCGCAGTCACCGGCTGCTCCGTCCATGGAGACCACCGAGGTCAAACACGACATTGATGGGACCAGGGACGTACCTGTGGAGGGTAGTTCTAAGGAGCATACCCGCCGTGGGGAGTTTTTAAAAAACATACCCTCGGTGGGCCGTTCTAAAGAACACACCCCGGTGCAGGGGCTTATCTCTTCGAGTGCAACGCACTCGGCGCGCGCTAGCTCATCATTCTTGTCACTCTCGTGCTCAAGGGACCAGTTAGCGATTATCTCTTATCGCTTGTAAGAAGCGACGACCTCTCTAACCTTATTAAGAGGAGAGAGCTATCTTCGCAGGATCAGCATTTTCGGGCTTCACACGCCTGATATTTATGTTCCGGCCAGCGAGACACTAGCTGAGGACCTCCTCAACCTCATACGGTGAGAGGGACTCTAGACTAGATCAACCGATCCAAGAGCGGCACAATAATCCACTTAGGATTCCGTGCCTGGGGCGTGTGCCATGCCCCTGCTCTTGGATAGTGGAGGAAAAAAAAAAAAAAAAAAAAAAAAAAAAAAAAAAAAAAAAAAAAAAATTTAGCCTCAAAATAAGGAACATTGGACTCACTCATGACTTTTTAATCTGTTTTTCTATGTTGAACTGGGGACAATTCTTTCTATCTGTGGCCTCATGGGGACCTTGACAGTGAAGACATTTTTTTATATCATTCGAGCATTCATTAACATCGTGAGAATCCCCACATTTAGCACACCGTATTGAACCTTTACACTGGTCAATGAAATGGCCGTATCGAAAACACTTATGGCATTGTACAACCTTTTGCACGTAAGGACTAACTTCGCAAACCACGTGATGAATATATACGTGTGACGGCAGAGTCTGTCCTCTAACTGAGAAAGAAACTGAATAAGTGGGAGTAAATGTGTTCTTGCCAGATTCGTCAGTTACACGCCGGGAAAGTCGTCTGACAGAAAAAATGTCTAAATGTTCACCCAAAGGTCCCTTTAGCACCTTTTTTATCTCCTCCTCGGTTAACGTTTTATCAACTCCGCGAATGACCCCTCTTCTTTGTACGAGATGGTTTGGAATGTATATTTTAAGGTCCTTGTCTTTAAAAAAAGTCGAATCCACGAGTGAATTTGCAGAAGCAAAATTATCAAATTCAATAAGAATTCTATTCCGACCACTTTTTTTGATTGAATAAATTTTATCTGCAACTGCCTTGTTATTTTCAAAGATAATTTTGCCAATGGACATTGGGTGGATACGTGAGATAGCTGCTTTCTCTTTATCGCAACTTTCTAAGTATAGTATAAAAGGGCCTGCATCTGTTCTTTGGTAATAATTAGGTGATCAACGTTGACACTTACTGGTTCAACAGGTGTTTTATTCGGAATACTCTGGGTACTATTAGATTCTAAATCCAAGTCCTCGCTTGGCTCTTCCATGTCAATCTCATTATCGGGGGGCTTCCCCCCGGACGCACTACTCATCTATACTACTTGAATAACTAAAAGAAAAATTGTACTCCTAAAGAGAAAAATGAATTTGATTTTCCAGTAACCAAAAAGAAAGAAAAAGAAAACAAAATTAATGAAACAAAAACGATCACTTATCGGGTTAGAAGAAATTCCTTCCGTTGAGGAGCGAAGAGCGAAAAAACGATCCTAACAGAACGAAGGTTCAAACACAACTGAAAAATAAAATCTTTAAAAATAAAGATAGTAGTTACAATAATTTCAGACTCTTTATTAAAAACAAAAGTCATATAACCGTCCTTTACACAAAACCTCTAATTAATCCTGATTGAGTATGTCTTCTATATAGAAGAGGAACCTCCCCTCTTAGCCGTAAAATCTACCATCAAAAAGTGTTATTCTGATATTTCCAAGTTTTAACGGGTCACGTAGTAAACGAGTGGATTCTCGATGATGAAAAAAAGAGAGAGAACGAATTTGAAGGGAGTGTAAAATCCCGGATTTCACCGTAACAACGTTATAAACTTGCACGCGTGGGTTATAACCAGATGACCCTCAGGGTGTGCACAAAGAAAAAAAGTAATGGAACAACCTTATACAAAAAAGAAAAAAAAAAAAAACATGGTGAGAAATATAGAAGGGCGTAGAAAGGGATTTTAAGGGAAAAAAGTGTCACAACGTAGATTCCAAAGTTTAGGAAGGCAATAAAATAAGTGGGATAAGCGAAGGTTTCGCTTGCCCTGTTGTAAAGAGGTGAATATCGGATTTCATGCTGCTTATGGAGGGGTGGTGGTGGGGTGGCGGGGTTTAAGGGAAACTTCCTACCCGCCATTCAAACATTTTTGCCCCTTTATCCAACGCCCTCATTTTTTAATTTCAGGGCGTTGATGAAATTACTCCCGGAGTTTCTGGTGTGAAGGCTAAGTTTAGAAATTTGAACTGGTTCCCACACGGAAAGCCCGTTAATAACGACTAAGTAAGGGAAACGCTGAAATATTGCGTCGGAATTTCCCCCCATGAGTAGCGTGGGGGTGGGGGTTTCAGTGTCAGTGTGTGTTCGGGGTATGTTAAAGGGGTGGTTTTCAAAAGAGATAGAAACTAAAATGAGCCCTTTTCATCCCATTCCACGTCCGAGCGTCCTGGAAGGTATAGAGCGTTTGAAGCTATTTGCATGCTAATGGAAACTTCCCTACCTTCAAAACAGCACCCGGCAAAGTTTCGCCCTATAACAAAACTAAGTCAAACGTCTTATTTCATTGCTTTTAAAAAAGTAAACAAATCCTCCAATCATGGACCATCCTTCATGGAGCTTTTGTTCAAATAAAAACCAATTACTTTATTTTCGGACTCCTCAAGTCTCTTTCATTCTTCTCGCCCTTTCTTAAATGAAGTTATACAACTTCCTCCAACACAAAAGACAATTTTACCTTTTCAAGGCAAAATAATTACGAATTCAGTTGTATTGTCGAAGTAATTTTAAAAACACCTTAGTAAATCCCTTAGTGAAAAGAAGCTCGTAGGTATAGAAGAGGTTCATTGAAACAAGGAAAGAATAAGAAAACCCAGAAAAGGGATGAAGTTAGTTATGAAGAGAAGTGCGGGGTGGGGGAAGGGTGTCCCTCACAAACCTAAACGAACCTTCCTTCTAAAATTAAATTACTTCCATAATTTAAAGATTGTTTTAACGAATTAAACTTTTTTTGAGTTGCCGCGTCGAGATAAACTGGAAAAAGTGGCCTCGGACAAGTCATCCCTTTCAACCATTCACCTTTTTTTCCAACCGAGGGAATTTAAGTCCCCTGTTTTACTTCAATCCAATTAGGAGTGTCGTTTTGACGACAAAATTTGCATGAAAATTTACATTTTTTCATCAGCAAATTGTCATAAACTCCGTTTCGTTTAAGTTTTGTTTAATAAAAAACCCTATTAGATTTTCATTTAAGGAGTGTCAAGATTTCGTAAAGGTGCTGGGGGGGGGGGAGGAGATCAGATGAAAAAGCACTCTCGCTACACTTTTCCTCGCTCCAGTATACAGTTGATGGCAGGCTCTCGTCCCTTTTTTTTTCTTCTTCTTCTTCTTTATGAGGCCCCTGGAATGGTGAGGTTGCGACGGAGTGTTTGGAAAAGTGGGGGCGATATTAAAAACTTCATATCTCTGGCCTGAATCCCTTCACTTATCTTCACGGTTGAGGCCCTGCAAAAGTATTAGAAATTCTCAGAAGCCGGTCTCCATTAAGCGTTCTTGTTAGACTGGGAAACAACTACTTGTTATAGAGGGCTAACAATTAGTATTCTTCCACCGTCCACGATGGTTCAGTAAGATTTAAAACTTTTGACTTTCTTCTTTTTTAGTACTTTATAACTGAGAGTTGAACTTTATTACTTGAGTTTTATTGACAGTATACGATTCCGTTTCATTAAAGCCATTTTTGTGGTCACTCAACTTCCCCGATAGGCTCATTATAGGAGTTTCTTTCTTCTGAATATTGATCCCTTAGACCTTGTATTTATTCCTTTAATTACGGTGCTTGCCATGGGTACAGAAGAGAAAAATTGCCTCTTTACTCTTCTCATGCCAGAAAGAGGGGAACAGTGTAAACACAATGGATAAATAAATAAAAAAGCACTGTATTCTAGATTTTTACTACATAAACGTTCAATGAAACCACAGAAAGCTTCAACTGTAAAAATTAAATACAATGAAAAGAAATGAGCTTGGTTGTGCGTCTAACCGGGTCCAGATGGGAGAGGGGTCGTATGCCAAGCGAAAACCTGGGGGGGAGGGGGGAATTCTATTTTTCGAGTTTGAGGATAAAGAATGATGGGAGTGAGTGAGAGAGAGCGTCATCTATTCAACCACTTAATCCCCCTTTGAAATACTGCACTCAAATGAATGAAGCAGGGGGTTCTCTCTTCCCCCGGGCCCTTTTTTTTTTTCATTTGCCAGGCGTGGACCGAGATGTGAACGTTAAACCGTTATGTCACCATTTCACTGTATAGAAGACATTACCGCCGAAATTGGTTCATTAAATGGAATGAATTCACCGACGGATTATACTCCCCCTCCCTACTTTAAACACCACCCATCTCTAAGATTTCAAGGCACTTTAGTTTATTTGAACAAATTTGATTTACTTGCTCCTTCACGATGCAGAATGTGGTGGAGGGGGCGGGGGGGACTGACAAACAATTTCACGGAGCGGCTTGGTTAGGAAACAGATTAAAGCCGGATTTTCGCACTGAAAACCCATTTCCGCAGGTTTCAATTCGCTTAAAAATCGATCCAAAAAGGCTCCTGGATTTTGCTTTTAAAAAAATATCGGATCTGGCACACTAAGAAAAAAAAAGCATCGGATTTTTCTCACTGGAAAACCTATTTCGTGAATTTTTGCAATAGCAAACCAATTTCGTAGGTCGGTCGAGTTCAGAGATTTCACTGATTTTGGCGCGCACTAAGAACCTATATTCCTGTGACCTATTGGCTGGTCTCCCATCAGGCGCCTCCCCAGGTGGCGGATAGGGGAACACTCACCAGATATGGTGGGTTTCGAGGAAATGAAAAACACCGGGGTGGACCAAAACCAGCCAGAGGGGGGGAGGGGGCAGGTGAAGAGATGGCAAGCAACATATATTATGGTAGGGGACCCTAAACAAACTCACTGGTCCTCCAGGTTGGGGGGTTGGGCGTTGGTTTTTTTTTTTTTTTTTTTTTAATGCTTGTGCTTTGTAGCCACTAGCAGTCGTATTAAAGGTGATTTATTTTATTTCATTTTTTGGCTAGTTTTAAATGTTTATTTTTCCGTTTCTTACGAATGTAACCAGGTCTATGATCGTTATATTTATTTGTTGTAATATGGATTTATAATTAAAAGGTGTCTCTAATTTACAATACAGGGAGTTGAAGAATGCATTTCTGGCGAGTTTGTACTTATGGCATAACATTATTTTGTGTTCTAAATCATCAACTACGTTACATGTGGTGCAAGAGGAGTCGTTCGCCCGGCCGATTCTATACAAATAAGCATTGCAAATACCATGATTTGATCTCAGTCGATTTATTATCCGTATGTCTTTTCGTGATAGGTTTGAATTAAGGAACCATAGTTTTGTGGGTATGCGAGGATTTATTGTTTTGTAGAAAAGTCCTTTTTGTTCCTCACTGTATTCCCTTTGCCAGTTATCTGTTAAGTTTTTGCTTATTTCAGGTTTAATGTCAGTGAATGGAATTTTGTAGTGTAGCCAGTTGTTACATTTACTGCCCAGTTTAGCCAGTCTATCTACTTCTTCTTTTGCTGGTATGTTATTATGTGCTTTTATCCATGTTATTGTTATCCGCTTATTTTCGTTATTTATTAGGTAATTTAATAGTTCCATTATTCTCACGATTAAATAGGAGCAACTGCAATCATTCTTAAATTGTGCTATACTGTTGGCTATGCTTTTATTATCAGTTAAAATAGTGTGTGACTGTGCTGTTGAGTTTTTAATATAATTAAGCGCTTCAATTATGGCTATGCATTCTGCCGAATAGCTTGAAAGAAATGGATTTAGTCTATAGAATGCTTTTGTATTATTTGATTTATCATAAACAGCAGCTCCTACGTTTCTGTTCATCTTGGAACCATCGGTGTATATTTCATTTGAATTTATTAGTTGGGGTCGAATTTGTTCATGAAATGTTTCGCGGTTTAATTCCGCTGCTTCTCCTTTCTTACTGGCCATGTGGGCAACGTGAAATTGGATGGGAGGTAAATAAGTGTTATTTCGGAAAATTGGGAGTTTATCTGAGATTTCTAAAAGTGTTTGGTATTTGGTGGCTTCTGTAAAACTTTCTACTAAAAGTGGGGTTTTTTTGTGGATCCAATAAGCGTACGTTAATACAGTAGTGGATAGCTGCAGGATTTTATTTGATACAAGTGGTGACGTTGCCATTGTCTTGAGAATGTATCGGTCTGCAAGCATTTTTCGCCGTAGAGCTAGGGGGGGGGTTCGTGTGCTTCGGCTAGGATCACGTTTGTTGGGGTACTTTTTAGGTATCCCATGCACATCCTGAGACATTTATATTGGAGTCTATCCAGCAATTGGAGAGTTGTTTTATTTGCTCTGCTATAAAAGATACATCCGTAATCTAGAACTGCTCTGACAGTCGATCGATAAAAAGTTAGACAGGTATCTGGTTCAGTTCCCCAGTTGTTGAAGCAAATTAATTTTAAGATGTTGATATATTTTTCAGAGTTGTTGATTATTTTTGTGATATGCTGCGTCCATTTTAATTTAGTGTCGAGATGTAATCCCAAAAATCGTACGTAATTTTTAACTGGAAAGCTATAGCCTCCCAATGTCACTTCATTTCCTAACGAAATATTTATTTTTCTGCTAAAGGGGCACACTACGGTTTTACTAGTCGTTAAGGTCATCCCATTACTTGTCGCCCAGGTTAGGAGAGCTTCCATTGTATGGTTTAGTGTCTCTATGCACTTTAGTATATCTGCATGTGTTGTGTTAATACATATATCATCAGCATATTGTATAATACTGACGCCAGGTTCTTTTAGTCTTACGAGATCTGCTGTGTATAATTCATTCAGGATCCCACTCAGAATATCTCCTTGTGGTAATCCTGTGCAGGTTTCCCTTGGGCCGATCAATTCATTATTTATTTTCAGGAATACCAATCGGTTTTCAAATAATTTTATTAGGTTTTTTATAAAATGCGGGGGTATTCCCATTGATGCTAATTTTCTCCCCAATAAGTGTAGGTTCACGTTGTCATATGCCCCAAAAATGTCTACAAAGGCAGCAACTACGGATTTATACGGAAATAGTGTGTGACTGTGCTGTTGAGTTTTTAATATAATTAAGCGCTTCAATTATGGCTATGCATTCTGCCGAATAGCTTGAAAGAAATGGATTTAGTCTATAGAATGCTTTTGTATTATTTGATTTATCATAAACAGCAGCTCCTACGTTTCTGTTCATCTTGGAACCATCGGTGTATATTTCATTTGAATTTATTAGTTGGGGTCGAATTTGTTCATGAAATGTTTCGCGGTTTAATTCCGCTGCTTCTCCTTTCTTACTGGCCATGTGGGCAACGTGAAATTGGATGGGAGGTAAATAAGTGTTATTTCGGAAAATTGGGAGTTTATCTGAGATTTCTAAAAGTGTTTGGTATTTGGTGGCTTCTGTAAAACTTTCTACTAAAAGTGGGGTTTTGTAGAGCTAGGGGGGGTTCGTGTGCTTCGGCTTGGATCACGTTTGTTGGGTACTTTTTAGGTATCCCATGACACATCCTGAGGACATTTTTATTGGAGTCCTATCCTGCAATTGGAGAGTTGTTGTTCTTTGTTCTCGCTATAAAAGATACATCCGTAATCTAGAACTGCTCTGACAGTCGACGATAAAAAGTTAGACAGGAATCTGGTTCAGTTCCCAGTTGTTGAAGCAAATTAATTTTAAGATGTTGATATATTTTTCAAGTTGTGATTATTTTGTGATATGCTGCGTCCATTTTAATTAGTGTCGAGATTAACCAAAAATCGTACGTAATTTTTAACTGAAAGCTATAGCCTCCACAATGTCACCTCATTTCCTAACGAAATATTTATTTTTCTGCTAAAGGGGCACACTACGGTTTTACTAGTCGTTAAGGTCATCCCATTACTTGTCGCCCAGGTTAGGAGAGCTTCCATTGTATGGTTTAGTGTCTCTATGCACTTTAGTATATCTGCATGTGTTGTGTTAATACATATATCATCAGCATATTGTATAATACTGACGCCAGGTTCTTTTAGTCTTACGAGATCTGCTGTGTATAATTCATTCAGGATCCCACTCAGAATATCTCCTTGTGGTAATCCTGTGCAGGTTTCCCTTGGGCCGATCAATTCATTATTTATTTTCAGGAATACCAATCGGTTTTCAAATAATTTTATTAGGTTTTTTATAAAATGCGGGGGTATTCCCATTGATGCTAATTTTCTCCCCAATAAGTGTAGGTTCACGTTGTCATATGCCCCAAAAATGTCTACAAAGGCAGCAACTACGGATTTGTTGGTGGTGAAAGCAAGATCTATGTCCGAAAGTAATAGAGAGTGACAGTCTTGAATTGTCTTTCCTTTTCTACAACCAAACTGGATGGAAGGTAGGAGTTCATTGGTTTCGACGAACCATTCCAGTCTATTTTTAATTATTCTTTCCAGTGTTTTTAGTAGGCAGGAAGAGAGAGATATGGGCCTGTAAGAGTTAGCGTCATTGGGAGGTTTGTGGATTTTCAAAATGGGAACAACCAAATATTTCTTCCACTCATGAGGAAAATTACCCTTCATCCAGGCGTCGTTCATCTTCGCGCATTTTCTGGTAGATTGTATAACGTAGGATAATGAATGTTATCCAGTCCTGGGGCTGTATTCTTATTCAGTTTTATGGCATTGTTCAATTCTTTTGTGGTGATTGTTTTTAAAAGTGGATGATTTTGATCGTAGTGGTCTTCAAATTGGGTGTACTGAACAGCGAAAGGGGGACATATCTTACTGTGAGTGTCTTCTGCCCATTCAGTGCATACCAGGGGTGGCTTGTTTTCAGTTTTTCTATTTTTCAGTTTTTTAAAAGCGATCCACATATCCTGAATACTTGTGTTTCTATTAATCTTTTCGCAGTATTGTTTCCAAGTATTAGCTTTGGATTCTTTGATAATTTTTTTGGTTTTAGCAGAGGCTTTCTGGTATGCAACATAGTTATCGTAGTTAGGGTTATTTTTAAATAACTTATAAGCGTTTTGACGATTAAGTGTGGCAGCTTTACACTGATCGTTCCACCAGTGCTTACTGTAGTTAGGATTTCTTAGTTGTCTGTATTTAGGTATCGATAATTCGCTGGCTTTGTTAATATTTTTTAAAAAGGTAGTGTAATCATTGGGTTTATCACATGTTAGTTGTACATTTGTGTAATTTTCCATTAATGTAGAGTATTGCTCCCAATCAGCTTTATTTAGGTTCCATTTCAGCCCATTATACTTGTGAGTAGTTGTTCCATTAGATGTATTACTTTTAATAATTATTGGGATGTGATTAGATCCTAACGGGTCATTCATCAATCTCTATTCAAACTTTGGGCTTAGATCAGGTGAGGCAAAACTTAGGTCTATTGCTGAGTTATGAATTTGTCTGACATTGTTCACTACAGTTGGTGAACCGTCATTTAGTAGAATAAGGTTGCAGTTATCTACTGCTTCCATTAAATCATTCCCTTTTTTGTTCGTAAGAGAGCATCCTTAGTTAGCCTTTGGCTCTTGTTGTGTTCACATCGTAATTAATCTTATTTATATACGTTTTATTATTACGTGCCTCTCGTAATGTAATTACTGTTTACTCGTCAACAGTTAATTTAATTCGCGAGTCGTGCATATTTATTTATATTAGTTTTTCTGAACTTCGTACTTCTTGTTCATCGCATTTACCCTAGTTTGACGGTCGATTGATTGTCATATCTCCCGGTCTATTTCTCTGACCTTTGGGATAAGAGAGATTAAGGGCAACGAAATCTCCTCTCCTGCGCCCCCCGCAATGGGGAATACAAAAGACGAGTCTCTTTCGTCTAAAAAGCGAAAGGTAACGCATACTGATTCACCGTTTGTTTCTACCAATAGATTCGAGCCTCTCAGTGACCTCGAAGAGTCCAGCACGAATGCCATGGTAACCGAAACATCTTCCGCAAAGACACCAAAACCGCCGCCTATTTTCATTTGCAACGTTAATAACATAAACACATTCCTACGGGATATTACTGCATTAAAAATCGAAAACTTTCGTCACCACACAACCGATGGAAAGGTCAATTTGGCAATACTCCAGTGGGATATGGGGATCAGCTGCAAAGAGCCATATCAGACGGGTGCAAACTACTCAAAATCGTGCCCTCAGAATGATCACTGGGGCACCGTGGTTTGTGAGAAATTCGGTTCTTCACTCAGACTTGAAACTTCATGAAGTGGCCGACACAATAAAAATATCATACAGCAGTCTTCACTCTTCAATGGCAGCTCACCAAAACGTATTACTACAGGATCTTGCATCCCATCCCCCTCTCCCGCCTCAACAGCGACGGCTGAAAAGGAAGCGTCTTCAAGACTCGCTGAGCAATTAAAAATTGCACTACTTATGACTGTGATACTGGCTGTGATACGGAATAATAACCTTTAGCTGATGTGATCATAATGTGATGTTTCCAATCTAGTCATCTGGCAACCTACTCTGGTTCAGGGCAATTGATGAATTGTACCTGATTACACGTCCCACGCTTCTGTATTCAATCATTGTGATTCACAACTGTGATATTCTAAATGAATAAAAAGTTATCTTAAAAAAAAAAAAAAAAAAAAAAAAAAAAAGAGAGCATCCAAATACTGAGTGATGACAGTTAAAGTCACCAGCTATTAAGCAAGGACGTGGTACACTTTCAAATAATTTTTCCCAATTTCTAGTTGTTATTTTGTTTCTGGGGTTATTGTATAATGATATAATGGAGATGTTACTATTTTCAAATGGTATTTCTACACCAACGACCATTAAACTGTCTATTTCTTGGGGGGAAATAATTCTATACGGGATATGATTTTCTATAAGAATGGCCACTCCCGCCCTGCCATCATCTCCGTCCTTTCGTATGTTATTATATCCGGGAAAGTGCACATATCTGTCTGGGTGAAACCACGTTTCAGATAGAATTGCGATGTTAATATTATTTTCTTTTAGGCACACTTCGAGACTTCCTTTATTGCTTATGGCCGACCTAGCATTCCACTGTAAAATTTTTAGTTTGTGATTCATAGGGTTAATTTGTAATGCTCGAGTCTTGTTTTTATTTCTTGAATAATTTCATTTTTATTTGTGTTGTCTATATTCTTCAAAGCGTTGAGAATTTCGTAGAGAGCTTCATACAAATTTTCGGGACTTGAATTAATTACCATCTGTTGTTCTCCCCCTAAGGAAGGTGCATACGGATTTTTCGTGATTGGTGTACATGATGACATATCATGTTTGTGTGCTTCTAATATTTTCTTGTGAGCTTCTAATGTTCTATCAGGCGGAGTATTGGGTCGCATTCGTTTAGGGGGTAACCTATTAGCGGAATGAAGTGGTGGGAAGACTGACAAGTGATTGATATTAGGGACCTGATTGGTTAGTATGTTCTTAAAACTCTTATTGTTTATTTTATCCTTGGCTTCGGTGAACGTGATGTTTTCATTGACCATCAATGTTCGTATAGACATCTGTCTGCTGAACTCAGGGCATTTACTTTTTGAAAGTGCTGAGTGTTGGCCCTTGCAGTGGACGCATTGCAAGGGTCTATCCTGAGGGCATTCGCCGCTTATATGGCTCTCTCCACATTTGTTACACCTGGGACTACTTCTACATTGTTCTTTTTTGTGTCCATAACGTAGGCAATTGTAACATTGATTTATGCGTGGTGTATACGAGTATAATTCTACTTTACACTTAACGTAATGAAGGATGACATAATCAGGTAGTTCTTGTCCTCTGAAAGTGATCAGAACCGTTTGAGTGGGGACGTACTTAGGCTGTTCATTTTCCACGATTTTTCTCGAGAATCTTTTCGCATGAATCACTTTTATTGGAGCGTAATTAGGAATTTCAATGTTATTTTTGATATCTTCTTCCGTGAGATCATGACAAATACCTCTTATTATGCCTTGTCTCTGCAATATGTATGAGGGTGCATACGCTTTTATCTTTTTTTCCGTTAGTTTGGGTGAAGTTATGAGGAAGTTAGCACTATCTCTATTTGATAAAGTGAATTTTACCCGGTTTCTTCCGATTTTTGTAATATCAGTAATCGTGTTTTTAATTTCGGGATGCGCGAAAAAAATTTATTTTCCCAGGGAGATTGGGTGTATACGAGTGATTCCGTTCCCCTCGCCCTCGCCCTCTAAGAAAACGATGAATGGACCTTGATCTATTTGCTCGTAACGATAATTCTGGAATTTTTTCTTTTCTTGATTCATAATAGGTGTATCGCTATTAGGACCTTTTTTTCCATTAATTGATGGAACTACGGAGGATATAGTTTCCATAGGTTCAAGATTCGTGTATGTGTGACCCCCGGGGTCTATGTCTGGCGGGTCCTTCTTCCCGTCCATTTAAAAAAAAAAAAAATTAAAATAAAATAAAAATAAAAAACTTCCTGCTGATTAATTATTTACAATTTGCTATTTACAGAAAAGTATATACAGTTACAAATTTTGGGAAAAAATAAAATAAAAAGTTGAAAAAAGAACGATCTCACCAATATTTTTTCTTCCTTGCTCAGCAGAGAAAATCAAGAAAGGAAAAAAGTACACCTTGACTTGTTATAAAATCACCATGAGCGTTTCACGTTGAAGTTAGATTTAGCAGATTTTCTGAACTTGAAGCAGCCCGAAAAGGTCCGAGTACGTCCAGCTTTATCCTTGGACTTCAGACCCAACGCAGTAGTGTACCCAGGCACGGGGAAACCCTCTATCAGACAAGAATCGGAAATATTTGTGGCTACAGCTGCTAAAAAGCGCTGATTCGTGGTCTCGCGATGCAACTTCCAGACTAAAATTAAGAAAAAAATCGCTGATTCGCGGTACATGGAGGCCATTCTTCGAATAAATTGTGGAAATCAACGTAAAAGTGTTGTATTTGGGCAAACCCCGCGGTTAAAGTTGAGAAAACACGCTATAATACTGACAAATAAAAGACGCTTTCAGGTTAAAATTGGACAAAAATGGCAAATTCACAACTGAAATGGCGTAAAATCGCCCATTCGCATGTGAAAAAGGGAATTGGATGCTGAATGGCCGCAAAATTAGCACAAAACGCTATTTCACAGCTGAAATTGGGAAAAATCGCTAATTTGCAATTTGCAGATATAAAGTTATGAGAACGTCAATTCGCGGATACAAAATGAAGAAAATCACTAATTCGCAGCAAAAATTGAAAACATCACCAATTAGCGCTGCTAAAATTTAGAAAAACGTTAATTTTCAGTTCAAATTGGGGAAAAGTGCTAATTCTCAGTTAAAAATTGAAAAATTGCTAATTTGCAGCTTTAATTGAGTCAAACGCCAATTCTTAGCAAAAATTGACAAAACTCGGTAGGTAATGGAGACGCTACCACGCTGCTATAATGTAGAAAAAGCGATAATTCGCAACTAAAATTGAGAAACATGACTTTTCGAATTGGTCGTGAAATTTATAATTTAAAAATGATGATTTTTTGACAGAAATGGATGGGTAGAAGTAAATTTTTTGTTTTGAAAAAAAAAAAAAATCATTTATAATTTTTGCACCTTTTGTGGCTAAAATTCGGAAAAATGGCAAATTCATGAATGGCTATAGTACAATGTTAAAAAATACGCTAATTTGCGGGTAATATTTAAAAAATAAAATAATCAGCCTGGTCAAAATTAAGAGAATGGTTAATGTTAAGCCTAAAAATTGAGAAAATTGCTAATTCGAAAAATTGTCAAAATCGCCAATTTACAGCTAAAATTGCGCCAGATGCCAATTTGTGACTGAAATTGAGAAAATTTGCTAATTCTCAGGTTTGAAACGCTACGACGCGTCGCCGCTACAATTTAAAAAAAAGCGCTAATTCGCGGTTGAAATTGAGAAAATTCCTTATTTGCACCAAAACTGAATACACGCCAATTTGCGGATTCTGAAGGCAACTTTTCAGACTGAAATTGAAAAAAAGCGCCAATTTGTGGCAATTGGTGAAGAAACCGCTAATTCGCGAGTAAACTGAGGAAAATCGCTCATGCATTCCCCCCCCCCCCAGCCTATTTTGCGGCTAATATTGAGGAAAACTCCAAAAGTCGTGGGTAATTAAGAAATATCGCTCACGGGATAAAAACGATACTTTGCTGCTAAAGTTGAGAAAATGTGCAAATTCATGGCTATGGGTGGGGGTGGTGCAAAACCGCTAATCTGCGGCTGAAATTGAGAAGAACGATACACTGGGCCAAAATTGAGAAAATCGCTAATTTGCGGCTAGAGTCCAAAAATTGCCCTTAACTGAGAGATTGAGGCTATGATGAGGCCAGCAAGATGTCCAGCGAGAGTGTGCTGGCTGGGTGGAATGATGACTAAAATGTGAAATTACATCACTTCTCTCACTCTTACGAGATTTCATTCCGATCCCCCGCCCCCAGGACAAATTCCTACCCACGCCACTGGTTTGGGGTTTGTAACTTTTGTACCGTTTCTGAAATTCTCAAATTTCAAATTGGCAACCCTAAGCTCGAGGATATCGCTCGTGACATAATTGCTTTGAAACTCTTATTTTTCAGAGTATTTCATGCAAAATCTCCTCCAAAAGCTCCAAGTAAGGCGCGAAATAGTACCCGCTGAGATTTTGAAGTAATATTGACTCTGAAGATGGACATGTAATTAGTAATTGTTAATTACAAATTATTTCTAAAAAGAGCTTTTAATTACAAATTACCAATTACAATGGCGTGTTGTTATCAATTACAAATTACCAATTACTAATTGTAATTCAATTACTGCCCAGCCCTGCCCCTACTACGAATTCTGAAACAAGGACAGCCGGACTGAATTTACGGTTACGAAACAAGGCGCGCCTCACGGACTTTCGACTATAGGAACTTGGTGTTTTGTCCTTATACAGGACAGGAGCCTTACAGCTGCTCCTAAACCAACTAGTCGATCATAAGATTGACATCGCCGCAATCCAGGAGATACGGCAGACTGCTAATGGTGCGCGCAACAAGAGGAATCATACTGTAGACTACAGCTGCGGTGATAGGCTTTAGTTGTTGCCAAAAGGCTCTCTCCTCTCGTGATAGTATTCAAACCGATCAGCCCTAGACTCTGCTACCTTGGCTCGAAGGGAAAATTCTATAACTGCAGCCTGGTGAGTGCCCACGCCCCAACTGAACCCTCTGAGGAGGAGGAGGGAAAGACACGTTCTACGCTGCGATCCAGTGCTACCTTGATCAATGCCCACAAGCTGATATAAAGATCGTGCTCGGCTATTCCAACGCCCAGCTTGGCAAAGAAGTGATCTTTCGCAAGAGGCTCATAAGCCTAGCTGCGTCAAAAGGCCTGGTATAGTTGGAAGCACGCTGTTTCCACACAAACGTATACATCTGGCTACCTGCGGAGGTCTAATGATGGAGTCACGGTTAATCAAATCGATCACATCCTGATGATTGGGAGGCATCAATAGTGGAATGATTGGAAAAAGGCTGCTGAGAAACTGGGGCTTGAGGCTGCGTCGACCAGTCAGTCCTACGTGGTTTGATGAGGAATGCCGGGGGGAAAAAATGACGCCTACTGAATGATGCTGCAACGGAGACATACTCGCAGTTCAGTCGAAGAAATCGCCAAAAGAGAAGGCAGGCGAGAAACGATTGCACCGAAGAAAGAAGAAGAAATTTGAGGCGGACTGATTGGCGAACCTGGAAAACCTTAGAGATCAGGGTGAGATTCGGAAATTCTACCATATTCAACTGCGATCAAAGGCGTTGATGAAACCCCCTGACCTGGAGGAGGTCATAGAAGCAACTGCAGGCCTTAAAAACAACAAGGCTTCTGAAGCTGATGGCTTAAACGCAACAGGAGCTGCGACAAAGGGATGGGCTATCGTGTCTCCTTTTTAATTTTTCCCTTGAAATAGCTGTGAAAGAATCGATTTAACCGCTCATCCCAAATACTGGGATATGCGGACAACATGGATGTCATTGGAAGAAGCCTTGGTGCGATGTCACAGGCATTCTCGGCTCTGCGAATCGTGGCAGAGCGCGTGGGACTTCAGGTCAATCGGTCAAGACCAAGCTTATGGTTGCTTGTCCCCCGAGAGAGACCACCAACCAGTCTGGTGGTCGACGGATTCACCTTTGACACTGTCGACAGTTTCGTCTACCTCTGGTCCCTGGTGACAAACGACAATGACATGGGATCTGAGATACAAAGGAGGAAAAGTGGCAGTGAACAAGTGCTATTTTGGGTTGGTCTCCCAGCTGAAGAGTAGAACTCTATCCCGCACAACCAAGCTGAGGCTACATAAAACCCTCATACGGCCGGTGCTCACCTATATGGAGCCGAAACCCGGGCCATGACTCGGAACCAAGAGAACGAGTTACTCCGTTTTGAGAGGAAAATTCTGAGAAGGATTTTCGGACCTGTTTTCGACCCAGAGGAGCTGAACTGGCGTGGACGAACCAATTCAAAGGTCATGTGTCTGTATAATGACTGTGATGTGGAAAGTCGGATGGGCCGGACACCTGGCCAGAATGAGCCCAGAATCTGTGCCAAGAAGAACCCTTGAGGCTCCCGTACACACTAAAAGACGATGTGGATGTACGGCCGAGACTGCGCTGGACTGAGGGAGTGGCCAGCGATGCGCGTACCACTCTCGGAATCCGTGACTGGAGAGCGGCAGCAGCAAGCCGAGATGACTGACGGAGGAGTTTACAGGAGGCCTTGGCCCCTCGCGCGCTGTAGCACCGTGGAAGAAGAAGACTAAAAACCTATTCTAGCTGGTTTGGCTCACTAAAAAGACAGATTTCTTGCGATTTCATCGCTCATTAAAAAAAAAAACAATTTCTTGGATTTTGTTAGCTGAAAAACCAATCTTGTTGGGTGGATTATTCACAATAAAAAATAAATAAAAAACACATCTTCGTGGGCTGGGAAACACTAAAAACCACTCGCGGATTTACGTCACCTTACCAACTACTAAAACGCCAATTTTGGCGGGTTTTGCTCCCTCTCTCTCTATTAAAAGCGAGCTCACAGGAAAACCGTCGTGGGTTTTTTGGGCCTTATTCAGAGCCTTCATTACATTTAAGTTTAAAGTGATCGAGTCGGCTGTACTCTCCCGACTCGTTGTACTTTGAAAATAACTTCATCCTTGATGAGAGACAGCATTGGGTTCACAATTTTACCCGCTAATTAACAGTTGGTTTTTTTTTCACTCGATTTTAGCCTCCAGAAACCACTTATCGGGGACGGTCACCCTTTGTGTATTGGCATTCAAGTTTTCTCGAATGCCTGGCGATTTTGGGGCCATTCCGGACCACCCAGACGAGGGCCGTGGAGAGATTACTAGGCTTGAAGCCCCTGATGGACATTGTAGTCAGGGATCGGGCACTTGAAATAGCTTACAGGTTGAGATGCCAGGGGGGCCTAAGGCGGGCTAGACAGGACCAATGGGACTGGAAGGTGGAAATAAAGAGAGTTTTATTCCAGAATTTGAGCTATCTCTCTATTTTAGCCACAAATTAACGATTTTATAATTACTAGCCACTGCAATTTTTTTCAATTTCAGACGCGAGTAACCATTTTGTCTCAATGATCAGAATTTGTTTTTTCACTTTTACCCGTAAATTGGCAAATTTTCTCTATTTCGCCCACGAATTGGCACATTTTCTAAATTTTTGGCCGCGAATGAGCACTTTTTTCAAAATAAGGCCTCGAATTAGCGTGTTTCTCAACTTTTGCCGCAAATTGGCAACTTTTCTAAACTTTCATCGGTGAGCTAGAGATTTTTTTCTATTTTAGCCCCCAATTATAGCAGTTTTACTTCTTTTTTTAAAAAAAATTTAGCGACCAATTAGCGCTTTTTGTCAATTTTAACCGCGAATAATTCGCACTTCTTCTAACCGTGAAATAAACGTTCTTGCCGTTAATTTTACGTTTGTCTAATTTTTAATTGCGACTTTACAACTTGGTTCACTTAAAGCAGCAAATTAGCGTTTTTTCTTCAATTAAGCCACGAGTTGGAGTGTTTCTCATCTTAAACCGTGATTTACCGCTTATCTCACGTTTTGCCGCGAATTAGCGCTTTTTACTACTTTTAATCAGCGAATTAATGCTTTTTCTCGATTTTATATGCGAATTCCATTTTTTTTTTTTTTTTTTTTTACTTTTTGCCCTGAATTAGTGTTTTTTTTATAAATTTTAGCTTCATATTTGCATTTTTTTTTCATTTTTCATACGCGAAGTAACGGTTTATCTTAATTGTATCCAAGAAACAGTTGTTTTTTCACTTTTAGCCTCAAATTAGCGAGTTTTCTCGCGATGAGAACTTTTTTCAAATCAAGCCGCGGATTACAGCGTGTTTCTCAGGTTTAACCAAGAATTATACCGTTTTTCTCTACTTTAGCCACGAATTAGCGACATTTCTCAATTTTAGCCACAAATTACCAATTTTGTTTTCAGTTCTAGCCGTAAATTAGCATTTTTTTCAATAAATTAATTAGACTGGTATTATCCGGACGACGATGGAAGGCCATAGCCCAATACGATTCGAGTTTCGAGAAAAAAATGGCTCCCCGGCGGGATTTGAACCCGCAACCTCTGGATTACCAGTCCAGCACGCTGCCATTTGCGCCGCGGAGACGGTTCAAATCCTGCCGGGGAGCCCATTTTTTCTCGAAACTCGAATCGTGTTGGGCTATGCCCTTCCATCGTCGTCCGGATAATATCAGTCTAATTAATGTATTAATTAAAATACCGGCGACAGATTTATTCATTATATCCATTTAGCGTTTTTTCTCAATTTTAGCAATAAATTTGATGTTTCTTTTCCCTTTTAGTAGCAAATTAGCAACTAGCAAACAAGATCGAACGAGCCGTTCAAGGGGTTCGTCCCGCAATTATCGGCGTTTTTGACAGTGGCCACCACGCGATCGACATCCCTCGTCGAAGCCTCAAGTACAAGAAAGAGCCTCGATGCATTTGGTCCTCGACGGCACGCTTTGGAGTCGAGAAAAATCGACCGAAACCGCAGCAATGACAACTGGAAACGCTTGTTCTCGGGCACATTAAGCGGGCCTCTGGCGACGGTTTCTTAGGGCGTGGTGGGGGGTAGTTATGCATGGTCAGGGCCGACTGTGTTAATCAATTAACCGGTTCCGATTTTCGAATTTCCCAACAGGAGCAGAGGAGCAGACAAGCCTCTAATGGCTCTGTAGACTCAACTTGCTCCTATGCAGTCCTTGCCCCTTTCCTAGGACCAAGAAGTGCCGTTTTACACTTCACCCTCGTCATTAATATTCTATTATATTCTTTTATTCTGAAAGCATTATCACTTCACAATATCAAATACTCACTAACACTTGAATGGATTCATTTAATCGTGTTTTCCTGTTTTCCTTCCATCTCAAAGGCAACGTTGCATCCTTGTTATAAGTTTATTTCTAGCTTACTATAAAAGGAAACAATTCCAGTATTTGACATAATAAAAAAGTTCGGGTGGAAACGAAGGAAAAGTCTGAATAGTTCATGAAATGGTGAAACTTTCTTATTTTGCTACATCAACGTAACTGAAGATTTCTTAGAGCTCTCTTTGGTGTTTTTTCATCTCGCAAGCAGGGCAAATATAAAGTGATTTTTGTAGAAATGCTGTTTCCTGCTCGAAGGAGTTCTCGACTCGACTTAGCTATAAGATTAGGAAAACGTAATCAAAGGAAAGATCGCATCCCAAACGCGATAGAAACAAGGACATTTCTATTTTTTTTTTTTTTTGTTTGAACTAGCGTTGAATGTTTGGATTTAGGTCAGTCGTCCACTGGAAGCGTTTTCGAGCGGCGCTACAACGAGCGACAATGAGCGTACATCTCAAAGCCTCAAATTGAATGTGACATCGTCCACTGCAGGCTTAGCAACAGTGAATTCAATTTACGTCTTTTTGTATTATACGCTCGATGTCGCTCGTTGTAGCGCCGCTTGAAAACGCTTCCAATGGACGGCCGGCCCTAAATATGGTACCTCCGGGGAAGGTTTTCAAGGATTTGTGTGGGGATACAAGTGTTTTAGGGCGCGGAAAAAATTAAAATCACTATAGGGAGGAAAAAAAAAATGGCCCAAAATAAGGGGGCAGCTTAAGACGGGTCGGCAAGTCAAAAGGACAATCAACTGAGAACGTACAGTGGAGAGGGGAGGGGTCCATCGCCGCGGAATTGCCAACGCCATGGGTTTTTAGGATTTAAGCGAAGGGTGAGTCTGGGGAAATCTAATCAGTGACATCGAGTGAACAGCAGGGAAAAGTGACTCATAGAATCGATGCGATGGTATGAAAAATCCCTTTGGGGTTGTCTCGAACCCCACTCCCAATTATAACACTGCGGACTTCACTTTTTCTCAACGCCCTAATCGTCCCTCGTCTTGACGTATAAGCTTGAAATAAGGGCGTTTGTAATTTCCCCAGAATCTAATTACACGCAGCTCAAATGCCATGTTCGCATTAATGACCTTTTAAAAACAAATAGAAGCGGAAGAAAAGGCGTTTCTTTTTATTGGGTTGCCTCGGGAAGGCGTTTATAAAAGCAAAGCGAAACAACGGAATATTTTACGGGCTATATATTTCAAATACCTCGGAGGGATTAGAGACGGCATTGATGGGGTTGACAAATAAGTTTAAAAAACCAAGAGCAGACAAATAATAAAATTTTAGTTAAATAACTAAGAATTCCTAAGAACCTTCGGAAAATTTTCAAACCAAAATTCTACGTAAGGTTACCGAAAAAAAAAAAAAAAAAAAATCGGTCTAAAGGTTCCTCGCCATCATAAACCACACGTCAACGAACGCCCATGAGGTACATTATATTGAAGAGAGAGAGAGAGAGTGAGAAAGAGTGAGCTAGCGTCTGAAAAGAAGGAAATTGTTGATCAGTACGACGAATCGTTTAACAATTCAACTTGATTGTGTTCTCAGGGGCCGCATTGTTGGCTTTTCAGAAATGGGCACTATCATTTTCATAAAATGGCTCTTCTCTTTGTACAATTCTTGGAAAATTCTAAGAAATACGTGTTATGAAAATCCCATTATAAAAATAACGACCGCAGCCGATTCCTTTTGAAAAGTCGTTGAGAAAAACCCTTTCGTCCTCTCATCGTCCCTCTCGAAGGCACTGTTTTCCCATACTACAGCCAATTTCTATGCAGTCACGTCGGTGTTTTAACTATATAGTGCATCTCCTGGCTGGCACTTGCAATCATCACGAAACAACAGTACATCGTCTTGAGGCGTGACCTGGAGTGAAAATTGCTTATTTTAAAAAAATTAATAATAATATTTTCCCATAAATCAATCTGAACAAAAAAGGCAAAAAATATTTCAAACTTGCAAAACATGGTTCACCAGAGAAGTAATCAGCAGAAAAAAAGTTAAAAATTCACTATAAAAATGTTAAATATTAACTAGTCTTCTTTAAATTGGAAGCAAGAAACGGGTTAGGGCAGAGCCGGCCAACCTGTTTTGGTCGTGGGCCATAAACCTAGGGGCCTAGTTCGAGCGGTCGGGTTTTTTCCGCGGGTTCCGGGACAGCGGCTCCCTGAGATTCTCTGGCGGGGTGAGGTTTTCCCAGGATCATCAATCCGGAAGTCTGGCCCGCTGGCGTGTTGCTCGCATCTTCCCCTCCTTTCCCCCCGAAAACAAGTGCTGGTCGGGCTGAATCCAGCTGACTGGGAGGTACTGGAGGCTCTCCTTTCACAATAGTTCACTCAAATATGCAGGGCATCAGTAATAAAATTGATAAAATAAATATTTTCCTCCAAGATCGTGAAGATGTCTGTGTTATTGCAGCAACCGAGCACTGGCTTCCAAGTACTGGAATCGATGTTTTTTCTCCTTCTGATTTTAAGTGCGTCTCCTTTTTCTCAAGAAATTTCACGATCCACGGGGGCTCAGCAATTTTCGTTAAGTCTTCGTTGCCTGCGCGTGAGATTACGCCGCTGACCCAGTTTTCAGTTGAAGGAGTACTCGAGGTCTCTGTCGTGCGGTTGGCCGCACCTGACTTAGTAATATGCTGCAATTACCGGCCTCCTAGCTCACAATTTCACTATTTTCTCGAGCTCTTCGACGCCTTTCTGACCGAGGCTTTCTCGTATTCCGCTCCTTTTGTGTTGGCGGGCGATTTCAATATTGACTTCGATGAGGATTCTAGTAACTGCTTGGCCTTCAGAGACGTTATCGCCTCGTTTGGTTTGTCATTGACTATCACCGGGCCCACAAGAACTCACTACACCGGCAAAGGCTCCTGCCTCGATAATTTCATAACGAACTTCTCGTCTTCATCGTTTTTCTCTGGCCACAGTTCACTCCACCTTTCGGACCACCGTGCTCAGGAATTTTCGATTCAGCTCCACAATTGCCTCGACTCTCCTGGATCCAGAATTTCGCGTCTCATTTCCCCGGAGAGTCTTCTTGCTCTGAGGCACTTTCTCTCTGCATATAACGGGCTCTGGTTCTCCACTTATTCCGAAGTATGTCCTAAATTGAGGGCCTATGCATTTATTCACACATTCCTTTCGGCCGTGGACCTTGCGATGCCGCTTCAGAGTGTCAAAATTCCTGGCTCTCGGAGGAGGCGGAACCCCTGGTTTACCGAAGAACTTCGGCTGAAGAAGCGCCGCTGTGAGGATCTTTCCGCTCTCCGAAATTCTTCTTCAACATTCACCCCGTCAGTTATTGCGCCTCTCCTTCGTTCCGCTCGCAAGGACTTCCGAACAAGCGTACTTGAAGCGAAAAAGGCATATAACGATTTCCTGATAATAAATAATACCAGCAATTTCAATAAAACGGTATGGAACGTGGTCAAGGGCGAACTGCCGTTGGGTGCTCGGGGCTCGTCTGGACCTGTCAGTGGTCTTGATGCCGATGGATTTAACAATTTCTTTATTAATGCGGCCACCACCGGTGTCGACTCGCTGCCCGATTCTCCTTCTAGCTTCCGCGATTTCTTGCGCCCGGATTTCAGCGCCTCCTTCTCCCTTAAGAGTGTCTCGGTCGAGGATGTTTTTAGTGCTATCGCCAGTTTGAAGAACTCTACTTCGTATGACTTCTACTGGTTAAACGTCGATATTGTAAAGTCGTCAGCTGACCTCATTGCAGAACCACTTTCTTCTGTCATCAACAGCTTTTTTGAGACTGGCTCTTTCCCTGAGTGCCTGAAGATATCTGTTGTGACTCCCGTACCGAAAAAGGGCAACCAAGTTTACAGTGACTTTCGGTCAATCTCTATCATCCCAGTTTTCACACGCGTAGTCGAGCGTCTCGTCCTTAATCAGTTACTGGACTTCCTTGAACAGAATAAGATTCTCGCCGAGAATCAGCATGGTTTTAGGAGGGGCCGTTCTACTTCCATCGCCGCTATTCGTTTGCTGCAATCGGTGATGTGCGGGCTTGAGTCTGGCTCAAAGGTGGGTCTCAGACTTTTCGACCTCTCTCGGGCTTTTGACTCCATTGACGTCGGGATCCTATCTGAGAAACTTCGTTATTACGGTTTCGATGAGCGTTCCGTCAGTTTTCTACATTCATACCTCGTCGGCTGGCTGCAGTGCGTGGCGTACGGGGGAGTCAGATCGGACCCTACTCCGACTCTGAACCTTGGAGTTAGACAGGGCTCTATCCTCGGTCCCCTCCTATTTCTTCTTTATGTTAACGATTTATCGATTTATGCTTAGCGTCCTCATCCCTTCTCTCGTCCGAGATCTTTCTCTACACCGATGATACGACGGTATTCTGCACGGGTGATTCTGAGGCCGAGCTTTTTAATGAGCTGGAAGCGGCAACTTCGCTAATAGAATCATGGTGTTTGGCCAATCGTCTCGTTCTTAACGACAATAAAACTCAAGACTTAGTTTATGATCTCAAAGGGCCCCATAAGTTTGTCAAGTTCCTAGGTCTCTTCATCGATTCCCGTATGTCCTGGGACAGTCACATCGAACACCTTTCGCCCCACCTATCAAGGGCCACCTTCGTGCCATGATTCGGGGACGGGCTCAGGTCCAAGAGGGGAAGAACTGACTCCGTTCGAAGAGAAAGTAGTGTCTCTGATAGGAGAAATTATGGTTGAGGGGCACACCGTTGCCGAACGGGGCGTCCCCTCCCTCCCACCTGAAGAGGTTTTTGCGCTTTCAGATACTTTATTACGTTTCTTTCTATTCACTACTTTTGATTGATCATTGAAGCCACGTCCATCGACGTCCCGTGTCCTCATTCCCATCGAGGAGCTTCTCTTCACGGAAAGTACTGATCAACCGTCACCGCCGAACATGCCCCTATCTGCTGGAATCTCTGAAATACAACCAATGAGTCCAGTGGAAATTCCAGGGCCCAGCATTTCGGAGCCTCTGGTCACTCCACGCTGGAGGATTTTACGGGAGGTCGAATATTATTTACCCATGTGGAATATACGACTCCTATTGGCTATAATCAGTGAAATATTTCTGTTTCAGGCGGCGAGGAGAACACCTCCATCTTCGAGCCGAGTTAGGCGACGAGCGAGAACCGGTAATTTGATGAAATAAGTACCTAACCATCACTGGTTCTCAATTTAATTCAATGCTTCCTTTCACAGATTCTGAACATAACGAATTTCTTCAGGACATTCGCGAAATCGAGCGTAATCGCGATCGAAGAGAAGCTCGCCTCCATCCTCCATGAGGAATTGTCTAGAGTCCTCGAGAGGTCTCTTGAACTCATAAATATATTAATTCAGCAACGTGAGGGATGATTTATTAATAACAACTGTTTGTATAATATTTGTATCTTTCTGTAAATATGTACAAAGTATTGTAATTTTCCAAATTGTGTGTAATTATATTTTACGTAAACATTTTTATGTAAAACATTTTTTTACATTATATTTTACGTATGAGCTTCTTATATAGTTGTACGGAGCATTTTACAGGCTCTGAGCCAGGACGTCTCGTACTTGGCGTCCTTTGGCCTGCAGGGAGTTAAACGCAGCCGGAGGGGCGTCAGTTCTAGAAACCTCCTGAGAATTAAATTGGAATTTTGTTGTATAGACTCGAATCATCCACCAGGCATTTACTCACGTCATCAATTCCGACTGACGTTTCCACATCTGGCAAATTCTCCAATTTACACATGTTGTGACGAACCGCGCAGCATCTGATAATTCTAGCTGCCTTCTCTGGATGGTAATGCAGCGTCCTGTGCTTCAGCAAGCATCTAAACCTGACCGAAATTAGTGGTTAGCATATTTTCTCATATCTATCTTTGGCCAACCTCGACTTTAGCTGTCCATTCACTCTTTCTATTACGGATCTTGTATTGTCCGGTGGAAAAAATTGAATCTCTGCTCCACCGGATTCTTCGTACTCTCCGGATACGGAGTCAAAAGAAAAGGCTCCAGAGGGTACCCACTGTCTCCTGTCCCAAAGAGTCCAGTAAAGTCACAAGTAAAGACTCCAGAGAGTAACAGGTCCACGTGCTGAGTCGTTTCTCAAATCATCCTCAACCTCAAACTCCCCTGAAGAAGCGTATTACATCAGGAAATATGACATGATTTTCGAGTTTTTGAAGAACGATGGATGTTGAGGGAAATTAGAGGGACGACTCGGCATGCGGCCCTGAAAATTAATACTGTTGAAGATTACCCAGCAACCAAGAATTAAAATGACCGCGATTGTACATCTTTTCGATGTACTCACGCAGATCGCTCATCTTCCACGCGAACGCGTCATGAGTTGACCCAGGGAATTTGGCATTGATGTTGGTTATTATGCAGTTTGCGTCACATACCTAAATTGATACACAACTGCATTTGTGGGCTGTACAATATGAGTAAGGTACTACACGAACCTTTTGCTCTCCTTTTCTGTTGACGTAAACGTGCTCCGGATATCGGGGCCCATGAGGCGCCACAACGTGCACATGCGTGCCGTCAATGCACCCAACAATACCGAGCATTCCACTATTTTCGTAGAACCTGATTCAGGAGTGGAAGTCGCCAAAAATTAAATTATATACTTAGGAGAGAAAGTTCAAGTCAATAATAACTAACTATCGCATACTCCACCCCTCAACACAAGTTTTTTCTCTACTTTTGGAGGGGTGGCCAAAAGACATTATAAAATATTTTTTTGCCTTGTGGATTAAATTTTATTGTTTGGCAAATAAAATAAATAAAAATAAAAATAAATAAACAATAGAAAGACCCGACAAGGCAACAGCCGAGGCTGCCCACTCTTCGAGGTTGGGAAAGGCACTTTACTGCCGGGTTGTACAAGTCATTTCGTTTTCTATTTGAGGTGAAAATTGGATTTGTCATCCGTGAACGGCAAAATACTTGTCCTCCTAAACGGGAAAAGAGTCACTTGCGTTGTCAATCGCGACTCTCGAAAATCCAATTTTCACCTCATGTAGAAAACAAAACAAAACTTACTGTGCTCGCACGGCCGGGATATCCTCGGACGAAGGAAACTTTATGTATTTTTCGGCGAGGTGGTCGACTATCCCGTTGACAACTTGCTCGAGGCACTTACTAACTGACTTTTGGGACACAGCCAACTAAATGTCCTGCGCCACGGAAAGCTGGTAGCTCCCTTGAGCACAGAATCGCTGAGCAATAAGGACCTGATAGAGAAATCCGGTACAGTCTTAAGCTGCCAGGCTACTTAGTGTAACGGTAGGTACCTTTGACTCTGCAGAGATTGAAGAGCTGATTCTTGCAACAGGTAAATGCCTCCACCAGCCGTTTCGACAGCCGAAATAAACTGGTGAATCTAGAGGGAAAGAGTCAAGGAACTAATTACTTCAATTTTCGGAAATCAGGCTGTACTCAAGCACTTGTTAATTAGCTCGTCTCTGACATGTCATCGAACGCTCGGTACCCAACAACTAATGACGCGCGAATGTGCACATTTCGTGTGAGGATTCGGTTTCGTCTTCTGCGGCATTAACATAAAGTCTTATTAAGTCACCCGTTCTCTTCTTCAGTTCTTCTCTAAGTCTTTTTAGAAATGGACTTGGGTAGGATCATGTTAAGGATTAGTTGATAGAACAAGTAGGTGAATAATTAAATGAAGAAAACTTACTTGGCCCGCGTCAAAACATGAGAGTAGAACACCAAACATCCCAAAGACGACATCTTAAAATTTTAAAATAAAACAAAAAGAATAAACCATACACTCGATCAGCAAAAAAAACACGCTATTTAAGTAAAATAAATTCTTTTCGGGATCTTCCCGACACCCAACTCGACAGAAGTTATCTGCCGAGATAATCCCTCCAGAGAAAACCCGCCGGTGAGCCTGGTTCCCTCTAGCGAGTCCCATCCCGAACAGTGTAACTAGGTCTTGACGTGAAAGCTCACTTCCCGCTAGCGACTTTATCCCGCAGCTATAACCCGAACACTCGAACTAGGCCCCCTGGTTGTAAGAACTCAGGCGGGCCATCAATCCTCGCGCCCCCCCCCCTTCCATCGAGCACAACACTTTGATCTTAGCAAAAGGCCGTGACGCTCTGAATAAAGCGAACTTGGAGGCCTGTATAATAACATCATCAACAATATAAGTTAACCACAGACCACGACAGTATAATAGCGTTTTCGATTTGCACAAAAATGTGCCCTGATGTACGGGAGCTCATTGCAGATTTGCAGTGTTGGCCTTGGACATTTGGCGACCCCGGGCGAATCTTTCACCAACGCCCAGAGTGAAATTGCCTTCAGGAGCCATGAATTAACGTTTTTACCACATTTCATCGATGAACTAGCGATTTGTCTCCATTTTAGCCGCGAATTAGCGATTCGTCTTCATTTTAGCCGCGAATTAGCGATTTATCTCCATTTCAGCCGTAAATTAGCGATTTTACTTCCAATGAATTTGTGTTTTTCCTGATTTGAGCCGCTAATAAGCGATTTTACCCGTGAATTAGCGCTATATCCAAAGTTGTCTTCGGAAACCGCGGCTTGCCATTTACACAATTTATTTCTGTAAAATAGCAAAATAAATGTTCTCAATTCAACACCATAAATAACCATTTTTCTTGATTTCAGTCGTGAATTAGCGTTTCTCCTAATTTTAGCCTCCTAATAGCGAGCTATCAATGAGAGTTTTGTTTCCCAATTTTCGCTTCGAATTAACGCTGTCTCTGAAATTGTTTCCACGAACAGGGGTGGGCAAGATACTTGAGTATTTAAAATACTTTGTATTTTAAATACAAAATACGTATTTTGTAATTGTATTTAAATACTTTTGGAAAAGTATTTGTATTTCTGTATTTAAAATTCATTTTTGAAAGTATTTTGGGCTTTGTATTTGAAATACATTTTCAAAAGTATTTTGTATTTCACACTCAACGAAAATACAAATACAAATACTTTTAATTTCAACGTTCTTTAGTTTCCACTTCTTCGCCACCATTCACCTAACTTAGTGACACCATATTTGGCACAAAAACCCGGTGTAATAACAGCCTTCGATTGACGTTTTCATTTTTTGAAAAAGTGGAGAGGGAAGGGTAGTCATGGTGGGAGGTGGAAGTTCCGAATTCCTTGTTAGCACAACTGCCGCAAAAATGATGCTAGCGGATGGAAACTTTGCACAAAAATGAATCACACAGAGCCCTGGCCTAACAAGTACACAAAGCTGTACAAGTAAACAAAACTCGTGGCAATTATTGCGAAAAACAACACTAATTCGAGTTTAAACTGGACCAAAATGGCAAATTCACAACTCAAATGGCGAAAAATCGCCTATTAATAAAAAAAATAGAGAATAGATAATGTGCTAATTCGCTGCAAAATTATCAGAAAACGCTATTTCACAGCTGAAATGAAGAAAAATCAATAATTCGCGGCTGAAATTGAGAAAACGAAAATCTGTATAGCTTCTGAAAGAATCGAGGCTCAAACTGAGAAACAGCGCTAATCCGTAGAAAAAAATTGCTCACGCGGCCTAAAACCTAAAAAAACTACGCGGCTAGAATAGACAAAAATATTAATTAGCGGGGCCAACTTTAAGAAAAACACTAATTTTCAACTCAAACTGAGAAAAAAGTGCTAATTGGCTGCTAAAAAATGGCTAAACTACAGCTGAAAACGAGGAAAACGCCAAATCGTGGCTAAAATGGAGGAAAATCGCCAAACAAACGAAAGAATCCCTACTGCACTGCTAAAATTGATTAAAAGCGCTAACCCGTGGCCAAAATTGGTTAAAGTTGTAGCGTGCCAACAGCTAACAAACCTCAATTTTTATTTTTAAAAATAACAAATAAGGGGTCTTCATGGTCCGGGAGTTTTCGACGTCGAATCGTGGTAACGTGGTAACGTCGAAAATTAAAGTTTCGACGAGGGCCAGTGCGCATGCGTCGTCTTCTTTTCCACGTTTCGATTTACCACGGGTCCGAGGTGTGGTAAATCCATCGAAACGTCGTAAATGCAGCAGCGCTCGTAGCGGCAGCTTCATGAAACCCTTATCTCCGCTTATGTAATGAAATGCTTATCTCCGGCGAAAAGTCTCGATCTCGCAGTTTTACCCGCAACATACTCGCAACCTGTGCATTTTGTCTGTCTAGTCAAAAAAAATAACACAACCTTCCATACGGATAACCATCAGAGGCAGCGTTGAGGCACAGCGCCGCAAGGAGCGCTAGGTGCTTTTCGATTTACGACGTTTCGACGGGTCAACTGGGAGGGAGCCTCATGATGCCCTCGAATTCGACGATTTCGATTTACCACGATTCGACGGTCGAAACGGACCATGAAGACCCCTATAGTATGTTAAAAAAACAACAAATCAGTTTGATCGCAAGTTCGTATTTTCCCAATTTTTCATTGTCGTTATAAAAAAGATCTCTAAATTTGTCGTTGGCCGTTATTTTGTATACCGAAGAGAGCGCGACCCACAAAGTCACTAAACCTTGAAAAATTGACAAAACGCAAATGCGTAGCTTCTGTTCGAGGCTAAAACTAAACAATAAACGCTAATCCATAGCAAAAATTGAAGGAAAAATGCCAACGTGGGACTGAAGTGTAAAAAAAAACCAGCTAATATTGAAAAATTCACTATAATTAGCCTGTCATAAATAAATAAAAACTCTCGTTTTCAGCTAAAATTGGGAAAAAGTGTTACTCCCGGCTAAAATTTGAGGAAATCACGAATTCGTGGCTGAAAAATTAAGGTAATTCGCGAATTCACAGATTATAGAAACGCTTCAAAGCAGCTAAAGTTGAAAAAAACGCGAATTTATTGCTAAAATTGAGGAAAATAATCGCGGATAAAGTGTGTTGAAATTTCTAATTCCTCCTTCTGACAACAACTTTGTGGCTAAAATTGAGGTAAACGGCAAATTCATGGTTATAAGTAAAAGAAAAAACACTGATTCACGGCTAGAACTGAGATGAAGCCCTATTCTACATATAATTAAAATTGAAAAAAAATTACTAATGCGGTGCCAATTTGCGGCTAATATAGAGAAAATCAGTAATTATTCTGGCTAGAATAAAGAGAAAAGTTAATTTTCAGCCTAAATTGAAACAAAAAGTGCTAATTCACTGTCAAAAATGGAAGATTTGCCGGTTTGCAGTAAAAATATCGGAAAACGCCAATTCGTGGCTAAAATGAACAAAATTCGCTAATACACGGGCTAGAAATAGCTACTGCACTGCTAAAATTACGAAAAAGCGCTAATTTACGGCTAAAAGTGAGACAAATTTAAATTTGCGTCAAAAATTGGATATACGTTAATTCGCGGCTTCCTCGGGAGACTTTGAGGCTAAAATTGAGAAAAAGCGCTAATTTATGGCTATGAGTGAAAAACTCGCAAATTCGCGGCTGAAACTGAGACGAAATCACTAGTCCGCAGGTTGAAAGAAGGCGGGTATTTCACATTTTAGTCTTCATTCCACCCAGCCAGCACACTCTTGAATCTGGACATCTTGGTGGCGTCATCATAGCCTCAATCTCTCAGTTAGAGGCGATTTTTGGACACTACCCGCAAATTAGCGCTTTTTTGGCCGAGTGAATCGTTCTTCTCAATTTCAGCCGCATATTAGCGGTTTTGCCCCATCCGCTCATTTTTTGCATTTAAGCATTTTCTCAACTTTAGCATCAAAGTATCGTTTTTATCCCGTGAGCGATGTTGTTCAATTTGTCAATTTTTGCCAAGAATTTGCGTTTGATTCAATTTAAGCTGCAAATTAGCAATTTTTTCAATTTTTAACTGAGAATTAGCACTTTTCCCCAATTTGAACTGAAAATTAACGTTTTTCTTAATTTTAGCTGCGCTAATTGGCGATTTTTTCAATTTTTGCCGCAAATTAGTAATTTTCTTCTTTTTGTATCCGCGAATTAACGTTTTTCTACAACTTTATCTGCAAATTGCAAATTAGCGATTTTTCCCTATTTCAGCTGTGAAATAGCGTTTTGTGCTAATTTTGCGGCTATTCAGCATCCTATTCCCTTTTTCATACGCGACTGGGCCATTTTACGCCGTTTCAATTGTGAATTTGCCATTTTTGTCCAATTTTAACCTGAAAGCGTCTTTTATTTGTCAATATTATAGCGTGTTTTGTCAACTTTAACCACGGAGTTTGCCCAAATACAACACTTTTGCATTGATTTCCACAATTTATTCGAAGAATGGCCTGGCGATTTTTTTTTAAATTTTAGTCTGGAAGTTGCATCGCGAGACCACGAATCATGCAGCACTTTTTAGCAGCTATGGCCCAGAATATTACCGATTTTTGCCTGATAGAGTGTCCGGGGCGGGCTCCCCTCCCGTACCTCGGTACACTACTGCGTTGGGTCTGATGTCCAAGGAAAAAGCTGGACGTACTCGGACCTTTTTGGTCGGCTTCAAGTCCATAAAATCTGCTAAACCTAACTTCAACGTGAAATGCTCAATTTTTGGAGATTTTATGGGGCTCTTTGTTATGGTACTAGTGCTCCTTCGTTTGTATACTTGTAGCTCTGGGCGGGGGGGATCTATCCCCCATATCCCCCCCCCGTACCTACGCCCGCGCCCCTGGACAAAAGTTGATCGCCCTTAAGGCTCTCGTGTTCTCCCCTCTGAGATATCAGAAATCAGAAACGGGTTATCCTCGATTTTTGATAAGATTATTAATTTTAATAAAGTGTTCAGTACTTCCGTAATGACTTTAATCCTTTTTAATAATCCAAAAAGTCACAACAGGTATTAAAACATTGACAATTTTGCTAGCGAAGGCTAGCGCATTTTTTTTTGTTTTTTTTTTTTTGTCTGTGTCCTTAAAAATAAAGGATCATCTAACGAAGAGTTCTTTCAGAGAAAGGACATGGCTGTATTGAAAACTTTGGCAGTTAGTAAAGAACGACCTTTTAACCTCGAATGTCTTTTGTTCTGAGTAGACCTTTCCTTAGGATAAGAGGAAACAATGGAAAGCTGGAAAGTTCCTTTTCCCAGAGGAAAACATTCTGAAGAAAAATGTGACCCAAAAAGTGAGTCGAGATGCAGGGATTCATCAATGACTAAATAATGCGTCTTACACTCTTTTTAAACGGGCTATCTCAACACTTTGGCGATTATAACAATGTGATTCATGACTCCCTGACGTTCACTAATTGTATATAGCCCCGGAGCATCCACAATCCACACTAATTCAACCTTGGTTTAGTTATCAACGCATAGCTCCTAAATCACGCTGGTGCGACATGAGTGACACACATGTATACATTTTGGTCAGACACACTCCTCTCGCCAATCTGTCTCATTCTCTTTGCTGTGAAAGCGAAGTGTTGACAGTAAATGAAATGGACAATTTTGTGGGCCCATTCATGAATGGACTCCCCTTTTAACAAACAGGGGTTGGCACGAGAGCTTTCTTCCCTTAGCCAAGTCCCCTTTTCTATATCCCGGCTGGTACAACGAGGAAAAGGAATTGAATGTTGGAAAGGGCTTTGGAGGGGGGGGAGAAGTGTTAAGGGTAGCTGCAGCATCAAAGAGAAAGGGGTGATCGATGTAAGAGACGGAAGGGGATCGAGCTAGCGGAACGGCTGGATATCTTCTCCGCAACCTCCATCTCTGCACTTTGTCCGTCGCTTTTCTGAACTTGCATTCCTCCTAATATCTGTCAAGGAAGAGGAGAAAAGGATGTCGTTATACCAATATTCCTTAGGTACTTTGGCTAGCATTTTGAAATAGCTGACTCTGCGCACTTGCGCAGCCACAAAGAGAGAGAGAGAATGAGTGAGAAAAGAATGAATGTCGGCGGGGAGGGGAGTTAAAAAGAACGGATTTCTAAAGTTATGCACTGGCAAAACCACCATCTTTACTTATCGGAAGTACAATCTTCAGAACACATTTTTCTTTCTCCCTTTTTCTTTTTTACCATCAGATCTGGTTCAATTTATAGCTGAAAACGAGCGAACCAAAACTTTATTTTCCCCCAAATGAAATCTTATTTGTAGAAATGAAATTAACTTCCGTTCTTAGCTTGTCCCCCTCCCCCACCCCTTTTCCAGCGAAAAAAGGATTTATATTTCCCGGAGATCAACCGCTTCTTATAAGTTTTCCTCCATAAATTTGACGGTTATAACACACAACGGCGTTTCTCATTTTCATGCTTCGCTGAGGAATAATACTCTTCCCCCTCGTCCTCATTCTTCTTCATTGTGTTCCGTACCAATTATTGTTAAATGACTGTGAGAGTTTTGTTTACACCGTTTGGCATCTCCCAGCACCAACCGTCTGTCTCTTGTTGCAATCTCGAGATATTGACTGCAAAATTTTATTTCCTCACACAAAGTTTTCATTGATAAATTGGTACAAGAGTCAACAATGAATTAGCCGGGGGCTCTCAATAACTACGTCACTTTTGTCTGTTTTTCATTTCACAAGGTGAACATTTCGCTTTCTTCAAAGCCACTCTATAAACGTTGAGCCCGTCATTTCCATCACAACGCGCGATTCTAATTTGAAGTCTAGTCGGTTGGATTGTCTTGCAAGAAAATATTTGACTTCCTCTCTTCCTTTTTACTTAGCCGATGGTGATGAGGGGTCTGCTGAGGCTGAGGGGAGTTGGTGGATGATGGGATGAAGGTGGGAGCTCCCAGAGGACAATATTAATCATGAGAACAATGTAAATGTTTCCTCTGTAAATAAAGTCTCCATTAAGAGAAAGTTCTTTTGCTTTCTCAACTTGAAATTCCTCGAATGAAGGGTATTATTTTATAAGAATAATACAAAAATGAAATGTTTGATATTTGCGGGCAATGGGCAATGTACAATATATCAGTTTTCATCCGTTTAAATTAAAGCACAATTTTGGACAATAAAACCCAGAATATATCGGCACTGACAAAAATACGACACGAACTCAAGCATTTTCAACTTTTGAATGGTTTAAACGCATTAAGCCTTGGAAAATGGTAAGCTGCATACAATTTCCACCTCTTGTTTTGGTTTTCTATTGTTTCTCGCACATTCCCACCCTTCTCAAATTTGCATACGAAGGCCAATGAAGTTTTAGCGAGGTTTTCAAAAGTTGATGCAGCCTCTTTCATCGTCGTTGAGTAGTTTGTCATTAAAGTAATTCTGATCTTATTAAGTCAGCCCGCTCTTGCATAAATTTTGAGAAGTAGAAAATAAAGTTCAGTAGCGTACCGACGTAGGGGCGAGGGGAGGCGGACCAGGGCCACCTGTCAGAGGGGAGGGGGCTCCCGAAAAACTTAAAGATGGATAAATTACGATCTTTAGGCTCTATGTTCATGAAAGTGGGTACGTAAAAATGAGTTTTCCTGTGCGGTTGGACAGCGATTAGTGATGCACCGAGACCGAGACTTTTTCTCGGTCGAGACCGAGATCGAGATTGCATTTTCCGGACCGAGACCGAGACCGAGATCGAGATTACATTTTCTGGACCGAGACCGAGACTAAGTCTCATTTTCTCGAGACTTAGTCTCGGTCTCGGTGTGATCCAAAAAGCTCGATATAGCGCTGGTATAGATATTTTTACTCAACAAATGAACCCAATCCAGTGGCGGATCTAGGTTTTTGTCTTGAGAGGGGTTACACACCATAAATCCACTCTTGCGGAAAATGCGAATTAACTCTATTTTTCTCTATTTTCCATCGGATAAGCTCGTAAGTCCGATTAACTCTCTCTTAATTCTGAGTTTTAGCCCGAAACTTGCCTGTGTAGTAACCACGAATTGGTGTTTTCCCAATTTTTGCCGCGATATAAGCACTTTTTCACAATTTTAGCCGTGAATTAACAGGTTTTCTCAAATTGATCCGCGATTTATTCGTTTTTCCCCGTTTCAGCAGCGAATGATCGCGTCTTGTCCACTTCAGCCACGTATTTTCTCGAGTTGAGCAGCGAATGAGCTTTTTATCTACATTAAGCGATATATCTTTGGGTAGACGGCTGATCCAGGATTTCCTCAAGGGGGGGGGGGATTGGGGAAATTGTGTCCTTCGCACTACTAAAAATGACTCAACAGCGATTTATTACTACCTAGAAATAGCTATTCCCACCATAAAAACGGCTAAACTGACTATAATCGCGCCCCAAAATAGCAAAACTGACGATTTATGCCTTTTGAAAACGGCTAAACTGCGACTATAATTATACTCTAAAAATTGGCAATTAGGTACCTCTCTAAAAATGGCCAAACTGACTCCAAGTGCAAAAAATTGGCTAAACTGACGGTTCACGCCCTGAATATGCCTAAACTGATGATTCCTGCCCTGAAGGCTGCAAAATTGAACATTAGCGCGCCAATAATGGTCAAACTATAACCTTCATGAGACTAAGCACGCTAAAAACAGCCAAACTGGTGGATGCGCCGCTTTAAAGGTGGCCAAACTGACTTTACGAGCTCCAAAAATGTTTAACTGACGTCATTCTTGCCCTGAACGCGCTTAAATAAATTATTATCCCAGCCCTGAAAATGGTAAAATCGACCAGTATTTCGCCAAAAAAATAGCCAAACTGACTATTCTCGCCTTGATATGACATCGTATTCGCGGCTTTTAAATGAAAAAAAAAAAAAAAAAAAAACTCATTGACTATGCGCCCTAAAATTGGCCAAACTGGCTATACAAGCCATACAATTGGCAAAACCTGCTCTACGCTTTCTAAAAGTAGCTCAACTGACGATTCGCGGCTTGAAAATATCACGCTGACTATGCATGCCCTAGAAATTGCCATATACTGGCAGTTTGACGTATTCACGCCCTAAAAATTGCTAAAAAACTAACTCTATATGTTTAATAACGTGGCCTAGTAAGGGTTGAACTGACGATTCGCGCTTTGAAAATCCCTAAACAGATTATTCATGTTTTGAAAAACGACCATTTGTGCGTCAAAAACGGCTAAACTGAGATATTTTCACACGTTTAAAATGTCTGAGAATGCGCACTAATATCCTGCTCTTGGGGGCCAGTAAACGTAACAAAAAGTTTGGAAAGAGCGCCAATATCCGTGGCTAAAACTGCGAAAAAACGTTCATTTGTGGTTTCTCGACGCAAATTCCGGACTGAAATGGAGAAAAAATTGCTCATTTTGCAATGGATACGGGCCACTTTACGAAAAAAATGAGAACAAAAATTCTAACGTTCTGTTCTTTGGCCAAACTCGTGGCTGAAATGGTGAAAAAGCGCTAATTCAAAGCTGTAAAAGTAAAAAAAAAAAAATTGCGCCTATTACTGAAAAAAAAAACCGCTAGGTAGGGCTGAAATTAAGAGTGGGGTTTAAAATAGAAAATTCTCTACGGAAGACAAATTATTAATGAAAAGACCGCTAATTTAGTAGGTAGCTAAAATTGAGAGAAACACTAATTCGCGGCTAAAATTTAGGAAAACGCTGACTCGCTGGTCAAATTTAGGAAAGTGTGAATCCGTGGCCTCTGAAGGCAACTTTGGGCTTAAAACTGGGAAAATGCGCTGATCCATAACTAAGAGTGGAGAAAAATTATAATGCAGAGCGAAGATGTTTAAAAAACTGTTGATTTTCTGCCATTATTGAGAAAAATCACGCTGGCACGGCTAAAACTCTAGTTTGTTGCTCAAATTGAGGAAAAGTGCTAATTAGCTGCTAAAAAAGGCAAAACATCGCTATAATCAGCAGAAAAAAATCGCTTTCAAGGAATTAAAAACGCTGTTTCGCATTTCGCTGCAAAAATTGAGGAACGCCCATAAAGTGCAGAAATAATTCTAATGCGTGGTTAAAATTGAAACAATAGATTAACTCCAAATTAGCGGCTAAAATGTAGGAAAACGCAAATCCGTGGCCTCTGAAGTCAACTTCGGGCTTAAAACTCGGAAAAAGCGCTAATCCATAGCACCAATTTGCTGCAATTAATGAGAAAAATCACTAATTAGCACGGCTAATTTGATTGAAAAACGCCATTTGCAGTTCAAAGCGGGGAAAAGTGTTAATTTCTCTGCTAAAAAGGTAAAACATCCCAAATCTGCAGCAAAAATTGAGGAGAACGCCAATTCAAAGTCACGACCAAGAAAACTCGCTTTTAAGGAATAAAAACGCTACGCCCCTGCTAAAATTGACGATATTCAACTAATTCGCTGAAATATTGCAGAAAAATATCTAATTCACGGCTAAAATTGAAGAAATTATAACTTTCGGCTGTGGTTGAAAGTACGCCAGTCCGAGGCATCTGCCTTTTGTTCGGGGCTAAAACTGAGAAAAACGCTTCCACTGATGAAAGTGAACCAAAAAAAAAAAAGATAATGCGGGGCAAAAATGTTCAAAAATCCACTAATTATTTGCGGCTGATATTGAGAAAAATCACTAACTAGCCTGCCTAAAATTTAGAGAAACGTTAACTTTTTTCTCAAATTGGGAATAAGTGGTAATTCGCTGTAAAAATACCGCTAATCTGCTGCTCAAATTGAGAACAAGTGCTAATTCGCTGCTAAAAAAGGTAAAACATAGCTAAAAGTTGCAGCAAAAATTGAGGAAAACTCCAATTCGTTGCTAAAATGGAGGAAACTCACAAATTCGTGGATAAATTGTGCAGAAAAAGCTATCATTTGTGGGTAAAATTGAAAGTATTCAAATTTTCGACTGTTAGTGAAAATACGCAAATTTGCGGATTCTGAAGGCAACTTTGTGGCTAAAATTGAGAAAAACCGCGAATTCATGGCAAAATAAGTGTAAAAACATCCGCTACATTCCGACTAAAATTGAGAAAATATCCAATTTGCGGCTTAAATTGAGCACAAACTCTAATTGGCGGATAGGATGTATAAATACCTAGAACTCGTGGCTAAATTAAGGGGAAATCCATAATTTGATGCTACGTAATAATTTTATTTCTTGCTTATTTAGTGACTCAAGAGGCTTCATAGAGATTTCCGCCCCGGGCCCCGATAGGTGTCGGTCCGCCAGTGAATCTTTCAGTTGTTCATGTTGTTGAATTTCAGATGTGAAATCAGACGCTGAAGATTATGGTGGCGAACAGCCGCAAACCGGTCAGCGTCGATGACACACCGCTCAACATTGGGAAGACTGACAACGTCTGTGGCCTCAAAAACCAATTTTGCTGCCTCAAAGACCAAAGTTCGCGCAGTTGACCGTTTCACGCCGGCGTTTCGTTGGGCCTTTCTCATTTCAATGAACCATTTTAAAGGTCTGGGCTATTGTCAAAAGCAAAATTTTGCTCCGGTTGGCCCATTCAAACGCAATTTTGCAAAGCTCTCTCACCCAAAAAAGCAGTGCCGCGAGTTTTTCAGCGTTAAAAGAGCTGCAGACCTGCAAATCCGTAGTTCGTAGTGGTGTCGGTTCAATAAAAACCAACCACGCCGGGGGCTAGCTCTCCGAAAATACCAAATTTCACAGGGTTGAGCGAGTCATAACCAATTTAGCGGGAACAACCAATTTGACGCGTCGTTTGTCTCCTTCAAAAACAAAGTTTCACGGGATTGGCTCATTGAAAAACAAATTTCGCGCTTCTGGCTCATTCAGTGATGACAACAGTGGCGGATCTACGGGGTGGGTTTTGGGGGTTCAAACCCACCCTCCCCCCCACCTAAGAAGATGGCGTCCGCTATACCACCAAAGAACCGTTAAGCCCCCCCCGCCCGCCCCCCCCCCGCGTTACCACACCCCCTGCCCGTAAAAAGTTGACGAGTGTTGAGTTGATCGTGTGAAAGGCGTATCTTATTTGTGTACACGCTATAGCTGTGGTGTAGCGTGGTGTGGTGTTGATTTCTGTTGATCGTGTGAAACAGCCCTAAAGGGGCAGCTGTACAGATGACCTCCCCCCCCCCTCCTCGACAGTCCTTCTATTTAACCCTCGTCCACAAAGGCATCAGCCAGTAGTGCATCGATGATAATGGTGAGGCCACAATTTGAAGTGGGAGAGGCACAGACAAGTTTTTTAAGATGAAACACGTGTATTTTTAGGGTTTAATGCGTTGATTAGCGTCAAATATTGAGATTAAGCTTACCGGTCCTCTTTCATCAGATCAACAAACCCGAGCTTTTAGAAATCGAAGGAAGAACGATTCAGCTGGTAAAAATCAAAATAAAAAATATAAAGGATGGCCTTGCATTAATACCTTATACATATGAAAATTAACCGAATAGAAATCCCGGAAAGTCTAGTTAAAGTCACTGACCACCACACATATTGTGCCATGCTGAACCCTAGCGAAGAGTTGATCAAAGTTAAAACTATACGGCCCTTAACTCTTGAAGAAATAAAATATACATTTTCATCCCCGCAAGCTAACGAACTTAATATGTATAATTCCGAAAAATGTAAGTAGACACTTCTAAATTAAGACTGGGACATTTGAACCAAGAGGAAAAAACAGAAATCACAAAGCTGATAAAGGAATACGCCGACATATTTCACACTGATAAATCACCTCTGTCGTTCACTAATCAAGTGAAACACAAAATCAGGACAACGGACGAAATTCCCGTTAACACTAGGCCTTACCGACACCCGCAAATTTACAAACAAGAAATCCAAAATCAAATCAATTTAATGCTGAATCAAAAGATTATTAGGCCTTCCAATTCACCGTGGAATGCCCCTTTAATAGTTGTGCCCAAAAAAGGTTGATGCTTCAGGGAAACAAAAATTCAGGATCTGTCTCGACTTCCGAGGTCTCAATAATAAGACCATTGATGACAAATACCCTCTGCCAAACATTACAGAAATACTAGACAAATTAGGGAAGAGCCAATATTTTACCACTATAGATCTGGCATCGGGCTTCCACCAGATCGAAATGGATAGAGACAGTATCGAAAAAACGGCGTTCAGTACGGAAAATGGGCATTACGAGTTCCTCCGGATGCCGTTTGGGCTTAAGGAAGCCCCACCCACGTTTCAAATGGCTATGGACAATATCCTGAGAGGCATCCAAAACGAAACATGTCTAGTCTACTTGGACGACATCGTTTGTTATAGTACGAGCTTGCAAGAGCATATCCTCAGACTCAAATAAATTTTTGAACGACTAAGACAAACCAATATGAAAATACAGCTAGACAAAACTGAATTCCTTAGAAAAGAGGTAGCCTTTTTAGGTCACGTTATAACAACGGAGGGAGTCAAACCAAACAAAGATAAAATTAGAGTCATCCACAACTATCCTATCCCAAAAACGACAAAAGAAATGAAAGGATTCCTAGGGTTATTGGGATACTATAGAAGGTTCATAAAAGACTTTTCAGCCATTACCAAACTACTGACGAAAATATTAAAGAAAAGAGCTAAAATTGACGTAAATGACCTAGACTATCGTGAGTCATTCGAACTGTGTAAAAATCTGTTAATCAACGATCCTATTCTACAGTATCCAAATTTTGAAGAACCCTTCCATCTGACCACAGATGCATCTAATTTCGCGGTTGGAGCCGTCCTCAGCCAAATAAACAAGGGTGCTGACCTACCGATAGCATTTGCGAGCTGTACTCTCAACGAATCGGAAGTGAAGCTATCCACCATAGAAAAAGAACTATTGGCAGTGCCAGTGGTGTGGGCTGTAAAATATTTTAGGCCCTACTTGTATGGGAGAAAATTCAAAATCTATACCGATCACAAACCCCTTCAATGGTTTTTTTTTTTTTTTTTTGGCATGGACCGGAGAGTCATTAGCCATGGTGTTGATTATTTATTGAATGATGTTTAATGTATTTTTTTTTTTGAACGTTTGACTGTGATATGGCTAAATGGAAATACTGTTGGCCTGGATGTAGCGATAAAGCGCCGGGTAAATTTCAGTGTGGACCAGGATCAAATGTAAGTTTGCCGGGAGGGTAACTTTGGTTTTTATGATTGACTGCCACAATTGGTCTCTACCATTTTTATATTTCTAGCATGCTAGTAGCATGTGGTTTGCATCCGCTGTGGATTCCCCATCACATGTACATATCGGGTTGACTTCAATACCTATTCTGGCTAAATGATGCGGGGAATAACAATGATTGAATCGTAGTCTCGCGATTGTCGTGTAGAAATTCCTCTCTTCCGAAAACTGAAAAAACCATGGGGTTGTTGGGATACGAGGCTGAATGTACCCATAATATTGGCCCTTGGTTTGAAGGGACGCAGTGTAGTAATCTTGCCATTTCTTGAAACTGGACTTTTTGAAGTGGTTTTTGATATCTGGCCTTGTGATTACGCGAATGTAGTTGTCCTGTAGTCCCACGGCCTCTTTAGCTTTGACATCGGCTTTCTCGTTACCAGGAAGCCCACTGTGGCCCTTAACCCACACAAGGCTCACCGATTTGCCACTAGTGGCAAGCTTGTTAATGATGTCGAACGTGTCCAGTATGAGAAAAGAAGTGCTCTCCAAACGAGCAGGACGCCCCAATCTCTGAAGGACACTTTTACTGTCACTCATAATTATGGCTTCTTTGATATTGGCCGAATCGATATGGTGTAGGCACTGGTTTATTGCTACTAATTCGGCAGTGTATATGGACGCAGAATCATGAAGCTTATATTGGGCACAATAATCAGACTGCGGACAGACTATGGAACATCCAACGCCAGAGCCATCCTTTGACCCGTCAGTGTAGAAAAGTTGGTAGCTTGGGAATTTTTTCTCGAGGGTGGACATGAAGTTTGCATTAGTGATGAGGTTAGGCGTGCAAGGGTCGTGCTCATACAAATCTATATAAATTTTTGCATGATGTTGGTGAAAAACGTTAAAATAATCAAAATGATATATCGGATCTACATCTGTGCAGTTGAGAGTTAGTGCAAAACTGGAGAGCTTGCAGAAAACCTCCACCAGTATGGGCGTTTTCTTTTTGAACCAGTATCTTTCAGTGAGCACTCTTGTCGCGTTTTCGCACAGTTTTGTCAAAGCTGGATTGTTATTGATTCCGAGCCTGTCTGCAATGAATCGAGAAGCCAGAATCTCTCTCCGAATTGAAAGGGGAAAATCACGACCTTCTACTTGTAGGGCGTTTGTTGGTGTTGATTTAAGGGCACCCAGGCAGAACCTGAGGGCCTTAAACTGCACCCTATCGACTTTGACAAGGTGTGTGTTAGACGCATCTCCGTATAAGAAGCACCCATAGTCTATTCTAGATAGTACTAATTGCCTATAGAGCATAAGCGAGATTTTCACATCAGCTCCGTAGCCACGACGGCTGACACACCTCAATACGTTAAGTGATTTCTCACACCGACTTGTAAGCTGGTCAATATGGGGTTTCCAGAGCAATTTGTTATCTAGCAGCATTCCTAGGGTTTTCATAACTGGTTGGACCCGTAGTTCATACCTTCCCAGGGTTAGGTGCTCAGGTAGGTCATATTTTCTATGTCTGGTGAATAATGTGACACTGCTCTTTTCCTCGGACAGTGAGAGGCCCAAATCCATACACCACCTCCGGAATGATACCATTGCTGAGTCTAGTTTATTTATAGATTTTTCTAGAGATTCGTCTTGGCTGTAAATTGTTATATCGTCCGCATATTGAGACACAGCGACGTTAGTATCACCCACTGCATTCGCCAGATCAGCAGTATAGATATTAAAGAGTATTGGGCTCAAGGCAGAGCCTTGAGGGAGACCCAAATGAGTTTCTCGTGGACCATGTAAAGTGACATTGTGTCTGACATGAATGGTCCGAGAGTATAGGAGGTAGCATATGTGACGGATTATTCTTGAGGGAGCACCCATGTTTACCAGTTTATTAATGAGGATGGGAATATCTACGTGGTTGTAAGCGTTCGCTAGGTCAACATTTGCAACGAGTATATATGAATTGTCTGACAAGCTGTTATAGATGTCTGATATAAATCCTGTCAATGCGTCTACAGAGCTACGCTTTCTCCTGAAACCTTGTTGACACTGTGGGAGTTTCTCATTGGCTTCCACCCACCACTCAAGTCTGGCTTTGATTAAACGTTCAAACGTCTTAGCAACGCAGGAGGATAGGGCTATGGGGCGGTATGAATCTGGTAGTGAGGGGTCTTTTTTATGTTTCAACAGCGGCACGACTATCTGGTGACTCCATACATCTACACGCTTTTCTTTTACTCAAATGTCATTTAGTATTTTTAGCAGGACTTTTTTGCCGTAGGGCGATAGGTTGTTTAGCATTGGGTAATGAATATTGTCAGCCCCGGGGGACGTATTTGGGTTAGTTTTAAGTGCCGAGATTAGTTCTTGATAGGAGTAACGGCCATTTAGCTTATCATGACATGGTGCAGGTGTAGGAGGAATCAATACTTCATTTGGCACAATTTCAGGGGTCAGGGACTCCAGAAAGCCTGAAACCCATTCTCCTGAAGAGCTATCGATTATAGGATAACCGCGTCTTAGAGCCCTCACACTATTCCAAATTTCTCCGATGGGCGTATTTCTGTTAAAGGAGTTGCAAAAGGTCTCCCATTTAGCTATCTTTTTTCCTTTGTATAATTTTCTACAAGCTGCGGACGCACGCTTACACTCGATGAAGTTGTTCAGGCTGGGATTCATTTTATATTGTGTAAAGGCTTCTAAGTATTGTGTTCTGAATTTTTCGCAATCATCGTCCCACCAGGGTTTCGGAGGACGTCTGGGCTTGTGGCCTAGATAGCGTTTGTACTGAGGAATTGACTGATTTGCGGCTGTGTCGATGCAGTCAATAAAATTACTATAATTGATACAGGGGTCACCTGAGAAAGACATGTGGGATAAAAGTTCATCCGTCAGTTCTGCATATTTACTCCAATCAGCCGATTTTATCTTCCACTTCTTATATAGTTTAGTACCATTATTATTTGAAGTAGTGTAATGTTTATCAATGGTAATTAAAATGCCCAGGTGATCAGATCCAAAGGGCTCCTCGAGGACAGACCATTCAATCCGTGATGCCAAAGCCGGCGAACATATCGACAGATCAATTGCGGATGATCTTCTATCATGTCTTTGTAATAGAGTGGGAGTACCATCGTTTAGGATACATAGGTTCTCGGTATGAATTGCATCAATTAAATGTCTACCTTCAGTGCTACTATACGAGCACCCGAAACTCAAATGGTGCGAGTTAAGGTCACCACAGATGAGCACGGGGCGCAGGACAGAGCCGAATAAGGAGGTCCAGTCATCCGTAGTAGTCTTATGACCTGGCGCGCAATATATGGAAAGAATACTGATATCCGAGTTTAATATTTTACAAATTATTCCACAAGACTGAATTTTGTTAGAGTTAAACATTGGTGGAAGATTTATTTGTCTGTAATTAATCTTTTTAATTACCAAGATAGCGGCTCCCCCATAACCATCGTCTCTATCCGACCTTACAATTTCATAATTTGAGAATGTTATTATTTGGGATTTTTTGAGCCAGCTTTCGGATATTAAGGCGATGTCTATTTTATTTTTCTTCAGAAACACTTCAAGGTAGTTTCTATTCATTTTTAAGGACCTGATGTTTAATTGTAGTATTCTTACCATTGTGATTATACTAATTGAGTATAAAGTATTTTTTTTTTTTAATTAAAAAATTGAAAACAATTCATCACAGAATACTTTCAGCCTCCTTAACGAATATTTTTAGGTCTTCGTCTGTAGTTTTGGTTTCATCATAACCCAAGTTCTTCAACACGTATTTAATAACCTGTAGTGATACCGATTTTACTGGTAAGTTTTCTCCGACACCCTGTGGGTCTCCAGTCTCTGGCTGAGACACTGATTTATTATGATCGACCCGGTGGGGATTGAAAGAAATCAACCCACCTGGGACATTCTTAGGTACTATATTGTGCACCGGGAAATTTGGGTTTTGCGATGGTAGGGATTCTTTGTAAGAGGAGTTATTATCCTTAGCGCGTTTGAGGGAGCGAGGAAATCCACTCGACACGGCATACTGGCGATTCGGAAACGAGTTATTAGTGTTCAAAGGTGGGAAGCTATTTAGACTGTGAATGGGAGGTGGTCTCGCCAGGTTCGCAAACGTTTTACCCTCAAGTTTGTTTTTCGCCTCCATGTATGACAGATTATTTTCACCCATAATTTTCTTAATGTTTTTCTCTTTAAGAAACTGTGGGCATTTAGTCTTGTCCGTTGCCAAATGTGGTCCTGTACAGAGGACACATTTAGGTTCCGTTCCCACTGGGCAATCTTCTCGCGGGTGGGATTCTCCACATTTTCCACACCGGACCACTCCCCTACACTGATCTTGAAAGTGACCGTATCTCAAGCATTTAGCGCACTGGACTACTCTCTGAACGTAGGGTTCGACCTCACAGACCACGAAGTGTATAACCACGTGAGCCGGAAGTATCTGGCCCCTAATGCTGAAAGCGATCGAGAAGGTGGGCTGAAATTCTACTTTACCATCTGTATCAGTGATGCGCCGGTTCATTCTTTTCACTTTGAATATGTCAAGTTTTTCCCCTGTTGGGCCTTGAATCACCTGCATTATTTCCTCCTCAGTGATACTTTTATCTACGCCCCGAATAATTCCACGTCTTTGCGCCAGGTGGTACGGCATGTAAACGTTAAATCCTTTATTTTTTAACTCAGCCTTCTGAAGAATCTTGTTAGCAGAGACAGCATTGTCTACAGTTTACCTATTGACATGGGGTGCAAGCGACCCACGCCAGATTTACTTTCATTCACGCTCTCGAGAATCCAGCTCAACATGATGGAAACCGAAACCGAAGATGCTGACGAAATTATAAACGACCTGGTAACAGAATTTTTCAGAGATAATCCACCGCCTAGAGACCCAACTAACGACGAACAACAATCTACGCAGGTAAATATTGACGAAGACAGCGACTCAGACGCTACAGTGCATTCAAATGCAGAAGGCAATACCATCCTGTCCATCCCCATCTCAGAGAATCCAGTAAATCACGGCAACAACCAAATAATAATTTCAATATCAGCTAACCCAAACCCACCTAAAATAATCAAATTATTCAGTTCAAATACCCGCATCCTGGCTCAATTCTCGGAAACTAACCTAGAAAAGGAACTGATCGATTTTACGAAGGAGTTTATGCTTCCAAACACCAAATATTTGATCTATTTTGAAGATGACATCTACGAAAAATTTACCCAAATAATGGTGAAGCATTTTAAAACATCTGAAATAGATTTCACTAAATGCACTGAAAAACTAGTGGAAATTGAGAAAATCATTCAAAATTATCACGTAAGTAAAACCAACCATAGAGGCATAGCGGAAACGTATGCGAAAATCAAACGAATATTCTTTTGGCCCAACCAGAAAAAGTTCATACAAGATTTCATTAACAAATGTGAAATATGTTTGACCTGTAAGTACGATAGGCGGCCTTTAAAAATAAAGTATAACGTTACCCGCTAGACCATTTGAAATAATTCACATGGATAAACTGACTCTTCAAGGTACAAAATTTCTCACTATCATAGATAAGTTCTCTAGATACGCGCAGGCCTATCCAGTAGCCTCTTCATCTAGCATCGAAGTAGTTAAAGCTTTAATAAAATATTTCTCACACCATGGCGTACCAGACTTAATAGTACCAGACAACTGGACCGAACTGAATAGCACAATGATTAAAGAATTAATGTCCGCCCACAGAATTAAAATCCACTTCATATCCAGCCAGCATCCAGACTCAAATGGACCAATAGAACGATTTCATTCGACACTCATCGAACATATAAGACTTCTAAATAACCAGGAAGAATATAAAAACGACCCCATAACGTCCAAAGTCAATTATGCCTTAATCGCTTACAACAATAGCATCCACTCTACGACAAAGTTTACCCCATTTGAAATAATTAATGGTCACATCGATAATAACTCAGTCCTTGAGCTTGACATAGAACATCAACTAACCAACAACTATGTTAGTAGTCACAGAGGCAAAATGCAAATTATATACGACAAAATTAAGGAACGAGATCAATCAAATAAAGAGAAACCCATAAACAAAAGAAACGAAACTAGAGAAGACGTAGTAGAAATCCCCGAGGAAGTTTATGTTAAAAATAAGCAATTTCAAAGTAAAACTAAAAATAAGTACAATAAGGAGACGGTGACAAGTATGAACCCCCACACGAAAACCATAATTGGACCATAATTTTGTATTTGGAGTAGCGAGTTTCACCGTTATCATTGTAAAGAAAATTAGAAGCCGATGCACGCCTTCCAGGTGATGCAAGGCTCTGAGGGTGGAGGAAAATGCGCTAATTTACAGCTAAGATTGAGGAATGCGGTGATTCGCGGCTGAAATTAAGAAATAATCCAACGCTAAAATTTGGAAAATAATTCGCGGTTAAAACGTAAAAAAGAGCGCTGATTTACGGCAAAAATATTTTTAAAAAGCGCTAATGTAAGGCTAAAATTGAAAAACGCTAATTCACGGATGTATACTTGGAAATCTCGCTTGTTCACAGCTAAAACTGTTAACAACCTCGATACTGAGGCTGAAATTGAGAAAATGCGTTATTTCGCGGCTAATATTACAAAAAGCGCTCATTCGGAGCTAAATTGAGAAAAAACGTCAATGTGATTCAGGGTTGAAATTCAGGAATAAATACAGCTAAAATCCAGCAATAATTATCAGCAAAAATAAAAATAAAAACAACCAAATACGCTAATAATTCACAGGTAGAATGGTGATAAATGCTAATCCGCATGACTAATCATAGGAAGTGAAGAAAAACGCTAAAACTGTGGGTAAGAAGCGCTTATTCGCTGCTGAAACTGAGAAAAACTATAAATCGCGGATAAATTTGAAAAAATCCGCTAATTCACGGCTAAAATTGACGAAACACCAATTCACGGTTCCTATAGAGGCACGTTTGTAGCTGAAACTCAGACAAAGAGAGAGAGTGATTTGTGGTAGAACCCCTCCCAAGATGAAATCCTAGATCCGCCACTGGATGACAACGTCGTAGAGTTGACTAATTGGAAACAAATTTCGCGGGGCTGGCTCGCCCATGAAAGTAAATTTCGGTGCATCAAGAACAGCATTTCATTCCAGAAGCAATTTTGTGGGGCGCGCCTCATTTAAATATCCGATTTTTCTGGATTGACTCTTTGAAAAAAACAATTTCACGGATTTAGCTCTTTCTCAACCACCAAATTTTGTGGATCTATGTTTTGAACTTGTGGCAAATTAATTTTCGGTTCGTCACATCCGCGTTCCGCGGTCGCTGAACGGTTCTTACATAGCAAATCCGGTATAGAAACTTTAAACCATGACGTCACAATGGCTTTTGATAGAAATTCATATACATATACCTAAAAGTTACAGAATGGCCCCGCTGAACATTTGTTTAAATTTGTAAAGGTGTTTGACACACTTTCCCCCTCCACTTCCCTATTAATGTTACCTCCTTCACCCACTCCTTGCTCTTGCTTTCGATACGACAGCCTTTCATGGCTGTAATGATTGATCGTTGCTCCCTTCACTTCAAAAAAAAAATAACTAAAGTATACTAGAACGTATTTTACAGATGAAAACCCCAGACTGTTATTCGTAATTGACAGATATCTTGATGCTTCAAGCTCATACATCAACCTATAAGCTCTATATAATAACATGCAGTGAGGAACCAATTCAGGGGGCCCATTCAGTAAAACTTTAGCGCCGTCGCTCCCGTTCCCTCCGAATTGGAACTGGAAATGGCCAAACTGAAGATTCACGCCTTGAAAACAGCTAAACTGTTTATGGCCAACTACCAAACTGCTGATTCCGCAGCTATATAAAGACCATGCTGATTTCAAAAGCTCTATATAAAATTCGATCAACTGACAGGTTTGCGCGCTGAACATGCCTGATTCATTAAAAATAAAATGGAAAAAGAACAAAATAGACCATTTGTCCACCCAAAAATGGCCAAACTGACCGTTCTCGCCTTGGCTTGAAGTATCGCTATTCACGCCCTATAAATGGCAAAACTGAATGGGGAGCCATAAAAAAGGGTAAACTGACAAGTTGCGTCTTGATAATACCTAAACAGGCGATTGGTGCCCTCACCCAAACTGACCATTCGCATCCTTTAAAATGGCTAGATTGTTAATTCCCGTTCTAAAAATGGCCAACTGCCAATTCTCACTCTAATAACGTCACAACTGACCGTTCGGACCCAAAAATAGCAAAAGCAACGATTCCTGCGCTGAAAATAACACACTGACTATTCACGCCCTGAAAATAGCCATACTCTGACAGTTAGCGCCGTAAAAATGGCCAAACTGGCTATTCACGCCGTAAATGTGGCCTATGAGTAGTTAAAACTGATGATTCGCGCTTTGAAAAAGTCTAAACAGATTATTCCTGTCCTGAAAATAACAAATCCGACTATTCGCGCGTCGAAAATTTGCCAAATTGAGCCTTCGTGCTTTCAAAATTGACGACTCGTGCCCAAAAAGTAACAGAACTGACTATTCACGCCCTAAAAATGCCGTAATCGTACTTGAAATTTACGCTTCATTCAATGAGTCAAAAGTCAAAACTGACTCATTTGCTCCCTACAGAGGCTACAGTTGGGGTTTAATGATGATTCGCGCCTTCAAAATGGCTGTATTCGGTCTGCACTAAAAAATGGTCAACATGGCTATTCTCGCCTTAAAAAGATATACTGGAGTTTGCGCACTGAACATGGGCCGTCCCCTACCTTGCCAACTCTCCTCCCAGCGTTGGTTGCACGCACCTTAAGGACTGGATAAAGTGCGACTACTCTAAAAGTTGTTTGACTGGCTAATCACGCCCCAAAAATGGCCATACGGAGCATTCGTGCTTCTAAAATGGCCAAACTGAGTTTTCGCGCCTTGAAAATGGCTAAATTATAGACGACTCGCGTTCTCTAAAAATAGCAGAATTGATCGTTTGCACACTTTGCAGATGGCGTAATTGACGACTGATCGCATTAAAATGCCTAATTTGATGACTTGGTGCACCGAAAACTGTTTATTCGTGCCCTAAAAATGGCTAATATGGTGGATTAACGGTGTCACGTTTCAAGTTTCGACGTCGAACGCTGGGGCTTCACCGGTTTCTACCTGGAATTTTCGTGCGCAATTAACAGTTTTACTGTTAAATGTAGCTAGTTTCATGTTCCCAATGTTGAGGGGGGGGGGGTCTATCACTAACATCGATATCCAACGATCGCAACACGCAAACAGGCTGTTTATAGCGTGAAATTAATTTCAAGTTTTGGGAATTTCACGATATCACGATTAGGGACTCGAATTCATCTAGAGCTTCCGGAAGGAGCTAGGGGGCTCAAGCCACCTGAGCCCCTCCCTGGACCCGCGCGCCCGCCACTGACGATGGTTTTTCAAGCAGGAAACGGTCACTTTTCGCCCCTCAAGAGTCAGACGTGTTTTCCCGCGAGGAAGGCGCAAAGAGATACCCGGGGTGTTCTAACGACAGCACAGTCTGACTGAGCCTCGACGCACGCGGGCCTCGCTGATGAGCCGCTCCCGGGGATGAAAATCGGCCGAAACCAACGACAAGACGCTCATTTTGGGCCCGATTGATAGGGGTGCTGAAACCCTTTTGGGTGAGTTTTGGCATGGCCCGGCTGCATTCCACACTTGACCAATCTACAAGGGACTCACAAAACCGTAAAAACTTCAACTTGAAACCCCCTCCCAGCAGCGGTCCCCCAATCCGATGTTTGAGGAATTCGGAAAAAAAAAAAGGCTTCGTGTTGAATTTTCCTCCTAAAAATTATCGTTCGCACCTTCCACAACATGATTCGGATTCACCAGCCAGATCTGCAGCCAGAGCCAGAGATCTGTAAACTTTGGCTTTGAAAGATCCAAATATAACCACCGGAGTTGTTTGTTTTTATGAAGCCAAACGTGGAAACGGTTCTCGAATTTGCCAAAACAGCAAAATTGGGTTCCCTTAGTGCCGAATCCACGAAATTGCTTCTATGAAGGACACAAACGTGTGAAATTACAATCTTGAACACCGTGAAATATGACTTTTTAATGTCAACACTGCAAATTTGGATTTTGAGGGAATCAATCCTTCAAAATTGATTTTTCAAAGGGCCAAATCTTTAAAAAATTTGGGCTTAAATGAGTGAAAACTGTCAATTCTAGCCATCTAACCAAGACAATTCCAGTCAAGACCATAAAGAAAAGGAATGTGACTCTGGAATCAACTGTTTCGTGGTCCTGCGTGGTCTTTTTGAGTGATTAAAACCCGAGAAATTTGGTTCTTTGGGATCCAAATCCACGCGATTTGGGCTTTGAAAGGCTAACCCCCCCTCCCTCCCTCCCTCGAAAATTATATTTTAACGCACTCAATGGGCATTTTGGCTCAGTACATTTCACAGCCACTGGCGGATCTACACCTATCGGGGGCCCGGGGCGGATAATTCTATGAGGCCCCTTAGTATCTGCTCTGTATTAGTGCTTTTTCTCACTTTTAGCCACAAATAAGTTGCATTCAGAAGCCGAGAATCGGCGTATTTTCAATTTTTAACATTTATTGGGATTTTTTGTCCATTTTTATCCGCGATTTAGCACTATTTCTCAATTTTCAGCAAATTTAGAGGTTTCATTAATTTTAGCCGCGCTAATTAGTGATTTTTTCAATATGAGTAACGCGATTGTTTTACATTTTAGCCCCACATTGGCCATTTCATTTCAATTTAGTTATAGATTAGCATTTTTTCTTAGTTTCAGCCTCAAAATATCCATAAGAAAATACGGATTGGCGTTTTCTCAATTTTAGCCGCGAATAAGTAATTTTTTTTTCATTTTTATCCGCAAAATAACGTTTTTACAACAGTTTGACGTCGGGTAATTAATTCCGCTAATAATTAATTATACAAGTCGCCCACCCCAGGGAAAAATTTCCAAGAGATCCCTACACACACACAAAAAAAAAGGAGCCCTCCAGGTGGGGGAAAAGTCGGAAAGAGAACCACCCACCACCCACCGGTCAACCCACTGAGCCACACGAGCGGGTGGGAGTGGGCGGAAACCACCCACCGACTATATAACCCGAGCGCCGGCACTCCAAAAATCACTTCATGTCGAGAAGTCAAACGGGAAACACCCCAGCAACCTGGACCAGATCTTCAGCCTGCAATTGGACCACTCGACTGGGAAACAGTACGACCCTCCAGCGGCTTCAACGACTGGGAACTCCAGAACCCACGACGATCCGGAAGTACAACAGCGACGACGCAGTCTTCCCGAAGCGAAGGATCACTCACCAAAAATCACGCCGTACGGAAAAACGTCCAGCCGTCAATTGAGACGACTCTTGACCGTTCGTGACGTCACACCCTACCAAGGCATCCACGGGCAAAGCCTATTGGGAACCTTTCCGACCCTTCAGTGATTCGATCCTGACCGGTTGGTATAAGGCTGACCCTGACCGAGGCCTCTTACCCCGTTTTGTTTTTTTCTGACCAGTGAGACGGATAACCTTACGGGAACCTTCCAAGCTCTACTCCATTGAGAAGACTCCGGACGCTCGTTGAAGTGGACACCCTATTGTGGATTAAACCGCCCCTGGCTCAAGTCGTCCCAAACCGGACGCACAGATCCAAGTAAATCGGACGGATAACCTTACGGGAACCTTCCAAGCTCTACTCCGTGGAGAAGACTCCGGACACTTGTTGAAGGAAAACCCTATTGGGGATTAGACCGTCACTGTTAAAGTCGTCATACACCTGACGCAGCTATACAACCGGACCGGCAGGATAACCTTACGGGAACCTTCCAAGCTCTACTCCGTACATTTTAGCCATAGAATTGCCACTATACACCGAGAATCAGCGATTTTTTCTAAATTATGATCTAAAAGTTACATCGAGAAACCAGGAATGAGCGCTTTTTTGCAGTTTTGGCCACAAATATTATCATTTTTTCCAAATTTTTTACCGCCTACTCGCCCTAACATCGGCACATTAGAGCACCTTCTCAATTTTACCTGCTTAAAAGGACCTAAAAAAACTTGGGAATCAGCGCATTTTCTCTATTTTTAGCCGCGAATTTGCTTCCAGATGGCACAAATTTTCTCAATTTTAGCCGTCAAAATTTCCGCTTTCGTACGGGCTCTATCGAATATTAAGCCACACTGTTTGCTGATCACCAGTAAAACTCTATTCTCCAAGTCGGATGGGCTGAAAATCATCGACAAGAGCCTAGTCACTGTTCACGTACATAAATCTGTGAACGTGAACCTAAAAATCATCACTTTTCCATATTGAAGCAATTTCGGGGGCCCTCTCTGAAAGGTGTGGCCCTGGGCGGTCCGCCCGCCTCGCCCTTACCTCGGTACGGCTAGTGTTCACGGCATGCTCTTGCTCTTTCACACTAATTTTCTGCTCTGAATAGTGTGAATATGCCATTTTATGGCCGAGGTAGCCGATTTAGCTTATAACACGTCATTTATCTAGTAAAACTGTGTTTTAAGGACTCAAATTACCAAGGAAAATTGACCCAGAAACAAGAGAATTTCATGAAGAGGCGGTAAATTTGGTGAAGGATTTGGAATTTTTGCTTCAAGAATTGTATTTTTGCACCTGCAGGCATAATTTATCCACAAAATTATATTTTTCCAGAAAGGGGGGAGGGGTGAATCTGAACTGCTCAGATTCACCCCTCCCCCCAACCCAATGCCGGCTGACTTCAACCGCCACTGCCGCCTTGCAAGAAAAAGTCATGGACACGCCACTGCTTTACCATTCTCACATAAAAACCCACTATTGGCGATGAGTCCCACGTGTTTACCGGTCCTTAAAAGAGAGAGAGAGAGAGACAAAAAAAAAAAAGTGTGCGAGAAAAAGCTTAGAAGGCCATGCAATTAACCTTCAAGTTGTTTAATTCCGCGCAACCCCTCAACCTATTGAAAAAAGTCTTACCAATAACTGGGAAAGAAAGCTGCTAAGCCTGCGAGAGATTTTCTAACGGCGTACAGCCCAGGAAATTAGTGTCAAATCTTTTCTCAAAGTGGGTTATGCGTAAAAGTGTGGCGGTAGGAGGAATAAAGATGAGATTTATTTTGAAGAATATTTGATGACTCACCCATTGTCGATCGGGTAGGAAGAATAAAATAGGGAATCGTGAATTAAATTCGAGTTCCAAGGATTTTAATTAACATCAAATTGTGAAAGAGATTCCTGCGAAAGCTGGAAGCCCTTTGTAGGCGCCACCGTTGCGGGTATAAATTTTCCGAACATAGTCTTGAGCTCTCAGAGCTTTGCTATGCGTAAATTTCTCTAATTACACGACGCCGCGCCGTTTAAAAGTTCTATTCCGGTCTTAATTTTTCCTATTATAGGGTGAGAGAAGAGTATAATAGAGTGAAACTCAAAACTGGCATTTCCGTGATTCATTTGAACGATATTTCAAGTTGACGGAATAAGAAACCAACAAAGTAATGAACCATTTGATTGGATGATTTCGACATGGACATTTTCTAGGTAAAACTTGATCCCAGTTTGTGAAGTATGTCACACTCACGTTTCACTTGTATTGATTCTGTTACAGAAACTTCTAAAGAACTGTATAGCTGTTCTGTTGTGCTAATTGGATCCTTCAACCGACGTTTTTTTTTTTGTTTTTCGCGCTTTCTGTGTAAAGATTAAAACTAGATACTTTTCAACGATTTGAACCTCTAAAACAGAGCATTCTGACTAAAAAGATAACTTCAACTCGAGCGTACTTGAAATCGGATAGGGGACGAATGCTTTTGTTTCCAGGAATAATGCAAAACCAGCTGTTTAAACAGGATTATAATACCATGCGAGCCTTTGGTCAAACAATACCCTCCCTCCCCACCCCCGCCATGCTCTCGCACAAGTGACCCTCGGCAGAACAACCCGCCTCAACCTGTACAGTAATAATTTGCTGAGCTTTTAACTCCCTAGAGGCAATGGTGTCGCTGTATTGGTCAGGGCGTAACTGTCGTTACCGCATGATAAACGGAGCAATTAAAGGTTGGGAGAATGTATCCTTGTTAATATGTTTATCGCTTTGAGCAGGGTAACAGCAGTTATAATAATGTGTTTTGCTCGTTTAAATTGTAAGCGCAGTGTGTACAAAAGTGGTGGTCTACCCTCCCTCCCCCCCCCCACAGCTTGGGCACTACACCACCCCCGAAATGAATTTAATCTCAGTCGATAAAAAAAAACAACATGCAAATTAAGAGTGATCTTTAAAGTTGTTGAACTATTATTATCTCCAAGAATTACGGCTTACTCTTAAAGTTATTATTTTACTCCTCGCACGATACCTTCTTACTAATGAATCCTCCCACAGTATAACTGGCTGGCACGGGTTCAAATTTCTTAATTGAATTTGGTTCGTCCTAGAATGGGGGCGGGTGGACGGAAGTAAGTCGTTATGCAAAGCTCGTTCAAGTTGCAAAGGGTTTGAGAGGGAGGGGGGGGGAGGCAGAGAGAATGAGAGTGAGAGAGTAAAGTTGTTCCTCTTTCAAATTAAATTACTACCATCCTCAAAATAGCGGTGGTAGAAGGCTTTTTAATGTATAATAACGAAAGACATTTCGCAATTTTTGAGTAAACGCGATCAAGGAGTCGTGATTAAACATCATAAGGTTGACAATATGAGCACAGTGCACTTGAGACTAAAAATTGTCATATTGATATCCTCGGAATATGCAGGCTTCTTATTAGGTTGAGATATTCATCTTTCAACTCCACCGCCCTTCCGAAATTTTCAAGCTCACCATTCCTCGATGATAAGAAGCTGAACATCCGGTTTACGGTGCAGTTTTGAACAACACTGTGGGTTAAATCCATTCGTAATAATATCATTTTCCCTTCCCTCTCTCTCTGTACGACCATCGTTTTTTGCGGTATAAGAGTAAGAAAGTGGTTGAAAGTTTAATCAGCTAGTAGGTTTCAAAGAGCCATCAGAGAGCTGTCGAGCTATGTTAGAAACATTTGTGTTATCTACCCGTTTCGCTGTTTATACCAAGTTATGTAAATAACTTCAGTTGTAAAAGCACCGTAACCCGACAAGAGACAACATAGAATTAATCGTCAGGGGCTGTTCGCCTACACCGTTACAACGTTACCTTTCAAGTAGAGTGTATTAAGCTTTGTGACTCACCTGAAACAAACATAAAGAAAAGCGTAATCAAAGGGGGGAAGTCTTGGCGGTAAAAGGGAAAAATGTATCAAATCGAACATTCTGCTTTTATTTTTCGGAACAATTATTTTGATTAAGGCTGTTGACGGTGAAGCTTTGAAAATCACCCTGAGACAAGAGATGGCGTTGTACATCGCGGGGAAAAAATTAAAATGGGAAATTTTAGTACGAAAACTATACACCAGAATTCGTTTTCCTAACTTCTTACTTGAAGCCCTGATATTTGAACATTTTCGCACCTAGGTATCTTTTTGAGTCAGAAGTCAGAACTGTCAGAAGTGCCCTTGACCCCGCGAGTTTATTACAAGTGAAGTGTGATCTGATAATGATAATGTCTCAGCCAGTGTCTACTGTCTAGTGATGCTCTAATTGAAATCAGAAACGTACCAATTTCACTTCAAGTTGTAGTGTATACGAAATAGGAATGCAATAAATAAGATGACATTATTATTGTGTCAGTCATTTTCCCGAGATATAGATTTTAGGCGAAAGCATAACGCCTGGAAAACAAGCCCAAGGAAACGATCAAAAACGAATTATTTTTCTTTGACTGAGTACACGTCGGAAAATTAGACTGTCATACCAAACCTGATAATTTTTACGGTAGATAATAATTATTGACTATTCGACAATTGTACTCTTTCTACCGATAAATTCGAAATTTGGGCAGTATACGTCGAATTAGCTAGCGCTGTTAGTGCTTGGGATAATGACCAAAAATGACTATTGTTCAAAACTATCCCTTGAAACTACGATTACGATTCATTATTTCTCGACTGTGAATGGAAAACTTGCATGAATGCCCGATTTGGGGGAAAAGTATACCGGTGAATTGACACATGCGGACAAGGATATTAACAGTAGTTCCTGACCGATTATTGGTGCTTCTGGTGATTTTTAAATAAATTTCAAAGTTCTTCACGAGGGGATGGATGGTACGAGGGAAAAATGACGTCAATGTGCAGTTTTGAAGCATTTGAGGAAACTCTAAAATGTTTTGTTTACAAATAACAAGAAAAACCCCAGAAAACAAGGTAAATAGACTAAAGAGGTATGCTCTTAATTTTGAACCAATTATTATTTTTTGTGCCATGACGTCATGGGATGACAAATTTTTAAAAAATTAACAGGTGGGACTTTTTTCAATAAAACAAAATTATCAACATTTCTGGGGCCACTTTTTAAATCGGGAGAACTACGCATTATTGCCTGCAGGACAATGTTTCTGTGAAAGAAGTGATTGCAGGGTCCCTACGTGTAATGGTTGGAGCAAAGAAAACTGCTGCAGGTGCAGGGTAACATCTCAGTTGGGAAACTTTTAGAAATTCTTTTAAGATAGAGCTAAGTTCAGCAATTTTTTCGTTCCACTCATCAATTAAGGCTAAGGTATTAAGGCTTCTCGGCGGTATTTGTACAACAAACCGCACATCGACCAATAGCTCGTATGGTGAGGGTGTGAATCGCCCTATTCCACCCTGGGTGTGCGGCCAGGGGCCTTTTCTTTTTTTTGGGGGGGGGGGGCGCCGGGCTTTGAACCCGGCAGGCGCCTAAGCCTCCATTGGGCTTCTACGCCATACCCAGATCTAGCTGTGCACTTCACACCCGTACTACGCGGGCGTTTCGGTCGGTGCGCGGTTTGTTGAACGCACACCGCCGGGAACGCCCACACGAAGCCGAGTGTGCCGTGTCACAGTTCGCCGCAGCCTTATAGTGTAATGGGCAATGGCTGGATTCGAACCCAGGCCCGCTGAGTTGCGAAGCGAGCATTGTATCCATTACACCATCGAGGCGCGCTCGGCCAGGGGCCTTAGTATGAACGGTCGGGGAAAAAGTCGCACGCGGGATCCAAGGACGCCCTCCGAAGCCGTGTTCCGAGTAAGAAATAACATTATCCCGCCTTAGCAATCACGTCTAGCGGCATTTTCGCACGAGTTTGTACTGAGGCTTCAGATGAGGCAAACAAATTCCTCAATATCGACACTTCGACAGTGATTGAATACGGCTAGGTTCGAGGCCGGGATTCTGGTCGAAGGACACCATTCATACTAAAATATTAAATTACTTGTATTTTTATACATGACAGGGAACACTTTTAAACTTCAGCTTTATTGTCCAACCTATCTAAGATATGCTCGTGAGCGTGATTGTCGCGGGCAGCAGGGAAGCCCTTCCTTGCTCCCTCATTGTTATGGCTTCATCACTTCAAATTCCCTATTTGTTGAACTTCAGAACCCATTATTTACAAATCATATTTTTTTCATTATTAATAAATTAGATTTCAAACAAAGAGTTACCTAAAATACGCGTGCAATATTTCTTAACTAAGTACAAAAGATACAACAGTTGGCGACGTCAGGAAAATAGTCCCTCGTCGTACGAAAATCATTTCAAATGAACGCTGACCAGTTCCAACAGGTACTCGAACTTCTTCAACAGCAACAAGCTACGTTGCTAGCTCACATCACGGGTCACCCACCAGCTACAAGTCGAGACAGTCACATACATTTTTCAAGTATCGCTCCTTTCGAGCATTATGACCCCCGACAAGAGAAGTTCCCGTGCTATTTGGAAAGGTTTGAAAATTACGTAGCGATGAAAAATGTTTCAGATCAGGAGAAGATTGCCCAACTTTTGTGCGCTTCCATCGGTTCCACCCACTACAATAACCTCAAGGCTTATTTAGGTCCTGAAAAATCGCTCAGAACCCTCACCTATGACAATCTGGTACAAGCCTTCAAGAAAATGCTCGTGCCGAAAAAGAGCGTCGTACTCGCTCAGCACTACTTCCTGAGCATCTATCAAAAAGAGGGCCAGTCAATCGCAGAATATGTTGCTACTCTTCAGCGCGACATAGCAGAATGCGAATTTTCAATAAAATGTGAGTGTTCCCGATCAGTTTCAATAACCGACGTTTTTCTTAGGGCACAATTCGTCCGCGGTTTACGGGAAGACTGGATGCGAGAGCAAATTTTACAGGCCGATATTTCGAATTTCGATGAAGCTCTTGCCAAAGCAGCTGCCCTTGAAGCCTCAAGAATCGAGAGTAAGGAACTCACTCAGCGATCCTCTTCGAGCCGCTCACTATTGGATATCGGGGATACTAACGCTATTTCCACTTCATCTCGTCAAAGTCGTTCGAAGTACAGGTCAAAGTCTCGTTTACGTTCGTCGAGTAAAGGATCACGATCGAGTTTTTCTAAACACAGTCGTCAACCCAGTTACAGAACACTTGGCATTGAAAATTTATGTTTCAGATGCGGAAAAGAAAACCATACCGTTACAGAATGTAAACACGACCGTTCGAAATTACATTGCAATTCATGCAAGAAAGAAGGTCACGTCGCCCGGGTTTGTTTCTCTACCCTCTTGCGAAAGGGCCACGCAGTTTCCGATCCCACTTCAACTTCGTCGGTGGAACCTATTTCGAACGAATTCATAAAGGAACCTGCCATTTACGGCCTTCAAAAAGTCGACTCTTTTCCCTCCCAAAAAATCGTCAATCTTTTTGAATTACAGGTGTCTGATTCGGACAAATACGTTGTCACAGTTCTCTTAAACGGAAAACCACAAACTTTCGAGGTTGATTCCGGAGCCAAGTACTCGCTACTTTCCGAACAGGATTTCTATCAGCTCGATTTGTCACTCCCGGTGAAGCCTTCAAATATATCATTTCGGTCCTACACGGGTAATATCATTAACTCGAGAGGAAAAGTTTCTGTTACAGTCGGATATCGCGGAAAAGAATTTGTCGGCGAAATGTATTTAGTTCCCGACGGTCACGACGCTCTTCTAGGGAGACAGTGGATCCGTCAGCTCGAAATCGATCTTAAGCAGGTCGATAATGAAATGAAGTTCCCTATTCCAGTCAATAACGTAAATTCAAATGACGCTCTGAACGAACTCTTCAGTACCTATTCCACCATTTTTCAAGAAAGGATAGGCTGTGTTCCAGATTTCACGGTACGACTCAACCTTCGAAAAGGAGCAAAACCTATTTTCACGAAGGAACGCGACGTTCCTCATGCTCTTCGTGACCGTGTAGACAAAGAGCTACAATCCCTCGAAAATGACGGTATTATTTCCCCCGTTTCCACCAGTGACTGGGGCTCACCCCTGGTGGTAATTCCTAAGCCTGATGGAGGAATCCGTCTCTGTGTGGATTATAAATGTGGGGTAAATGATCGACTGGTAAAAGCCAATTACCCAATTCGGCGAATAGATGACGTTTTAAATAGTCTTCGAAACTCTCGTTTTTTCTGTAAACTTGACCTGTTCAAAGCTTATCTTCATTTAAAGGTTGACGAAGAAGGCAGCGTCATTCAAACAATTTCGACACACCGAGGTACTTACCGCGTGCATCGTCTAAGCTTCGGCATCAAGACAGCTCCGTCTGAATTCAATCGGATTGTTTCCCAAATCCTCCAAGACCTCCCAAAAACGGAGTCGTATTTCGACGACATCATTGTCCACGGTTCGACATTTCACGAATGTCTTCGAAACTTACATGCCTGTTTAAGACGACTCTCCGATTATGACCTACACCTTAACCAAAAAAAGTGCATTTTTTTCCAGACCAAAATCGAGTATTTAGGGCACGTCGTCGAATACAATAACATTTCAAAGTCTCCTGCGAAGGTCTCCGCTGTTCAGAATATGCCTCGACCGTCAAATGCCGATGAAGTACGTCGTTTCCTAGGCCTCGCTACATATTACTCGCGTTTCATTCCACACTTTTCTTCGATCACGTACCCTCTTCGCTGCCTGTTAAAAAACAATGCCCTCTGGAAATGGACATCAAACTGTGAGTCAGCATTCATCAAAATAAAATCTGAACTTTGTAGTGATCGAGTTCTAGCTCCTTTCGACCCCAAATTACCTCTCGTTTTAACCACGGACGCCAGTCCAACAGGTGTCGCGGCGGTACTTAGTCACGAAATCGACGGCATCGAAAGCCCAATAGCTTATTCATCCCGGTCACTCACTGTCTCCGAACAGAACTACAGCCAATTAGATCGCGAGGCTCTTGCTATTATTTTCGGAGTTAATCGTTTCTTCAATTATCTTTTTGGCAATCATTTCGTTCTCATTACAGATAATGAGCCACTGACTCGGATTTTTCACCATCAAAAAGCTCTTCCTCGAATGACTTCGTCGCGCCTGCTCCGTTACGCGTCATTTCTTTCCGGCTTCGACTACACCGTGAAATTCAAAAAAGGAGTTGAGAACCAGAATGCCGATTGTTTATCGCGCGCACCAGCTCATCAGTCAAGCGATTCGAATGACGAGTTGATAGGTAACGAAGTCAACCTAATTTGTTCTCAGGTTGTTTTTCAGATCTCAAACGGCAAAATAACTTACGCCGTAATAAAAGAAGAAACGGCAAAAGATCCTGAACTCGGTGAACTCGTCCGTAAACTCTCTTCCTCCTCAGAAGATTCTGAATTCACCTTGTCAGATGGCATACTTTTTAGAAATGATCGAGTCGTTATTCCCCAAAATCTTCGTTCCGGAATTTTAGACGAGCTACATGAAACGCATCAAGGCGTTACGCGGATGAAGCAGCTCGCCCGTCGTTACGTTTATTGGCCATCCATCGACCGAGATATTGAACGCTTGGTAAAAGAGTGTAAAAATTGTGCTCTCGTAAAATCAAATCCCCCAAAAGTCCCCGTTCATCCGTGGAATCTACCAGAAGAAAACTGGGACCGGGTCCATATTGATTATGCCGGCCCTGTTGACGGTTACTTTTTTCTAGTTTGCGTCGATGCGAGATCCAAGTGGCCAGAAGTCCGTGTTACTCCGAATTCACCAACCACTGCGGACACCATTGCACTACTAGAAAGTATTTTTTCGTTTCACGGGTACCCACGAGTTATTGTTTCGGACAACGCGTCAATTTTTACAAGTAACGAATTCGTGGCATACTGTAATACCAAAGGACTAGCCCAAAAACTTATCGCGCCGGGGCATCCGGCGACCAATGGTTTGGTTGAAAGAAACATCCAAACTCTCAAAAATAGGCTGAGAGCCACCTCGGATGAAAATCTTCCAATTCAAGAGAAGATCAGGAAAATACTTTTCCAACATCGAGCCACCCCCCTTTCATGTGGAGAGTCTCCAGCCGAAAAATACTTACACCGCACCCTCCGCATTCGCTTAAATGCCATTTTTCCGTCCAATTCCCTACCATCGCCTAATCCTACTCCTTCTTCATCTCGTCCTTTTCGTTCTTTTTCAGTGGGCGAGAGAGTTCAAATAAGGGCTGTTTCTTCAAAAACTAGCAAACCCTCATGGGAATTCGGGGAGATAAAAAAAAGGCTTGGACGTTGCATCTATATCGTTCTTTTGGACTCTGGGAGGACCGTGAAGCGCCACATAAATCAAATGAGGTCGACACTCGTCAAGAGGGTCCAATTTACTGGACCAACGCAGGTGTTCGAGATTCCCAGACCTTGCTCCTTTACTGGGCCAGATCTTCCTCGATCTCCTTCCACGAGTTCGATTTTGCTCCCTCGTGCCTCTCTGCTAGCAAATGGAAATGATTCTTTTGACAGTCATCTTCAAGGATCTCCGACCACTTATAGCCCTTGTCGGCAGGAAGTTCAACGTCGTCCCCGGCGGAACATTCGCTTGCCAGTTCGATTCAAAGACTTTGTGATGAATTAGTCATCCTCTAAGCTCTTTTATAAGAGGGGGAGACTGTTATGGCTTCATCACTTCAAATTCCCTATTTGTTGAACTTCAGAACCCATTATTTACAAATCATATTTTTTTCATTATTAATAAATTAGATTTCAAACAAAGAGTTACCTAAAATACGCGTGCAATATTTCTTAACTAAGTACAAAAGATACAACACTCATGAAGCTTACTGGTCGTTTCTCACTGATACACATAACAAACTAGCCCGTCACTGCGCCGAGTGCTGTCTGTATTGAATACACGGGTCTTCGCGTGGTACGTATCAATTAACTGGGCCTTAAAACGGTACATAAGGTCTAAGGAACGACTCCGCCAAATTATATCGCTTTTAAAAAAATTTGCAGGCACTTATTTTGACTTTTCATTCATTGTTTGCTTGATCTACAAAGAAATTCCAAGGGAGAAACCATGGGAGAGGAAGCTTCATATGTGAAGTTTGGTCCCTCATTAATTTTTTTACTCCCGTGACGTCAGTTTTGACAAAAATTTCCTTAGTTACGAGCATACCTCTGTAAAGTCTATTTACCTTGCCCAGAAAACGCGTATTCCCCCCTCTTCCCAACACCATCCATTTCATTAACTGCCCTTTGACGCAATCAAATCCCCACTCAAAATTTTTAAAAATTCGCTTAAAAAACCCCTTGATTGATTTCAATGTTTAATGTGGGCCATTGTTTTGTTGAAGCGCCCTCTTCAAGAAACACCAGTGATTGAAAAATGTGCAAGTTCCCCATTGGTGATTTATCGGCAGAAGAATATGTACACGCAGAAAACTACGACTTTCACGCCAAGTCGTGAGAAAAGAGGTCTGTCTCTTTTCGTATTTTGTTTACCCTAACAACTGAGGGACCAAATAATTATGGCGCTGAAATCCGTGTTGCAGTACCTGTGTTTTAAACGTTCTCTAGCGACACTTGAACAAGATTGAATCGAATCTGGACGAGTGTTGTGTCTTTTTACACGTTAATCTTAGAACCGCGTTTAGAAACTTCTTTTATATATTTTGAATATTTTGATAAATCATAATGGACATATGAAAATAAAAACATGACAATCTCCCCCACTTTTTGTTTTTCTAATTAATGACGTAATCGTTTAAATAACGGGGTGGTCGCCTGTTCCTTGTAGAGCGACGAAGATAATGTTCCGGAGGCGGTGAACTGGTTAATGTTTGAGGTGCCAATTCTTCATCTTGTTGCTCGGCACTAGGCGTCGATTGTAGATCCGGTGAGGAAGTCTGATGGGACCGTGTCGGAGAGCCGATTTGATGTTCGAACGGCGGTGATCGTGGAGAGTTGGGTAGATTTTTGGACGTTGGAAAAGGGACTCCTAATATTTGCGAAGGAGGCTGAGGTGGCGAATGCGACTGAAAATCTTGTGTGGAAGTCTTCTGGGGAACCAGGGTTGCTCGCAATTGGTCAATATGTCGCTTCAGTTCTCTGCCTGTGTCTAGTAAGACGATGTAGTGGCGCTGTCCTAGCTTCTGACTGACGGTCCCGAATCGCCATGTGCTGCGGTTATTGATGTGCATCCGTGTCTGGGCTCTCTCTCCCACTTTAAAAGTGCGAATAGTTGTGGCAATGTGAGGATAGCAGTTTTTTGTTTTCAAGTTGGGTTTGATAGCGTCGAGACGTATTCTTAACCGACGATTTAAGTACAATTCAGCTGGTGACTTTCCACATGCTAAAGGCGTAACCCGGTAGCGTAGCATGGTACGTTTCAATTTTTCTGAGAGGGGAACAGGGTCATTTGAAGCCGTGCGAAGACGTTGTTTTAGGGTCTGAACGAATTTTTCAGCTAAGCCATTAGTTGCTGGGTGGCCAGGTGCAGTTAGTTTTTGGAAAATGCCGTGATTTTTGCAGAAAATTTTGAAATGGTTGCTAGTGAAGATTGAGGCGTTATCTGAAACGAGGACTGATGGGTAGCCATGCGTCGAGAAAATATCATTGAGCATAGTAATAGTTGACGCCGTTGATGGGGGAGTCTTCGATATTCGTACTTCGGCCCATTTCGATTTAGCGTCGACAGTAATTAAGAAATAGTGATTTTCGAATGGACCTGCATAATCAATATGTAAGCGTTCCCAAATTTCCTCCGGTTCGTACCAGGGATGTACCGGAGCTTTAGCAGGGCTGTGTCGGGTTAGGGCACATTTTTCACAAAATTTGACGAGGCGTTCAATATCGAGATCTATCTTCGGCCAGTATACATATCGTCGAGCGAGCTGTTTCATTTTAACCACGCCGATATGGGTAGCGTGAAGCTCATTCAACAGAGGACAGAGGTTGGTTGTCGGGGACAAGAGTGAAGTGCTGACCGTATAAGTAATTGAAAAAGTAGTTGACACCGAAAATTATAGCTAGTGCCTCACGATCAAGTTGGCTGTAATTCATTTCCGACTGTGTCAATGATCGAGAGGCATAGGAGATTGGTCTTTCACGTCCATTTACATCGTGGCTTAGGACTGCGGCGACACCGTGTGGGCTTGCGTCTGTGGCTAAAATTAGGGGAAGGTTTGGATTGAATGGAATGAGCACACGCTCACTACATAGCTCTTGTTTGAGTTTGAGAAAAGCTGTGTGACATTGATTTGTCCAGTGAAATTTTCTGTTTTTCCGTAATAACGTGCGCAATGGGTAGGTTAAAGACGAAAAATTTGGAATGAACTTCGAGTAGTAAGTCACCATGCCCAAAATGCGACGCAGTTCTTCGACGTTGGAGGGTGGAGGCATTTCAGCAACTGCTCGGACTTTTTCCAAGGATTTTCGAATTTTGTTGTGTTCTATTATGTGACCGAGGTAGGCAATCTGAGTTTGGAAGAAGGTACACTTTTTTTTGTTTACGTGTAAATCGTTTTCAGCTAGACGTTTTAGACAAGCGCGAATATTTTCCCTGCATTCTTCCAAGGTAGCTCCATGGATAACTATATCGTCGAAATATGCTTCTGTTTTCTTGAGGCCGTGTAATATTTGCGTCAAGATTCTATTAAAGTCGGAAGGAGCCGTTTTTATTCCGAAGCTTAAGCGATTCATACGATACGTTCCTCGGTGGGTGACCAGTGTCTGAATTTCGGAGCTTTTCGTGTCGACTTTTAGATGGAGGTATGCTTTGTATAGATCCAGCTTGCAAAAGAATTTGGAATCTCTCAGACTATTCAAAACGTCGTCAATGCGGCGTATGGGATGGTTTGCGGAGACGAGATTTTTGTTAACACCACATTTATAGTCAACGCAAATACGGACGTTACCATCTGGCTTCGGTATTATCACCAGAGGTGAACCCCAGTCACTTGCGGTGACGGGTGTGATAATTCCAGAAGTTTCAAGGGAATCTAGTTCTTTTTCTACTTTCTCGCGCAAAGCATAGGGAACGTTACGAACTTTATTAAAACAGGGTGTTGCATTTTCCCGTAAACGAAGCTTAATTTCTACGTTAGGGATGCAGCCGACTTTTTGTTCGAAAACGGTGGCAAATTCGTTAAAGAAGTCTTCTGATGGTGTGTGATGAATAGAGACAGAGTCACGAGTACGAGTGGTGTGATTTTCGAGGTCGATTTGTTTGAGGCTGATATCGAGGTTTCGTATCCATGTTCGCCCTAGTAGTGCTTGATGGCCAGGAGGAACGACGTATAGATCGCTCGTTATCGATCGATTTTTGTATGTGACGGTGACTTTTACTTTTCCGTGAGGTTTGATGATGTGTTCTGAATAAGAACGAAAAACTAGGTCGAATGGTTGTAATTGTAGACCCAAATCAAGTGAGGCAAAATCATCGGCGGATATGAGGGAATATTTTGCACCTGAGTCGACTTCAAAATTCTGACACACGCCGTTGAGTTTAACAGTCACGATGTACTTGTCTGGGTGAGGTGTCACTTCAAACAGGTCGATTACTACTGGTTCTATGAAGTTTACGATACCGAACCCCTGGTTTGAATCGCTGTCACTTAACTCGTCGAGGTGTTGAGTCGATGTTAAACGCTGTCGCCTGGTCTGCAGAAGCGTTTTTATACAGACTTTAGATACGTGGCCTTTCTTGTGACAGGCTTTGCAAGTTAGACTTTCTCGATCTGTGTAGCATTCGTGTGACCTGTGGTTCGATCTGCCGCAGTTCAGACATAGATTGTTTATTCCCAGTGCGTGGTAGTCGATAATCTTTCGTCTTCGAGTCGGAGAGTGACTTCGTTCCGCGCGTGTCGTGTTGCCGTTTTTGTTTTGTGAAACATGTTGCCGTTCATATTTGCGTTGGTTTTTACTAATTCCGCGACGGGGCTGGTTGAATACCTTGAAAGTATCAGTCGAGTCACTGTATGAGGAAAATCCGGGAGAAATTGAACACTTTTGGCTCTCAATCCGGGATGCTTCGAGAGCGACGGCCTTGGAAACGATTTCATCGAAGTTGATGGAGGTGGATTGTTAAAAGTTGTTCACGAATCCAGTTGTCTTTTAACCCTCTAATGAACTGGGCACGCAAGAAAATGTCGGAGGCGGAAACGTTGGTGTCACATTGGGATTTAACGAAGAAATCGCAATCGTTTAAAGATTCACGAAGGCTGCAGACAAATTCAGCAATCGTTTGGTTGTCTTTCTGCGTGACACTGAGAAAATAATGTTGATTTACGACTACGTTTCGCTTTGGAATGAGCATTTCTCTTAATTTTTGTACGGCCATCACTGGGCATAGCCTAACGGCGAATTGGTGCGTTCGATCTGTCAACTTCAGCCGCAAAAGAACAGTTTTTCCTCAATTTAACCTGTGGATGAACGCTATTTCTCAATTTTAGCCACGACAATTCCATCAATCAACAAGAAACGGTGACAATTTTGCCAATTCGTTTGAGCAATTTTTTCCCCCTTCAAATTGTAGCAGTGAAAAGGTCCACATAACCCGCATGTGAGCGAATTTCATTAATTTTGACTTGGACGTTGCATCGCGAGACCAATTTCACCTGCGAACGAACAATTTTCCTTAATTTTAGCCGTGAATATAAGCACTTTTTCAAAAATGTACGAGCTCTTTCTCAATTGTACCCGCAAACTTGCCATATATATGTATAAAAACGGTAAATTAGCACAATTTCGCAATGTTTACCGAGATGTTTGTTTGAGAAACCACGATCAGGCGCCTTCTCTCAATTTTACCTGCGTGAATAAGCACCATTTCTCAATTTTAGCCGTAAATTGGCGTTTTTCCCCAATTTTAGCCGCAAGTGAGTGATTTTTCTCAATTCTACATTGAACGGGCAATTTATTTCGTCAATTTTAGCTGTGTAAAGAGCTCTATAACCCGTGAATTAGCGCATTTTCTTAATTCCGTCGCGGACTTTGCATCGTGGAAACTGCAAATTTGGTATGTTTTCTCAATTTCAACCGCGAATAATGACATTTATTTCTCACGTTTAACGTGAATCAGCGCTATTACTCAATTTTAGCCGTGAATGGGTGTTTTTCCTCAGTCTTAGCCGTGAAATGTCCTTTTCTGGATTTCGTCCGCTAACATTTTTTCTCAAGACATGCCCCCCCCCCCCCCAGCGGCCATCTGTGGACCCTTGTCTAGCTGGCTGGTGGCTGCCCACCCCTTGATGACGGGCTGGCTACGCCCCTGAGACTAATCGTTCTTTTGTTCTTTTAGGCTTAGTTTGATGACCACGAAAAAAGCCACAAGTTCCCATTCGCGTTTTTCTTCGATCGCATGGAGTAGCGGAAGCCACGTGAACAACTATGCCAAATTTAATAGGTATGCCTCAATTTTTCGATGACGTACCGGTTTAATCGAAATCAAGGATACATATTGAAAAATGGCAGAGGGGGATTATAAACGCACCCATCTGAAGAACGTTTAGCCAAACTGGACGCTTTGTGTTATGAACTTATCTCACAAAATTGTCTATGGATTGTTTAGTGAATATATAAAGAACAATATTTCACGCAACTTCCAATGATAAGGCTTATGGAAATTTCTTCCGTTGGACGCGTTCGGATTCAGCACACCAGTTAACACGGATAGAAACGGACAGAAATACAGGTATACAATCTCGTTTGAAAATGAAATGGAAAACTAATGTGAACTACATACATCAATTTCGACTTTGGATGCATACCACACTGAAAAAAAAGCTTGAAATCGGAGGTTTTTGCAGTTTTTTCTATTTATAGGCTGCAGCGTCTCTTGTTAGGGTTTGAATTTCCGATTAAGGACTTCTAAAAACAAAATAAATGAGCGGAAACCATGTTTTAAAACCTATTACAAGCGATGGCGTGGTGAAAACGCCCCAAAAACACGATAGTTAAAAATCCACTAAAATTTCGCCTTGTTGCCGGGGTTGTAACGTTGGGCAGAGTTAAAAATCAGACTCAGCACACCTAAAAACATTAAAATCAGTCATCAAACTTAGTCCCGGAGTTTTTTCCTGTAACTACCCCGTTTGGTAACCTGCTTCCTTGACTACAACTTGCTTTAAAAACACCACTCGACATCCCAGAGTTTAATATTTGGAAGCAGAAACGGCGCTCTGTGATTCTGCCTGATGTGAAAATCCCAGAAGTCAGAAAAGCGTCAGGTTTGAGGGTATGACATTGTTTGACGACTTTATGACAAGGTGAGGCTAGAAAATTGGTATTGCAGGGGAGGGGTAGCCTTACTTTTATGAGAGAATTGACAAATAAGCTTCTTAACCACCGCTTGTCCTCAGCTAATCGTCGTGATATTCTCTTTATCTTTCTTTAAAAATCAACTTTCCTACGTTGATTTAAAAATCAACGTGGGGCACATGCCTCTCCTACCCCTTTTTTAGTACAGCGAAGCGCACAATTCCCAAGCCCCTCCCTGGAGCAACTCCTAGATATGCGCCTGCGTCTGGTATCCAAATAATTATTAAAATATTAAATAGGATGTATAAGGCCTGTTTTACACGAGTAAGTTTTTTGTTCAAAACTATGTTCAATCTGTTCACAAACAGATGATTTTGAGGCAGGGAACATCTGCCAATTTTTTTCAAAATGGCTAATTTGATCAAAAAACTTACTCGTGTAAAAGGGGCCTACAAATTATTGCCCGATTCCAAAATTCCTTTACAAGATTCCGTCACCCGTTAGACAGATTTTTTTCACGCCAGCCACTTTCTAAATCCGTTAGATCTGACGGGAAATCCGTCAAATTGGCAACGCTGCTTCTTCTTGTTTTCAAAAACGGGAACTATTTTAATGTGATAAGTCTGGAAACTAAGAGGGGAAACTGCCCTTGTAGACGGCAAATATTTAGTAAATTCCTTCACAACCCTCAATATCGCTCCTATAAAAAAAAAAGGGACGGAAAATGTCTCGCTAAAAGGCAAAAAATGGATTTTCAATAAATTAAAAAGCGATGTTAAATTGGACGGAGTTGACTTCTTGCGGAAGCGGCCTAGTTTCCCCCTTAAGTCCTCTCATGAGGGGTTAGTGAGACCATAACATTAATCACTTCTAACCCAGGCAAAAAAGAGCCTCTTCCCCTTCAAAATCATTGCTCTTATATACGTAGAGCGGCCAAGCCTCTCCCTTCTCTGGCATCTCCTAACTCCTCGCTTTCTCTCTCGCCCTTTAATATCATTTCTCGGATATTATTCCCCCGCATCCGCTTTTCTTCCTCATTGTTATTCGTCATCATCCAACGTCCCCAACACAGGCTCAGAAGCCAAGAGATAAAGAAAAGGAAGAGTCAAGACCGGCGGTATTCGTTTCACACAGAGGATGTATAAAGAAGACTCTTTTGGGCTTCCGCGTTATACAAATCCCGTGTAGTGTCAAAAAGATAGCCTGCTTTTCACGATCCTGCATCGTTTCGACGATAGTTCCGGAGTTTCTACACTTTTTCCCCGCTGCCCGCTGTTGCTGGCGGAAGGAAACCAGTTTAATACGCAAGTCTCGAGGGTTCAAGTTGACTATCTCGCCTGTTTGGAGAAATTAGTTTGGTCAAAGCTATTCTGAGGCAATTATCGAGAATTTGTGATCATTATAATAGTGGCTTATTAGTTCCTCAGACTTATTCGAACTTTCAAAAACGGTCAATTTCAATTTTCCTCCACACCACTCTGTTAGATGAGACTAACTTATCTTACTAGCTGAATAGCGATAATAATTTCACATTACTCTGAATGTTTTACTATTCCTCCTGATCCGAATGAAGCGGGTAATTGTTAAGTGTAATTTCACCACTGTTCGAAAAATAGCACGCCACAGCCCGTCCATTACGAGCCCCACTTTTTAAATTAAATATTCTCGGATTTTGATTTCTTTTGGTCACGCGATGCCTGGAAATAAAAAATTGACACGCGCCAAACATTATAACGTGCGCCGTTTAAGACCTCCTGTTAATGTTTTAATAAGTAAACAACCTATTCTCGTCCCTCAAATATTCGAAAGTGGTAAAGCTCCCCCTTTTTTCCCCTCCCTTTATTATAATTGTACGTTACAGCATTATAGGGCCAGGAAATAAATTATTTTAACAACAGTCGTCGAAAGTATAGATAAGGAGAGTGTGAAACATGGTTGAAAAGGGGAGCGAAATTTTACCCCTCGCTCCGCTTTGCGAGAAACTTTTCTACAGTGCGAGTAAAAAGGAAGATAGGTCTTGTTTCTCCCAATCCTTCCAGAGAGACTCTTCCATGATATGTACTATGGAAGTGATGGGGGGGGGGGGTGTTGAGAAGGGAGATGAGAGAGCAAGAGAAGTCTTCATTTCATATCTGTAAGTGGTCTCCACGAACTCTCCGAGAAAGGGGTTGGCTTGAAAAGCCTTTCTCATAATAAGGGAAGAAGACGGAGGCAGCCTCGGGAGGAAGAAAGGTAATCAAAATGGATTAGATTAGGGACTCGTCACATTTACCAACATTTCCCTCAAAAATGTTTGAAAAAAAAAATCGCACCAGCAGCTGGTGGACGTGACAAGTCTATTTCACATGAAAACTTGTTCTAACCGTCAGATCCAGTGGCGGGCGTGCCCATGTGGAGGGTTTTGGGGGGTCAGAACCCCTCCCAGAGTATTTCAGCCCAGCATAGTAAGAAATAAAAAAATGAAAAAAATAATAATAATAAATAAATAAAATAAGTAATAAAGTTAAAGAACAAAAACAAACAAACAAACAAACAAACAAACAAACAAAAGAAACAACAAAAACATGATTTGTATGACCCTAAAAGTTCGTTATTTGGCAATTTAGCCCCTCTAAGTAACTATGCACAGCATAAATGGTATTTATACCATTGTCCAGGCATGGATTCAGGATTTTTTCAAAAGAGACAGGCTTGAGAAATTCTACTAAAGATGGCTTGACGGCCAATCGCTTCCGGCCTAAACATATCAATCCTGTCCTGAGAATGGCAAAAACGACCATTCGCGCGTCAAAAATAGCCAAACTGAGCCTTCACGCCCTAAAAATTGCAAAACTGGCTATTCACGCCCTAAAAATGGTATAGTCGTACTCACATGTGGATACAGGATTGACTCAACAGAGGGGATCGGGAAATTGTTTGCTTCGCTTGACTGACTAAAAATGGATTGACAGTTTATTCAAAACCTAAAAACTGCTTAACTGCCAATGATCGCGCCCCAAAATGGCAAAACTGACGATTCGAGCATTCAAAATGATTATTTGCGCCCTAAAAATAGTCAAACTGGCGATTCCCGCTCTATGAAATGACCAAAAACACTTTACGTGGCCTGGAAGTGCCTAAACCGATTATTCCCGTCGTAATAGAGACAAAGTAGGCTATTTGCGCGCCAAGAATGATCAAAATAACCATTCGGGCCTAATTGGCAAGAAGTAAGTAATTGCACCCTACTCGCCCAGTCGCGCGCCAAAAATGCTCTAACTGATCATTATCACCTTGGTCTGACGTCCTATTTGCATCCTATAAATGTCAAACTCCATGACTAGGTGCCCTAAAATTGGCCAAACTGGCTATACACACTCTAAAATTTAGTAAAACCAACTCAATTGCAGCTCACTAATGGTTGAACTGACGAATCGCGCTCTGAAAGACCTTAAACGGATGGTTCAAGTGCTGAAAATGGCTAAGACGAACATTATCGCGCGTCAAAAATGGCCAAACTGAACCTTCGTGCTCTGAGAAAAATGTCTAAACTGACGATTCGAGCATTCAAAATGATTATTTGCGCCCTAAAAATAGTCAAACTGGCGATTCCCGCTCTATGAAATGACCAAAAACACTTTACGTGGCCTGGAAGTGCCTAAACCGATTATTCCCGTCGTAATAGAGACAAAGTAGGCTATTTGCGCGCCAAGAATGATCAAAATAACCATTCGGGCCTAATTGGCAAGAAGTAAGTAATTGCACCCTACTCGCCCAGTCGCGCGCCAAAAATGCTCTAACTGATCATTATCACCTTGGTCTGACGTCCTATTTGCATCCTATAAATGTCAAACTCCATGACTAGGTGCCCTAAAATTGGCCAAACTGGCTATACACACTCTAAAATTTAGTAAAACCAACTCAATTGCAGCTCACTAATGGTTGAACTGACGAATCGCGCTCTGAAAGACCTTA